>JAJIBD010021729.1:0-57821 GCA_021461705.1 Cryptotis parvus
ATTATACCACCGTGAGATATACAAATAAAAGATATACAATTAAAAAGTTCATGTTTGGGTTTTTGGTCATACAGTGTTTCAGCACCCGTCCCTCCACCAGTGCCCATCTCCATACAAATAAAAAGATATACAATTAAAAAGTTCATGTTTGGGTTTTGGTCATACAGTGTTTCAGCACCCGTCCCTCCACCAGTGCCCATCTCCCACCACCAACATCCCCGGTTCCCTCCCCCCTTCCCCAGCCCTGCTCCATGGCAGGTTCTTTATTTCCTTTGCCTTTTCTCTCTCTTTCTCTTTTCCTTCCCTTCCAGACTATGGATTACAGAACATACATTAAAAGGTTGTCATGTGAATCCTTTTTGCCTCTATTTAATGCTCAGTTCTAGGTTGGCATTAGTACCCTCGACAATTATTAGCACCCTGTTCCATTTTCTGTCTTACCTAAACTCTGACTCCCACACGTTTGTGATAATTTCCACCTTTGACAAGACCTCCCGATATATGCTTCACTTGACCTTGGATATTGGTATCATAATATGTACATATATATTTATGCCATGCAAATAAATGCAGTCATTCTGTATCTGTCTCTCTCCTTCTGGCTAATTTCGCTCAACATAATCTTCTCCATGTCCATCCATTTATAGGCAAATTTTATAACTTCATTTTTCCTAACAGCTGCATAGTATTCCATTGTGTAGATGTACCAAAGCTTCTTTATCCAGTCATCGATTTTCGGGCACTCTGGTTGCTTCCAGATTCTGGCTATTGTGAATAATGCTGCTATGAACATAAAAGTAGGGATGGTGTTTCCGCTGCGTATTTTTGGTTTCCCAGAGTAGATTCCCAGGAGTGGGTATGGCTGGGTCAAATGGGAGTTCAATTTCTAGTCTTTGGAGGAAAGTCCATATTGTTTTCCAGAAAGGCTGTACCAGCCGGCATTCCCACCAACAATGGATGAGTGTCCCCCTTTTCCCCACATCCACGCCAGCACTTGTTGTTCTTGCTCTTTTGAATATGTGCCAGTCTCTGTGGTGTAAAGTGGTATCTCATTGTTGTTTTGATTTGCATCTCTCTGATGATTAGTGATGATGAGCATTTTTTCATATGTTTTTTGGCCATTCGAATTTCTTCCTTGCTGAAGTTTCTGTTCATTTCTTCTCCCCATTTTTTGATGGGGTTGTTTGTTTTCTTCTTGTAAAGTTCTACCAGTGCCTGATATATCCTGGATATTAACCCCTTATCAGATGGGTATTGGGTGAATATTCTTTCCCATTCTGTGGACTGCTTTTGTATCTTAGTCACTGTTTCTTTTGAGGTGCAGAAGCTTTTTAGTTTCATGTAGTCCCATATGTTTATCTTTTCTTCTAGTTGCTTTGTTAGTGATGTTTCACCTTTGAAGATGCCTTTAGCTTCAATGTCGTGGAGGGTTTTTCCTATATTTTCTTCAATGTACTTTATGGATTCAAGTCTGATATTGAGATCTTTAATCCATTTTGATCTGATTTTTTGTGCATGGTGTTAGACACAGGTCCAAATTCATTTTTTTACATGTTGCTGCCCAGTTTTCCCAACACCACTTGTTGAAGAGGCTTTCCTTACTCCATTTTAGACTCATTGCACCTTTATCAAAGATTAAATGATCATGTGTTTGAGGTTGGGTGTCAGGATACTCAATTCTATTCCATAGGTCCACAGGTCTGTTTTTATTCCAATACCATGCTGTTTTAATTACTACTGCCTTGTAGTACAGTTTGAAGTTGGGAAAGGTGATGCCTCCCATCTTCTTTTTCCCGAGGATTGCTTTAGCTATCCTTGGGGGGTTTATTGTTCCATACAAATTTCAGGAGCGTTTGGTCAATTTCTTTGAAGAATGTCATCGGTATCCTCATAGGGACTGCATTGAATCTGTACAGAGCTCTAGGGAGTATTACCATTTTGACAATGTTGATTCTCCCCATCCATGAACAGGGAACGTGTTTCCATTTCCTTGTGTCCTCTTTTTATCTCTTGGAGCAGTGTCTTGTAGTTTTCTTTGTACAGGTCCTTTACATACTTGGGTAAGTTGATTCCTAGGTATTTGATTTTCTGTGGCACAATTGTGAATGGAATAGTTTCCTTAATATCCCTTTCTTCTCTTTCGTTATTTGTATATAGGAAAGCCACTGACTTTTTGGGTGTTGATTTTGTATCCTGCCACTCTACTATATGCGTCTATTGTTTCTAGGAGTTTTTTTGGTAGAGAGTTTAGGGTTCTCTAGGTATAATATCATGTCATCTGCAAATAATGATAGCTTGACTTCTTCCTTGCCTATCTGGATGCCCTTGATGTCCTTTTCTTCTCTGATTGCTATGGCAAGTACTTCCAGTACTATATTGAATAAAAGAGGTGAGAGGGGCAACCTTGTCTTGTCCCTGATCTCAGGGGGGAAGGCTTTCAACTTTTCCCCCATTTAGAATGATGCTTGCTGTGGGCTTTTGGTAGATGGCTGTAACTATCTTGAGGAAAGTCCCTTCAATTCCCATTTTCTGGAGCGTTTTAATCATGAACGGGTGCTGGATCTTGTCAAATGCTTTTTCTGCGTCTATTGAAAGGATCATATGGTTTTTTATTTTTTCTTTTATTGATATGATGTATTATGTTGATTGACTTGCGAATGTTGAACCATCCTTGCATTCCCGGGATGAATCCTACTTGGTCATGATGTATAATCTTCTTGATGAGTCTTTGGATTCTGTTTTGCTAGTATTTTGTTGAAGATCTTAGCATCCGTGTTCATCAGGGAGATTGGTCTGTAGTTTTCTTTCTTTGTGTTGTCTCTCCCTGCTTTGGGTATCAGGGTGATATGTGCCTCGTAGAAGCTGTTTGGGAGTGTTTCTGTTTCTTCTATTTCCTGGAAGAGCTTGAAAAGGACTGGCAGTAGGTCCTCCTTAAAGGTTTGGTAGAGTTCACTAGGGAATCCGTCTGGACCTGGGCTTTTGTGTTTGGGCAGACTTTTAATTACTGTTTCTATTTCCTCGATGGTGATGGGTTTATTCAGGTATTGGAGGTCTTCTTGTTTCAGCCGTGGGAGGTTATAGGACTTCAGGAATTGATCCATTTCTTCTAGATTCTCATGTTTCCACGGCATACAGGCTCTCAAAGTAATCTCTGATGATCTTTTTGGATTTCTGTGGTTTCTGTTGTGATGTCACCCTTTTTATTTCTGATTCTGTTTATTTGGGTTTTCTCTTTCCCTGTCCTTACAAGTCTTGCCAATGGTTTGTCAATCTTGTTTATTTTTTCAAAAAAAACAGCTCTTGGTTTCATTAATCTTTTGGATTGTCTTTTTTGGTTTCCAACTCATTGATTTCCTCTCTAAGTTTTATTATTTTTTTTCTGCCTGGGTTGGGCTCCTTTTGTTGGTCTTTTTCTAATGTCTTCAGCTGTGTAGTCAGGTTATTTATGTGGGCCCTTTCTTGTTTCCTGATGAATGCTTGCAGAGCTATAAACTTCCCTCTTAACACGGCTTTTGCCGTGTCCCACAAGTTCTTATAATTGGTATCTTCATTTTCATTTGTTTCCAGAAATCTTTGGATTTCCTGTTTGATTTCTTCTATGACCCATTTGTTGTTCAGCAGTGAGCTGTTCAGTTTCCAGGTGTTTGGTTTGACTCCCTGTTTCTGTGTGTACGGTTAACTTCCATTTTCAGTGCATCATGGTCTGAAAAGATAGCTGACACAATTTCTATCTTTTTAATTTTATTGAGGTATGCTTTGTGGCTCAGCATGTGGTCTATCTTGGAGAATGTTCCATGTGCACTAGAGAAAAATGTGTACTCAGCTTTTTTTGGCATGAAAAGCCCTGTATATATCCACTAGCTCTCTTTCTTCCATTTCTTCCTTCAGGTCCAATATTTCCTTGGTGAGTTTCAGTCTTGTTGATCTATCCATCGTTGATAGAGCAGTGTTGAAGTCTCCAACTATTATTGTGCTACTGTTAATGTCTTCTTTGAGGTCTCTTAGCAGTTGTTTTATGTATTTTGCTGACCCCTCGTTGGGTGCATATATGTTTAGTAGTGTAATTTCTTCCTGGTGTACATACCCTTAATTAATAAGAAGTGGCCTTCGTTGTCCCTTCTAACCTTTTTCAGCCTGAAGTCTATATTATCTGATACTAATATGGCCACACCAGCCTTTTGGAGGAGTTGTTTGCATGGAGAATGGTCTTCCAACCTTTGACTCTGAGTCTGTGTTTGTTCTGCTTATTCAGATCGCTTCTTGTAGACAGCAGAATGTTGGGTTCAATTTTTTTAATCCATTTTGTCACTCTGTGTCTCTTAATTGGTGCATTTAGACCATTGACATTGAGAGAGATTATTGTCATTGGATTTTGTGCCATCTTTCTTTTCTGTGTTTGTTGTGCTTATGGGTTTGGTCGCATTAGAGTAGGCCCTTCAGTCCTTCTTTTAAAGTTGGTTTTGAGTCCATGAAGTTCCTGAGTTGTTGCTTATCCATGAAGTTGTGTATCTTTCCTTCATATCTGAATGTGAGCCTGGCCGGGTAAAGAATTCTTGGTGAAGCCCTGCAGTTCATTGAGCCTTTTCACAATATCCCACCATTGTTTTTCGGTCTCGGAGTGTTTCATCAGAGAAGTCTGCTGTAAATCTTAGAGATGTTCCTTTGTATGTGATTTCCTTCTTTGATCTTGCTGCTTTCAGTATTCTATCCCTATCTATAGTTTTTGTCATTTTTATTAAGATGTGTCTTGGAGTATTCTTGTTGGGGTTTCTTTTAGCTGGTATCCTACGGGCCTCTTGGATCTTGAGGCAAGCATTCTTTAGTTCCGGGAACTTTTCAGCAATTATGGCTCTGACAGTTTCTTCTTCATCAGGGTTTTCTTCTTGCCCTTCTGGGACCCCAATGATCCGTATGTTGTTTCTTCTGGCTTCATCCCGATTATCTCTTGTTGTCTGTTCGGTAATTGTGAGCCTTTTTTTCTATCTTCTGGTGTTGTGTAGAGAATCTTTGGAACTCGTCTTCGAGATCACTAATTCTTACTTCAGTAGCTATTATTCTGCTATGATGGCCTTCCACCGTGTTTTTTATTTCATTTACCTCATTTTTAATATCTGTCATTTCCCGTTGCATTTTCCTCACTTCTTCTATCATGTCCTCTTGTATTTTTTTGATTTTGCATTCCATTGCTTCTTTAAATTCCTTTTTGAATCCTTAACAGTTCTTTCCGAAATTCTTTTTCAGATAGGTTATGCAACTCATTGGTATTGCTAGACACATCTGGACCAGTGACTTCACTCACAGAGCTTGATGGAATTTTGCGTTGCTTTACCATTATGACTATTCTAGGTTGTAACTGTGAGTTCTTGGGTGACTAGATAGTACAGTTAGTAGGTGTCTGGTCTGTTTGCAGAGTTTGGGTGGGTGACAAGGATGTAGGAACCAAGGTTCACTGGTACTTCATGCAAGGTAGATAGTGATAGGGTCGCGCGGACGCCGCTTAAGCCCGCAGCGTTTTGAGTTCTTGGGATGTTCCCAGCAGCTCGGGCGCAAAGGGTCGGACGGGCTGGAACCAAGGCACTTTGCCTTGGTTCCCGTTGATGGAGGCTTCCGCTCTTCCCTGGGGCAGCTTGGGGTCCCGCGGAGACGCAAGAATCACACACCCTACATTATCTTTTGCCTTAAGGGAATTTTGTGATTTTTTTTTATTATATTTAGGACATGAAAGTTTTCTCTCCATCAGTGATAATTGTTTTATTTTCTTATGTTTGTTGCTATCAGTTACATTCATTGCCTTCCCACAAAAATGTTTTATTTGTACAGGGGACACTGCTGAGCCCCAACACAGTTTGAGTGCTCATTGCGGACTTCCTCATTAACAGGAATCGTTTCTATATTTTGCTTTTGAAGTGACAGATACACAACTCTTCCTTTTGCTTGAACACTTAATACCTTGGTCATTATTTGACTGTTTATTGGCCTTATTCCAATAGTATTGTGTTTCAAGGTACAGAGATGCCTAAGAAAATAAACACAGGGAAAAGACATATATGTTGAAAATTTAGACATACACCATTTATTATATTCATAATTAAATTTGGTTGTTGCATTCCAAGACAATCACACTGGTAATATCACACTGGTAATCACACTGGTAATAACTGGTTAGAGATAGCCATATATAACAAGTGAAAGCATGGTACTTGAGATATATGTCATATCACTTTTCATTTATCTTATAATGTCTGAAATAAAAGATATATCTCATATAGAAACTATGGTACTTCTACATAATGGAATACTATGCAACTGTCAGGAAAAATGAAGTCGTGAAATTTACCTACAAATGGATAGACATGGAGATTATCATGCTTAATGATATTAGTCAGATGGAAAAGGACAGATATAGAATGACTGCATTCATCTGTGGGATATAAATTTATACCAGTGTTCTACTAATTGTTGGAAATGGTAAAGTCAGACTAGAACTGAACATTGAATGTAGGCAAAGGGATTTACATGATAACCCCTAAATGTATGCATGGCAAGCCACAATGTATAAGAAAAGGAATAGAGAGGGAGGGAGAGAGAGAAGAGACAGAGACAGAGAGACAGAAAGAGAAAGAGAGACAGAAACAAAGTGAAAAAGAGAGGAGAGAGAGAGAGGGGAGGCAACCTGCTATGGAGGCAGGCTGGGAGGGAATCTGGGGACACTGGTGGTGGCAAATGTGCACTGGTGGAGGGATGAGTGTTGTAACATTGTATAACTAAAACCCAATCATAAATGACTTTGTAAATGTCTATTTCATGGTGTTATAATAAAAATAATTTTAAATATGCCTCATAATGTATCTAATATACATTCTTTGGATGTATGTCACATAAGCATCTATACAGTAAACAGAGGTTGGAAAATGGTAGTAATAGATGAGCTCATCCTAGGATTGGCCCAAATGTTTGATACATAAAACACATAAGTCACTATTTTCAAAGTGCAATAAAATGAGATATACCTGTATTTTAAATTGGTGTGTTTGGATTTTCAGTCAAAGCATTTTATTGAATAATAAAAAAGTATAGTTAGACTTCTATTACACAAGTTACTGATGTAAAAAACTGTAAATCTTTTAAATCTACTAAGTACATTAGAAATTGCCAAATATTTTCTTAATATTATGCCTATCTCAGATTTTTGTTATGTGAGTTCTTAATACATTTACATTTAATGCAATCATTCATATGAAGAAATTTGTCTATTCCTTCACTTCTACTTTCTTTTGTGTGAAAGATATATAATCTAAAATCTACCCCTGTAGATTGTCATTTCCATATCTTTTCTTAATGGTTTCCCTGAAAGTTAAGCTTAAAATCTTGATATCCTGTTTTAGTTTGTTTTATTTTCTAACTTTAACCACCATGGTTTACAAAGTTGTTCATAATACAGTTGTTTCAGTCATTCAATATGCCAGCACCAGTCCCACCACCAGTATGACCTTCCTTGTCCCCAGTTTCCCACCTGCCCCCCAAGTCCCCTTAGCAGCACAAAATATTATATTGCTTATTGAAACAAATGGGAGTGTATTTTTTAAGTTCAGTAATAGAAAAATTGTAAAATGTTATCTTTCACAATAGTGTTAACCAAAGTTAGTCTAAGGATTTACTGAGCTGTTTGTTGCTAGCTAAGCTGTCTGTTATTGGTTCAGTTATTGAGCTTAGTGGACTTCTATGCTACTTTTCTCTCTAATTTGCTGTGCTCCTACTAGGCTGTCAGGTTTGTGAAATTTGGAGGTCTTGTGGGGGGCCTCCCGGAGCTAGGATGTAGACATTGGATGATTCTTGGCCTTTTCCACTTTGAGTAGGCCAAGAGTTCTCAGCCTGAATTGGCTTGGTGCCTTCCAAAATTACTATGAAATTTGGTCATTTACATGCCAGCAGCTGTGGAATGTGGGTGTGTCTTCTGGGGCTCTGGAGGTAGTAGGAGTAGAGGTGGTGGAGATGACCTACCTCCACTCTGCGTTTTCAGCTTGAAAACCCATATTCCCGGGAGTTTCATCCACTTAGCCTATTTTCTGAGGTTGGTCATGAAGCTGTGAAGTTGATTCATTTATATGGTGCTGGAGGCTAGGGGTGTGGGTGTAATTGCGGGGGCTTCAGCAGGGTGAAGACTCAGCCCTTCCCCCTCCCACGGGCCCCCAGACTTTTCAGCCTGATGTCCCATGTACCTGTGAATTTCATGGACTTGGGGAGGTGGGGAAGGTTGCCCTTCTCAACTCTGAGAAGGCCCCCAATTTTCAGCCAAAAGAAATCCGTGTTCCTGAAATGTTTGGCACTTTTGTGGAGCTCAGTTACGAGGTAGGATGCATGGTGGGGTTGTTGGGGTATGAGTGCAGCTGTTGGGGCTTTTGTAGGGCAGGAACTTGGCCTGTTCCCCCTCCTGAGATTGCTCCAGAGGTCTCACAGTTATTTCTAAAATAACCTAAGACAAGTATCTGTATATAATGAAACATTATCAGGGAATACTTGTTCTCCAGCAGTATCCGAGAGCAGGACAGGATCCTCTTCTGCCCCAGGGGACCGGCAGCCAGCTGATTAAGACAAAGACTTGCAAATCCAGCAAAGCTCCAAGGGTTTTTACTCATACAAGTTCTGGCAGTAAAATTCAAGGACAGAAAAACCCCAAACTTCTAGTTCCTAGCCGGACCTAGGCCATGTGGTGAGTTTAGAATCCTAGGCCAAAATGGCCACTGGACCCCGCACCATATGTTTGGGTTACAAGGTCAACACAGACAGCAAGCCGGCAGGAAGACAAATGGGCAGAGAGCAAGCAAGGAAGAAAACTTCTTATATATCTTAGCCCCTGACTCTGCCCACAACAGGTCTCAGTCAGGGCCAGCTTTATTAGGTGCACGAACTTGGCCTAGGCCATTCAAATGCTAATTTGCCCTCACCAAGATCTCACCTTCAGCTTTCCTGCATGCACTCTGTAGAAATGAGAAGGGCGCCTAGAGGAAGTGTATTTCAGGATTAATACAAAAGGCATATATTTATACTTTAAATATATATTAAATATATTTATTTATTGGTTGCTAAAGAGCAACCAATAAATATATTTAATAATTTTATTTATTGGTTGCTAAAGAGCCCTTAGCAACCAGATGCCATTGGGCTACACAGGCACATGATAGGGTCAAATGGAAATGTTACTGGTGCCCGCTCGAGGAAATCGATGTATAACAGGATGTCAAGTGATCAAGTGATCAAGAATAAATATATAGATACATACATACATTTATAGAATATAATATATATAAATATAAACAGAAATAGAATATTATATAGAATATATATGTGCACTGATGGATGGGTGCTAGAAAACTGTATGACTGAAACCCAGTCATGAACTTCTTTGTAATTGTATATCTCAGTGATATAAATTTTTAAAAAGCAAAATCTCAAGTGTTCTTATATGTAAACAATAGTGGAAGATTATGGAATAACAAAGAATATTTCTGGCTTGTGCCAGAAAGGACAAGTTTGAATTGGGCTTTATTTCAAATGACTACACTGTAAGAAAGACTGAGATATTGACAGTCGCTATTTTTTTTTTTAGCTAAAACCTTTCCCAAAGGGAAAAAAAAACTGAAAATAAGCTAGTTTGGATCATGGTACTGTTTTCAAACCCGGAAATGCATATTCATTTACTATTACTGCCTTGAAAGATTGGTAATTCAGCAAAAGTAACATGAATTTATTAACTCATAGCTATGTTGGTGGCATGAAGGATTTCTCTTCTCCGAGGTCCTAAGGCCAAAATCAAGGGTTGGTCAAACCCAGCTCTTCTACAGAGGCCTTGGGAGCAAACGTGCTTCCAGGTCTGTTCAGAGTGTTGACAGAATCCAGTTCCTTTCGGTTGTAGGACTGAGCTCACTGTTTCCTTGCTGGCTGTCAGTCAAGCTCAATCTCCTCTTCAAGAGCCTCGTTCCTGGTTCCCTTTATCTTCAGAGACAACAGAGATGGAAACGCTCCTCGTGCTTTAATCATGTGTTCACCTGTCTTCAGCCGAAGAATTCACTGCTTCTTATGCTTTTCAAACCCTGAGTGATTAGACTGTGCCACATATAAACAACCCAGGATAACATCCCTATTTTAAGACCCACCAACTGATGTACATCTGCAAGTCCCTTTTACCACGTAATGTAACATATTCACAGTTTCCAGAGACTAGGGCATGGATAGCATCTGCCTACCAAGAAGTCAAGAAGTCATTGAAGCCACATTTTATCAAATATGGAGTGGGATGACTAACCATCATCCTTTTTATCCAACGTATTTGGAAAATACTATAGAAATAAATGTAGTTTCAATATGCTTTATTTGATGTAAATATAAATCTAGAACACACAGGCCATCCACACTTTTTATCTCATTGAATTTAAAGAACATGTCTGCCACAGACTAGCTTAGTCAAGCC
Source organism: Cryptotis parvus (assembly GCA_021461705.1). Taxonomy (NCBI): domain Eukaryota; kingdom Metazoa; phylum Chordata; class Mammalia; order Eulipotyphla; family Soricidae; genus Cryptotis; species Cryptotis parvus. Next base: position 10,469 of record JAJIBD010021729.1, read on the forward strand.
CATCTTCCTTATTAAGTCAGTCAAATCAGATTTACTGCAGAGAGAAGTTTGGGAAGAGAATTTCTAATTGGATTTTTTCATCTAAATAAAACTCATCAATTTTAAAATCCATTAATGTGTCACAGTATCCCTAATAAGTTTATAATGCTGTCAAATGAGTTACTAAATGATGCAGAGTTATTAGTGACTTTACCAAATCAAGCATAAATTTATTGCTGCACTTTTGTTATTTGACTCGGAGTTAGGCAGTTTTAATGTATAGTTAAAATTGTAAAGGCCTAGGACATAAGGGAAGTTATCTGTCATTTGAATATGGGTTTACAAAATGCAAATGTTTGACTTTGGGGATTATCATGGAGGAAATTGCCTGGAAGCCATGTTAATTTCTACCTGTCATCTTGAGAACAGAAAGGTTCACTATCCAAATTAAAACATTGGATTTCAAAGATTATTTCATCTATTTGTAGGACAGTGAGAAGCAAGGGGAAGAGATAGGGTAGGGCTTTTAAGGTTTGGGTTTTTGGGTTTGTTGGTGTTATTTTTTGGCTTTGGGACCACACCCAACTGTTGACACTCAGAGCTTACTCCTAGCCCTGCACTCAGAACTCCTGGCAGGGTTGGAAGGAACTTATGTAAGGGTGCTAGTAATCAAACCCTGGTTAGCTGCTTGCAGGACAAACACTCTACTTTTACTCTGAACCCAGATCTGGTAGCCTTAGGGTAGGATACAAGTAGTTGGAGCCAGGAATAACCTCTGAATTAGGGACTGTAGATACAGAGAAGAAACATATGATCAAGTGTAGATGTAGTAATACCATTTGTTTTCTCTTTACTGGGTCTGATGATTACCTTAACAAGAGAGAATTCTGCCTGTATCACAGGCTCAGTGCCCGCTGCCTACCCCAAACTTCTTATCAACAATGAGAATATCTCAAAAACTACTAGCTTTCTTACAATTCTAGAAAACTTAATGTTTCTTGTTAGTTTTATTCACTTAGCTGTTTTCTTAACTTTTATAGGGGGATCGACCCCCAGCTTCCCATTAGTCTCTGAAGCACTTCTAGGGCCCTGAGTGCAGAGCCAGGAATAACCCCTGAGCATCGCAGGGTGTGACTCAAAAAAGCAAATAAAAAAAGTAAAGCAAGTTGTAGAGAATATTCTCAAACACATTATAGGAAAATTTAAATAAGAATAATATACAAGAGAAATAGCCCTACAAATTCAGTCATTGTGATCAAACAAGTGTTACGTAAGTAACAAGGCACTGCGTAAAATACTCTGTGGCTCATAATCTTCCCATTAATGTTAATATTTCATCATTGTGTTTCTATTTCTATAGAATGGAAGCACACAAAATTAAACATTTATAAGGTAAATGAGAATGTTTAAACCTATTTTAATGTCATGAGTATGATACAGATAAGCTAAAAGGAATGGCATTACCAAAAAAATGGCATTAACAGGCTCTATCCAAATTAACTGAAAAATATTATTCATAGGTCCAGAGTGATAGTACAGAGGGTGTGGTTCTTACCTTGCACATGGCTTACCCAGGTTCAATCACTGGCAACACATATGGTACCCCCAAGCCTTCCAGTAATGATGCTTGAGCACAGAGTCAGGATTAAGCCCTGAACTCAGCCAGGTATGGCCCAAAAAGCAAAATAAAGATGCATCTGTGACTGTGGAAGAGATCCAGCAAAAACTACTAGCACTTATCCTTTTTGAAGGGAGACGTTAAGGCCATCTTATTTCTTGTCTCTGTGCTTAATTGTAAGGCTCTTGAAGGGAAATCTCAGGAGAAATAAAATATTCCTGGAGCAGATGAGACAAAGCAGTGCCTGCTTTTGCTCCTTAGTATGTATACAGAAAATGAAAACCAGTTTCTGTATTCTTCCTGGGGGTTCGGGGGGCTGTTTAGGGAAGAATCAGAATTGTATCCAAAGGTGCTATTGGCTTAAACCTGTTTGCTCCTTTTGACACTTGAAAGCAAGTTCCTTCGTGTGGAGAAGCAGACTGAGTTAGCATTGGATGATTTTTCCCAGTTAAGATGTTGGGGGTGACAATAGAGAAGCTGATTTCAAGTCCGGTTCATCAGAGTCCCATATAAGAGAGCAGCCGATTTCAAGCCCAGGTATGCAGGTTTCAGCAGCAAAAGTCACCAGGCATCAGTGGAGATGGAGGTAGGGTCCCTTTCCCTCCACCACTGTCCCATCTGGAGGGCCTGGTGGACCTGCCCAAGAACTGCCTCCGGGCTGTCTGCCATGATGCAGAGACACAGACAAACGAGGCAGAGCTGCCATCTGGCTCTCCCCAAGGCGCACGGCCACAAAGCAGGCCGCGTGGTACCATCATACTATTAGAAACCAACCACGTTCTAGAAACTCGGAAAGTAAATTCAAGAACAGAATTTGGCCAGATTCTCCCATAACCAACCAGAGGGGGAAAATGGATTCATCAGTAACATTGCCATGTATGTGCTTTAACGGTAAATATAATCAGTGCCAGCTGAGGGAGCAGGCATAGGGATTGAGGGTGGATAGGAAATGAGGTACTTGGTGGTGGGAACACACTGGTGGTGGGAGTGGTGTTGAAGTATGAAACTTTCTATCAACTATTATGAAAACCTTTTTACTTTGTAAATCACAGTGTTTTAATAAAAAAGAGGGGAGTCTACCAAAAAAAAGAGGTTGGGGTGAGAGTTATGAATGTGGGCCCACTAGGAAGGGCTCAAAACCATCTTGGTAAAACATTTAGTCCGAATGTAAGGAGTCTTTTCTTGACTTGAGAGAAGCTAGGAGAGTCACAAATTGCCTTCCCCAGCATCCTGCTTAAGTTTCTCTTCCTTAACCCTAAATGCACAGAGTGGAGCTAGTGTCTTAAATTATCAATATTTTATGGTCTTCAAAGAAAAACTAATTCAGTTAAGAGAAAAACTACATGCATAGGTACATTGGGATTTCAGTTTTTTAATTTAGGTTCATACATATTTAACTGAACATGTGGCCCCAAAACAGGATGTGTGTGTGTGTGTGTGTGTGTGTGTGTGTGTGTGTGTGTGTGTGGAGAGGAGGTACAGAGAGAAGATGCTCAACTTGTCTAGGGCTGAATTAATGCCTGGTTCACCTGCCACTTGTGTTGGTGTAATCTCAAGGAATAACATCTCACCATTCCCCAAAGAGAGTTCACATGCTCAGGGTTAACCTGCTCAGAGATTCATTTGCTCAAAGAAATGACCACACAATGAGTCCTAAAGTCAAGCATAACATATCCAAAAGAGCAAGAACAACAAGTGCTGGCGTGGATGTGGGGAAAAGGGGACACTCATCCATTGTTGGTGGGAATGCCGGCTGGTACAGCCTTTCTGGAAAACAATATGGACATTCCTCCAAAGACTAGAAATTGAACTCACATTTGATCCAGCCATAACACTCCTGGGAACTACTCTGGGAAGCCAAAAATAAGCAGCAGAAACACCATCCCTACTTTTATGTTCATAGCAGCGTTATTCACAATAGCCAGACTCTGGAAACAACCAGAGTGCCCAAGAATCGATGACTGGATAAAGAAGCTTTTGGTACATTTACACAATGGAATACTATGCAGCTGTTAGGAAAAAATGAAGTTATGAAATTTGCCTATAAATGGATGACATGGAGAAGATCATGTTGAGTGAAATTAGCCAGAAGGAGAGAGACAGATGTAAAATGACTGCATTTATTGCATGACATAAATATATATGTATATATTATGATACCAATATCCAAGGTCAAGTGAAACATGTATCAGGAGGTTTTGTCAAAGGTGGAAATTATCACAAACGTGTGGGAGTCAGAGGGTAGGTAAGACAGAAAATGGGAACAGTGTGCTAACAATTGTCGAAAGTACTAATACCAACCTAGAACTGAGCATTAAACACAGGCAAAAAGATACACATGACAACCCTTCAATATATGTTCTGTAATCTGCAATCTGGAAGGGAGGAAAAGAAAAAGAGATAGATAGAAAGGGAAGGAGATGGAGAACCTGCCATGGAGGCGGGCTGAGGGAGGGGGAGGGAACTGGGTATATTGGTGATGGGAGATGGGCACTGGTGGACGGATGGGTGCTGGAACACTGTGTGACCAAAACCCAAATATGAACATCTTTGTAATTGTGTATCTCACAGAGGTATAATAAAATACTTATACAAAAATAAAGTCAAGCATAACTGAGTATAACACAGATTGAAGCTAAAAAAGGAATCAAACCAAAACATCACACCAAAGATTGTTTCCAGAAATCATTATACTAAATGACTTGTGGTAAAATAGTGAATCTGGCAGTGAACAAAACAGCTTATATATGCTTAAATACTTTCTCACATTCAAGATTTGGTGGGGGCGGGGGAGGAGCAAGGTTTCGATCACACCCAGCAGTTTTTAGTGGTTATTCCTGCAATAGCACTCAGGAATTACTCCTAGGGGACTTATGAGTACTTATGGGATGCCGGGGATCAAAGCCACGTCTACCAAGGCAAACACACCTACCCACTGTCCTCTGGCTCTTCACATCAAAGTTATTAAAAGCGTTGATAATGACATGCCAGAACCACAGAATAAGAAGAGTTAAGACTTTTTCAAAGTTCCCACACTAACAAATTAAATGCACATATAAATGTATTAATTAGGGTTCAGCCCGGATCATCGACACCCACCCTGCAGCAGTTTTTCCTCAATCCGGCCCAGGTATGCTGGTCCAGAGACTCTCAGACATGGGGCAGAGCTGTTCCTTGCTCTCCCTGTGCACAGCCGTTCATGAGGCAGTTGGGAGGCATGGCGGGTTCTAGCCCTGGCCCACCACCTCGGCAGAGCCTCACAACAAGCCAGACCACCCCTGCCCCCTCACTCCATGGGCGCCGCCATTTTCCACATTTGGACTTCCCTCTCGTCAGAACTCCACAAAGCAGACCAGCCCATCACAGCCCGGATCATCGACACCCACCTTGCAGCAGTTTTTTCTCAATCCGGCCCAGGTATGCTGGTCCAGAGACTCTCAGACATGGGGCAGAGCTGTTCCTTGCTCTCCCTGTGCACAGCTGTTCATGAGGCAGTCGGGAGTCATGGCGGGTTCTAGCCCTGGCCCACCACCTCGGCAGAGCCTCACAACAAGCCAGACCATCCCCTCTCACTCCACGGGCGCCGCCATTTTCCACATTTGGACTTCCCTCTCGTCAGAACTCCACCCAGCAGACCAGCCCATCACAGCCTGGCTCATGCAGCCGCTTGCAGCTGCGCGGTTCATCAATAAATGCTTTATTTGGAGGTGTTTAAAAGAGTTTGCCTCCCAGTCGGCAAGCCTGGCAAGCTTCTCGTGTTGTATTTGATATGCCAAATTCCAGTAACAATTATATTAGGTCATTCCCATGACCTAATATAATGGTTTGAGGTTCTTTGTGTTCCTGTAGCAAGCTGATGCCCCTGGCTCTACTGGCATGAGACAGGACATATGGAGATATTACTGGTGCCCGCTCTAGGAAATAGATGATCAACGGGAAGATCGTGATCGAGATCATGAATTAGGGTTCATTCTGAATGGAGGCCATGAGAAGTATGTAGAACTAGAAGGGGGAGGGGAAGCAACTGAGAGGACACACCACCTGTGCCCACCATCATCCAGTGCCCCAAAAGACAACTGTGCCACTTGTCACTGACTGCCAACAGAGGAGGCACGCCAGTCACATTCTACTTCTGTTCATGATACTCACTGGGTACCTTCTGGGCCTCACTGTTTTTATGAGCTCTATAACCCTAGCCTATTTCTCCTTCTAGTCTATTCTTGACCCTGAGCTTTCAAATACCAGTGTTGTCTTCCACATTGGGACCTTTAAGAAAGATTTAAAGGTTCAAAATTTCTGGATACAAAATTTGGGTGACCAAGTTCATTCCCATCCTCACCATCTTATCCTTCCTTTATTGAGACTGTCTAATAACTGGAACTGTTCTGAGAGTGTTACCTTGGCTTTGTCATTCATCTTCAAAATTTCATCTTTAAAATTTCATTTTTTCTCCAAATGCTATCCAAAAATGGCTGAAGCTTAATTGAAAAAAAACTTGACAAGCTTTAACAAGAATCTCACACAAGCACCAACCAATCTGAACGGTTCCAGTACTAAACAAAACTAACAGGCTGATGACTTAACTACTGAATGTGAACCACAAAGGAAAAAGAAGTTCAGGCCTATGTCGAGAACCAGTGGCTTTTCTTCTGTCGATAGCTCTGGTGTTCAAGTAGCCCACCACTATCTGAACTAAGAGCTCTTTACCAATCAAATCATTCACAAATGTCACAGCCTTATCCTCATGGAAGAAAAGGTGCCATGTCTAACTCTTTCTGTTGGGAGAGTTTAGGGAGATAGTGGGGATAGGAGTTGACATTTGAGCAATAGATGCTACATAAACAGAGCTGCTACTAGCTCTCACTGTGCCCAGCTGCTCGCTCATGAGGGGCCCGGGAGGGATGGCAGATTCTAGCCCTGGCCCGCCACCCCAGCAGAGACTCACAACAGGCCAGATGACCCCCCACTCCATGAGGACCTCCATTTTCCACATCCAGACTTCCCCCTCGTCAGAACTCCACCCAACAGACCAGCCTATCACAGCCCGGCTCATTGAGATCCACCCTGCTGCAGTCTTTTTAATCCGACCCAGGTATGCTGATCCAGAGACAGACCTGGGGCAGAGCTGCTACTGGCTCTCCCTGTGCCCAGCTGCTCGCTCATGAGGTGCCCGGGAGGGATGGCAGGTTCTAGCCCTGGCCTGCCACCCCAGCAGAGCCTCACAACAAGCCAGACGACCCCCCACTCCATGAGAACCTCCATTTTTCACATCGGACTTCCCCCATCATCAGAACTACACCCAGCAGACCAGCCTAACACAGCCCAGCTCGCATGGCCGCTTGTGGCTGCGTGGTTCATCAATAAATGCTGGATTTTGAGATGACTACAAGAGTATGCTACCCACACGGCAGAGCCTGGCAAGCTACCCGTGTCGTATTTGATATGCCAGATACCAGTAACAATTACAGACCTCATTCCTATGACCTGATGGAATGGTTTGAGGCTTTTTATGTTCCTGGAGCAAGCAGGTGCCCTTGGGCTCTACTTGCATGAGACAGGTTATATGGAGATGTTACTGGTGCCCGCTCGAGCAAATCGATGATGAACGGGAAGACAGTGACAGTGATTCTACATAAACATCTCCACACAGAGACTGAAATCAGTAAGTGTTACTTTTTCTGAAACAACCTACTAAAGGACAAGCTCTTTCCATGTAGCCCTCATAAGGACTACTCAGGAGGCTACAGGAACTTCTGAACTTGCTCGTGCGAGGATCAGAAAAACTGCACTAGTCCTCATGAGCTGTCCATCTTACTGGCTCTATTGGACTTGGCCAGCTGTTCTATTCCACTGCAGATAGGAGACTGACTGGCATCCGAGGGAGAAGCCACATCAAATAGAGTTTCACAAATATAAATTCTATTTTAGTTGGAAGTAAGAAGTCATGATTAATACACCAGCCATTTCCTGGAAACAAAAGCCCATCCGGAGGTATTTGAGAACCCAAAGAATCATCACTCCCAGATGGCAATTAATCTCCAAGGAAAGCTCTTTAAGTCTTTGTTACAGACTAAATATACCCTTAAAATCATCTATAAATATAGACTCTCTGCCTGCTCCCTCATATTTCCTGGGTGTTGCCAGAGTTAAAAAAATGATGGCCCAATACCACTTGGCATTACAGAGTATGTGGCGTAAGGGCTCTGGTTGTATTAGCTCATCAGCATCCCACACCTACCGAACTAGTATTGAGCCTTCATATTAAAAAAATAAATTTTATTCCCTCCCTAGAAGAAAATGTCTTAAATACTTTTAAAATTTAAGTAAAGACGTATTTCTTAAATACAAAAGTATTTAAGTATAACAGAATGTTTAAATAAAAACCTAATAATATTAGTTGCAAGTCTGCAATTATAGAGCAACAATGCCACTCAAAACCTATCCACCTGTGCAGCCAAAGAAACCTTTAGTGCAGGGTCCTTCTCAGTAGTGCTTTGCTTAAGTTTCACCAATTCAAAGCATTACTTAAAGCTAGCATTATTCAGCACAAGAGCAACATTTAGGGTTCCTTTCTTACCAGCAGCATTAACTATCCATATAGAACCTCTTGAATCAGAATGTGCAGGACTTTTCCTACAAATGAAGTGATGATGTTTATTTGGGTTTAAAAGCAAATTGGTAATAACTGGGAAGTACCCTAAATAAGACAGAATCCTACTCTCCCCAAAGTCAGCCAACATGCATTTTCAGCACAATTTAATACTGACTCATCTTGAGGCTTGGACCATGACCTCCGGAGGGATAAATCAAGAACAAAGCAAAAAATGATTTACTGTGCACACTGAAGGAAAATGCCCTAAGAGCTGGACTTCTACTTAAGTCAAAAAGAATGTTGCTGTAGTGATGTCTTATATAAGTATGGAAAGAAATTGTATTTCTAAGGAAATTATATTGCAAAGAGAATACTTGTGCCAAACTTGAAGTATTTTGGTGACTGACAGTACAGGAGAAGTATATCTCAGCACAAGCTCTTAACCATCTTGCTTGAGTTTTAGCTGCCTCGCTGCATAACAGGCAGATTACACACCTTGGCTTTCCTTCTGCATTTGCAGGTATTCTGGTTTACTGTGTTGAGGTGAACATTCTATTCCCAAAGGAGCTTCTTCCCGACTCAGGCTTAGTTGTTGCCATGGCAGTAGCAGGACCTGTGCAGGGTGGGTTACCTTCACCCACCTCACTTTCTGTTTTTTAATTTTTTTTAATATTTCATTATACCACTGTGAGATATACAATTACAAAGATGTTCATCTTTGGGTTTCGGTCATACAGTGTTCCAGCACCCATCCCTCCACCAATGCCCATTTCCCACCACCATTGTCTCTGACTCCCTCCCCCTCCCCCTGTACTGCCTCTATGGCAGGTTCTTTATCTCTTTTTTATCTGTGTTCTACAGAAAAAATTCCAGATCTGCTGACATTCCAGCTGTTCATACTCAAAGAAGGCACTAGGGCAGGGATTCTAAAGTGTCATATATATCAAGTAGGCAAGCTTCATGCTTTTAACCCAAGTGCACTTGCACTATGCTCTGACCCAACATGGTTAAAAAAATATATGTATATGTATGTACATATATATATATATATATGTGTGTGTGTGTTTGTGTGTGTGTGTGTGTCACATCCGGCAATGCTGAGGGGTTACTCCTGGCTCTGCACTCAGAAATTACTCAGGAATTACTCATGGCGGTGCTTGGGAGACCATATGGGATGCCAGGGATTGAACCTGGATTTGCCTAATGCTAGGCAAACTCCCTAGACACTGTGCTGTCACTCCGAACCCCCAACGTACTTGAATATTTTTTCCACTGAGAAGACCAGAAACTGTACTCAGTGGTAGATAGAGAAATCATTATTCAAAATGACTAAATCATCACAGATACTTAAACTAAAGCAAATGGATATTATCTCTAATAGAGAACTCCTCACTGAGAATCTTTTATCCTATGCCCTAGGTTAATGAGCTGCCTCTCTACAAAAAGTATTGCTGCACACAGCTTATCTATGCTTGATAAGTTTCAAAAATCAAGTACAGTAATAGGCCTAAGCCAATCTATGTCTATGAAACCCTGACCGAAGAAAGCTATGCTTTCAACACCAGAACTATTATATTATCCTGTAATACTACTGGCTTAAACATACATAACTCACTCTAGGATTGTACATTGATGCTGTTGGCAAACTTAGAAAGGGCTAAGTTTCTAAGGAAGAACACTTCATGGAGTGACAATGCCTTGTATAGCAAGAGAGTTTCAAATCAAAGTTGAGGCAAGTCCTGATGAAGTAGCGAACTCAATTATATTCCAGCTAGATAGCGTAATACAGCCTGGAAAACAACCCTTGTATGTGGGGTCATGCATGTTTGTGGGGATTGACCATGGAGCTATGGCTGGATTGTCTGAGGAAGGGATCAGCAGGATGGCTGGGGACCTAGCTACATCATGTGAGTGGATTAAACTGGGAAAAGAGATTGGGCCAAGCCTGACTAAGCAATTAAGTGAGAAAGGAGTTACACTGTTAGATCTTCCTGTGGTAATGGGTGGGGGGACACTAACACATAGGCTTCCAGCTGCCTCACATGATCAAGCTGTATTAGCAGGCTCTTTAAACATACTTTCAACTAAGGTAAAGGTGTACTACAGATTACATGTCAAACTATGCTAACTCACGAAAAGATTATACTATCCATTTTCAAGGAACATTTTTTTTCCTGACCTCAATATCCTAGTCTCTACACTCCATTTTGGCTGTGAGGGGTGAATACTACCTTACAATATCATGTGATAAATTGTACCAGAAAGATCTGTGGAGGAAACTTTTATTTTCATTTCATGAGAACAAACAGATAATTCATCAGGGTTTTAGCTTAGGAGATAACCTGGCATTGGGTAGGAATTTGGAAGGGTACCAGTATTAGGAGCAACCTCATCATTGGTATTAAGACTTTCCGAACAGTCCTGATTTCAAATATTCAATCCTGTTGTACAGTCAAACATCATTTCAACACTTTCTCATTCAAAAATGCATCTCTTGGACAATCACTCAAATGCAGAGTCCGAGTCTGTGCGGTGCGGGAGGGGAAGGATACCCCTTTATAGCTAGAGTAAATTTACTCTTTGTGCAAAGTTCTTCTTTAGCTAATTTAGCAGCTTCTTATGAATGTTTGGGACTGCTCAGAGTCTAACAACATCCATCCATCTCATAGGAGTGGCAAACAGTATTCCAAGCAAAAAGACTTTCTCAGTAGAACCCACATATCACTGGAAGATAAACAGAGAATATTTGTGTGGGACAGTTGTTTAGAAAAGATAATCTTTAGAAAAGATAAATGAGATTAAAATAGAGTCTAGACACAGGAATATCATAATTACTGAAAGCTCAAATAGAGTTGCCTTCAGGACCCTAAAAGCTTAATTGAAATAAAATTATTTCATGTGTAAGTACCAAAATGTCAAATATGATAAATTTATAATTTCTGAATTGAGTCCTCCAGGTACCCAATTTAGAACCTAAACGCACTGTGTGGAAGAAGAATGAGGCACCTCCGAGTCTTCCATATTTTTACATTATTTCTAGCATTACCTAGTCTATCACCATCCATATTTTGTAATGATGAATTTGATTCATTCACCATATGGGACTAGGTGGAATGTTTATTTTGCTTCTTTCCACTAGTTTTTCTCAAATTCATGCAGCAGACACAGGACAAGATCCACTCTATGATCCACCCTGTAATCTCCCTATCCATCCATGTTTTGGGGGATTACCTTAGCAGGAAGGTCGCATCTGCCACCACCACCTAGGAATTTATGATCCCCATTTACCACACAGTTTGCACATCTCCAATTGGGCAGCATTCAATAGGTACCACAGTGCAGGGAAATGCTGAGGCGCCCGCACAAAATCCAGGAACAGGGTCAGGGATCTCCTTCTGTCCCAGGGGATCGGCAGCTGGCAGACAGAGAAAGATGCAAGAATCTGGCAGTTTCAAAACGCTTTACTTACACTGGTTCAAGCATACAAAACAACAATAGGAAAAACTCCAAACTCGGTGTTCCCAGCTAGGACCCTGGCCATGTGTTGGCCAAGATGGCGGCCACCACATGTTAAGGCCCTGTAGAGAGGAGACAGAGACAAAGAGCCAGCAGAAAGGGGGAGAGAACGACCAAAAAAGAGCTCGAAGAGAGGAAGCAGCCTAGTTTTATATCCCTGCAGCCCAGACCTCCCACTTTTATGGGAAGTCATCAGGGTCAAATACCCTCAGGTAATTTCTCCCAGGACCTCACCTAGGCCCTTTTAGATGTCAGTGTTGCCGGCTCACGATCTGCCTAGGAAATGCCTTTGCAGGGTAGGGAGAAGGGGTTTCTGAGATGAACTGTATCTCACAATACAAAGGCATACATGGGTACCAAAGACTATACTAATGCCAGTTAAATATTTCTCCAAGCCTTCACAAGAGTCTCGTCTACTTCACGGTAGTTTTGTATTTTAGTTGCCTTTGAGTTATCAGGGAGCCATGTTTGCTTGCTTGGAGGCAAACAACATTTCTCTCTGGTCTAATTAGAGTTCCAAAGTGGCCAGGCAAATATACCAGTAAGATCTAGCCAGTCCCATGATGATTGCGGTAGCATGAGAGAATATTTATACCAGCCAGTATAGAATACATGTTCAGATAAATTGCCACGTTTGAACTGCCCTATCTACAAAGTGACCTGCAGGAGACAATTCCAGGCCAGAGCAGAGGCTTTAGACAGGTGTACTGCAACACCACAGTTTCTGTCTTGTGTTTTTCACCATAGTATAATGGACAGCATGTATTCTGCGGGAAAGTATAGAATATTGGAACGAGACCTGCAAACAACCTGGTCTAGCCATGCAAATGGGCTTGCCACACAGTGCATTTTTCAACTCAGAACATTCTTTCTTACCACCATATCAACATAGTCCCATCCTCCTCTTAGTACCTGGCCAACCACACCTCAAGCAATTTCTTATCACCCTCCGTTCCGAAAATAATAAGTAAAAAGATAAGTTCTTTTCAAATCAGGATCCTTGGGTTGGCATCAAGTGCTTTATAGACTTTTTTTTCTGTCTACACAAAATGTTATTTTTGTTTTGTTTCTGTGTGACTCATCTGCTGACACAGAGATACATGACTGAAGTGAAGATTTATTCCATTGCTTTGAAAAGTATTCTAGTCAACTAGACATTAGCTTCTGGTCTTCCTTCTGGAAAATGTTATTTTCCTGTGCCAAAGCCAGAAACCTGACAGGAGACTCTTTTAACCAAGGTCTCAACACCTTCACTTTCAATTCTGCCAACTTCCCTACATATCCGTGTTCCCCTTTTCTTCCTGGGTTCTGTGCACCTAACTCACCAGATCTCTGCTCACTGTTTTCATGTGTTGGGGACAGTATGGTCTGTGTTAGCATTTTGGTCTATAGGACAGTCACAGAACCATGAGTAGTTTCAGGTGGCGTGCTTCCCCACCCCCAGTGCCTTTCTAAAATGGGAATTCAAAAACTGTCTGTTGTGATGTGCCAGAACGAAGGCATTCAAAGTTTGAGGACATGCCAAACGTCATGCCTCCAGCATGAAACAGCAGTCAAGAGTGCACCTATATATTCATCTGAAGACTGCAGACAGAAGAGCTTCTCCCAAAACCACCCTCCCTCCTGTCTCTGGCAAGACCTGATTCTGCATTTTCCCATTATTTCTGTGGCTTTTGGTCTTAGCAGGCACCCAGTTTATTCAACGTTTGCACTGCATGTTGCCTCAGTTAAGGCTCTTAGAATACTCTCCAACACTTTAGCTAGTCCCTGGATCCCTAGATCCCTTATAGTCCCTGGGTCCCTAGATCCCTTATAGTCCCTGGATCCCTGGATCCCTTATAGTACCTAGATCCCTCCCCATCACCTCATTTTCTACCTCCTCCTCCTCCTCAGGTTTACCTGTGGAGGTTCCTAGGAGAGCTATTCTATAGAAATACTTTTTCAGAACCTCAGACTGTTTCAAGGGGGAGAAGGATGTGTCAAGCTCTACTCCAGGTGGAAAAATTGCCCACTATTTGCTGCTTGAAATTTCTGGAAAAAAACCCGAGTATTGCATTGAAAAAAATCCCTGTCCACCTTTGTGCTTGTAGGAAGCAGAGACCTAATTCGTGTGGGATATATATTTAGGTATTTCCCCTTGCCATGGGGAAAACCTGAATAATGGGAAGGGGAATAAAGGGAATGATAATGGGAAGGGGTCTAGGGACCTGAATAGGGAGAACTTCCTTTTTCTTGAATTCTTCAGAGTGCCCAGAGGTCAGATCACATACTGACAGTGTTTTGGGGGTACTCAGCAGAGCTGACTGTGATACTCACAATGAGATATTTTCTGACCCTGCTGTATTTTGCTCCCATAGAGCAAAGAGAAGGCTGCTGCCTGCACCCTCACACCCCCGCCCCAAAGCCCACCCAGTGTGCTACAGAGCACTGTCCTTGGTCCTGATCTGTGCACATTTTCCTTAAGCATCTCTCGAGGACCTTATACACAGGAATGTGAGCTCCCAAGTTAACTAGAAATCATCGTTTGGATTTGAACAGACTTTTTTGAAAGTGTGCTCTTTGGCCTTCAGTGGCAGGGATTATCCATGAGAAAGTGATAACATTGACCCAAATCACCCTGTCTTCCTCACCCATCCCCAAGGCAGATTTCTAAGAAGGGTGCAGAGCAACTCAAGCTATGCCTTCATATTCTGTTGCTCTTTTACCACCGTGTACCTTCCCTTCCCTTTTTCTCAACACTCTGCTCTACGTTCCCTTCCCTTTTTCTCAACCTTTTGGCGTCAACCCTCTGCTCCTTTTTTTTATCTATTTCCCACTTCCTCTCTTCAGTCACTACCCAAGCACAGACTCTGGTAGGCTTGAAAAGGAAAAGGGGAAATGCTGGCTAAAGGAAGAAAGGCCACATGTTTCACTCCTCTCCCAACACAAAAACACGGGCACTCTCTGGGATGTTAGAGAATGAAGGTGGCAGGGAAAGCCACGATGTGAGTGCAGATCAAGTAACTGATTATGTCTTCGCCTTTATAGCATGAGGCTTTATGGCTAATGCTTTGCTCTGCAAGAGAGAGGCACACAATCTGTCCTGATGTTACTCAGAGAGGCAGAGAGGAGGAGCAAGACTCTACAATCACAGAACCTGAGATTGGGGGATCTGACCAAGTCACTGAAATTTGGGTTCTCAGTACTCAAGTGTATATCAAGAAGACAGCAACACCACAATGACCCTCTTATCCCACACAACCTGTGTGGACAGGCCACCAAGTATTAAATTCTAAAACTGCATTTTAATCTGAACTCACACATTTGAATCAGCACAGTGCTTTCCCAGCACTGGTCTGTGCAATAAAGCTCTAATATTTTATGGGTGAGACACCAGTAAGCCAAAAATTCCTTTGACCCTTCAAATATCCAAGTTTTTTTGTCACTCAAAGATATGTGAATATCTTTTGGTGAACCCACTGTTGAGTGATTTTTCATTATGTTTTATAAACTTAAATAACTCTAATCACTTCTCAACCTTTTGGCTAAGATCAAGTGAAATAACTCTATGGGTCACCAATAAGACTTAGTCTTTCCTAAATACCTCCTGAATGAGGACACAGTGATATAGTCTGTTCCAGATGAATAAAAAGGAGACCTTTAATATAATTGGGAACTTTACAGGGTTCTGGGAAAGAATAAAGAGGCAGTTCACATTGGTGGCCAGGCTTCTCTGCAAGCCAATCATTCAACTCATCTACATGCTTGCCCAACCCTCAACAACAACCAAGAAGGCTAGCTGTAGTTCAGTGAGCTGGCATCAAACATAAAGTCAAAGAGAGAGAAATATCTCTAATTGAACCATGGGTCTGGTCTCTAGTTCTCTGTTCTCTGAGAATCGTGCCTCTGAGAATTGAAGCACCAAATACTCTGTCCTTGTTCAGAGACACTCCATCTTAATTTTTTCTTTGAGAAAGATTCAATTTGGGCCCTTCATGATCAAAAACTGGTGGTGTTCCAGGCACAGTTCTCTGAGGTGGCCTATAAGTGGACATCCTGCCAAACTAGAAACCATGACAAAGTTACATTCTCTTGAATAAGGATAGGCAGGCAGAGGGGAGATGGACGAATGGATCAGTACTAAGGTTGGGAGGCCCAAGTTTGAGTGGTATTTTATCAAATATAAAGACAAACAAGATTCCTTGCAAGGAGTGACAGTCACCATTACAGAGGCAGACCAGGACACAGAGAAGAAAAACATAGCCAGGTTTTCAAAATTTCCCTTCTTCCTTCCTTCCTTCCTTCCTTCCTTCCTTCCTTCCTTCCTTCCTTCCTTCCTTCCTTCCTTCCTTCCTTCCTTCCTTATCTCCTTCATTTCATGTGGGAGAGTTCCAGTTACTGGGCCCTGCCAACACACAGCATACAATAAATTCAAAGAGACATTTTAACACCTACAAAGGGAAGACAGCCATGACAGAGGAGATCCACCCCAGGGCTACCCCAGCTGAGGCCTGGAGAAGGAAGGGGAGAGAGAGAGAAAACTCTAGAGCAGGGCTTCCCAGTTGTCGAGGACTTGCCACAGAGAGATCCAAGTCTTTGAAACATCATGTCAACCAACTTTTCCACATTGCCTCTTCAGCAAGCAGCAAACTGACCCCCAAGCCACTCTCCCAGGACTAAAGGAATAAAGTCAGTAGATCATTCAGATCCAGGAAGGCACAGGATCCTTGGCCATAGGCCCAACTGGGACCTAGGTGCATATATCTCCCCATTCCCAGAAATATTTTCCCCTTTATCACAATCACTCTTAACAGCAAAGGAAGGAAAACATCTGTGTTTGAAATCACTAGAAGTGCAATGCCTCTGGCCTTGAAGAATGGTGCTTGATTCATCTCCCTGTAGACAGATATCTGTTGTGATGCCCCTTTAGCCACTCCCACCCTGTTAGGGTACAAGTAGGGAGGCTACTCCACTAGTCTAGGTTAAGCCAAAGACCTAAAGAATCTTTGCTTTCATAAGGCAACAAGCAACAAAAATGTCCTGTGATCAATGACAGGACTTGGAAGAAATAAAGAAATGGCAACTTAATGAATGGGACAAGAAGCATGGTAGCCTATGTAAAAGTTCGCCCAGCCTGGGCCAGAGAATTAAATTTCCTTTCAAGGAAGAGGCCAAGGTTCTTTGACTAACCCCCAAAGCTGTAGCTACATAACACAGACTTTAGTTCTGGAGTGGCAAGAGCAAAAAAGAAAGAAAGAAAGAAAAGAAAACACTAAAACACTATGAAATACCAGGAAAGTTATAGAGTGACAGCAGGGAAAGGAGATAAAATAAAGAGCTTGAGAAATTCAAGGGTCATAAGAATTCCTTGGGTATATTTAGGAGGGCTCTTGGGTTTCTCTTGGGGGCCCTTAAACAGGGACTGTGGCCTGGCAATTTGGAGAGGATCTGGTCTGTGCAGACAGAAAGACACAAGACCTGCCTGAGTTATGAAAGAATAGAAGTCGGCTCCCATTAGTCTTCCTACTGCCAGTCCCTCCAAGATTCTCCTAGGAACCCTCACATCATTTTCATGGCCTTGATGGAGTCAATGGTCTCTGTGTTGAGATAGAGGCTTGTTTTCATCTAACACCAAGCTGATCTGTCCTCCACACTCTCAGTTCTGTAGAGCACTCCATGTCAAGACTGCCCTTAATTCCAAAGCCCCCTTGCAATAAGAGCAACACATACCCCAGGCCCTTCTTTTCTTTCTCCAACCAACCCCCTAGCCCCTCCTTCCCTTTCTCTCCACTCTACTCTCCTAACAACCCTACGGAACCAGAAAGAAGAACTGCAAGGTGTAAAACCTGTATACTGCTTCCTGACCTGTGACTGATACTCTGGTGGTCATGCAACGTCCATCTTTCACCCAGACTTCTTAGCATCTCATTGTGAGAGCACAGAAGAGCAGAAGCCTTAGCCCCAAATGACTAAGATTGACTTTTTTGGGTTACCAAGCTGCCTAGGAGAAAACCATTGTTTATTTTTTGTCTAAAGACCTTCTATCCCTCTAACCCCATCACCTCAATATTGGGCAGGCTGCCCAATTCCTGTGCAGACTAAGACTATTTGTGGAGAATGCGTCTCTCATTTCTGAGTCTGAAGGCATTATTCTTATTGTCGGACCTACTTCTGCTCTGTGCAAAAATTGTTCCTGAACGTCATTCTTTTTAAATGTTCTCATTCCTCTAGATTGGGCTGATTCTCCTTCCTCCTCCCCAGGAAGACTAGGGCAGAAAATTCAATAAATAAGAATCACTGAAGTCTAGTACTTCTCTGCTTAAAAATATTAATTTTTTAACAAAATACCCACTTTCCTCATCCACCTTCCCACAGCCTTCCCACTTCTCTAACCAGAATTATAGAAACAAAATTAATGAAAACCTAAAATGCTTTCTGATGTCAGACAGACAGCCTCTGACACTTACTAGCCATGTTAACCCTAAAGCAATTCTCTAATTTTTTCTGTATCTAAGTTTCTGCATCTGTAAAATGGAAGTGATTATTCCACCATGCCAAGCGCATTATCATGGTCAGATCTGATCATGGACCACAAGCACCCAGAAGAGTGTTGGGCACAACATCATTGCCCACCTCTCTGTCCGGCTCAATAGACTGCTTCCCTTTATCCTTTGACATGAGGAATGACCCTAATTTTGGGGTGGTGGGGGGAGTAGTTCAGAATTAGCTCTGCTCCCCCCTTTCATCTTCAAAATCTCCCATTTACTTTCATCTTACATACTGATATACAATGATGACTTTTGGGTCTCCCAATGCCTGACAATTTGCTGTGTCTGTTGTCTGCCTTTGGATGGAAGGCATGGGTGTTCAGCCTTCACTCTCAGTTCTTGTCAAGCATGTGGTTTTCCAGAGTTTTCAGGTCTCCAAGTTCCGTGTGTTTCATTCCATGAAACTTGTTCTATTCTCTGCTGAGAAGGGTCATGCTCTCTTGTGGGAAGGAGGATCCATAAAACCAAACGCCAAATCCTTTCCTGAATCATTGGATAAGATGTCTTCTTGGGAGCAGAGCAGGAACACAATTGTAGGCCTTAGAAACTGAAAAGGTGCTAAGTGTTGGGAGACTGATGAGTCTGTAAATTGCCCAGCTGATGTGTCTGTAAATTGTCCAGTTAAAAATAAGCAAAACATACTGGATTCCTCTTAGGCAAACGTAAACTCAGCTCAGAGAGAATGGTTGGTGCAAATGCCTTATAAGGAACAAGTCAACAAGCATTTATTGAATACCTCCTGCCTTTTTTTTTGGTTCCTAGTGGCATTAAAATGAATCAAGCGGTGTGGGGGAGGGGTATGAAATAAAAAAAAATTAATCAAACAAGCTTTCTGTCCTTCATGGAATTCGGGTCATGGAAAGACACAATAAGTGAGAAAATGAGGACAGAACTAAATCCGTGAAGAAACAGAAAACATTGAAGCGGACTCCCAAGCCAGAGTCATCTACCAGAAAAGGAATGTGCTTAGTTTCCTCTAGTTTTGAGGGACAGAAAGTTTGGCAGGGAATTTCAGCCAAAAGGGAAGCAAAAGCAAACTGTCAAAAAAGTGAAACACTGGTGGACATTTGAAAGGCTTAGAAACTTCCATACTGCTGGAATCTCATATACAAGAGCAGCAGCAGCAGAAATTAGGAGGCTGGTTCATCTAGAAAGGACAAGGCCACTAGACTGACTGGTGATGGTCCCCAGAGCAAAGGACTGATCCCATGACTGATCTCATGGTTCCATAAATAGCAGGTGGAACCACCAATGGCTACTTTAGCAGCTGCATAAAAAATACATTATGGTAAATGCAAGGGGCAGTAAGATCACAGTGTGGGTTATAAAAAAGCTGGCACACCAGCACATAGAATGGAAAGCTGGTCACTGTCCTGCTACACCTCACTATTTCTATGACCTTCAGATCAACTTTGCTAAACATCCTAATCTGGAAGAGTTTCTAGGGTGAAGAGTTTCTAGGTAAGATAAGTTTGGGGGTGGAGGTGAGTTCAGGGGTGAGTTCAGGAGGTGAGTTCAGACACATCAGCTGGATGTATGTGAAGACACATACAATGTGTCTTCAATCTAAAGCTTTGACTGAAGCATGTTCCAAACAATTGGGTTAAATGGAGGTCCAAATTTTTCACCGATTTCCAAGTTGCCAGGCCAATGTCTGCCCTTCACTTTTCATTTGCCCACACTTCATTCAGCTTAATGTGAATCTGAAAGAATCCATGGAGACAGCTCTTATCTCAACATGTTCATGCAATTGAGGGGGATGCCCCCACATACTTCCTAAGGTAAGTTGCTACTTCTCATCTCTTTAATGTGAGGTAGAGAAAAAGGAAGTTCCCTTTCATTTTCAAAATTTATTATGTCTACATTTATGTGGAAAAATGTCGAGCTAGAGAGTGGTTTAAAAATACAGGTTCTTGGTGAGCTGTCATCTAAAAATAGAACTTGACTCAGAAGGGATAGGCTTCCAGAAAAGGCTTTCAGAAGGAGACAGGAAAAAAAAAAAGATGCAATTTCTTGGAGTCCACTGACTTTGCTTGAAAGTGACCCACTGATGTTGAGAAGATTAGATTCTAAAGTAAATATTTTCAAGAGAGAGAAATAATTTGTTTTTCGCTAACTCAAAGGGCTGACTTTCTTTTATGTGCAGGTGGGTGAAGTGGGCACACCCAACTGTGCTTAGGACTTACTCCTGGCTCGGAGCTCAGGAAATCACTCCTGTTGAGGTTTGGGGAACCACATGGGGTTCCAGTGATCAAACCCATGTTAGCAAGTGCCCTACCTTCTGTACTATATTTCCAGCCCCACAAAACCCTAGTTTTATATCCTCTCAACATTAATTCCTTTCTCCCCCTTTTCAGAATGAGGTCCTAGAAATCCATCTTTATTTGGCCAGCCATGTGGTCCAGGGCTCTTGAGCCACGCCCCATGTATAGCAAAGCACAATCACAAGTCTCAACCTTGAAGCATTACTAAGGGGACTTGGTCTTGTGCTACTGCTTCTACAGTTGAGCCTTCTTCCAGCAAGGGTCCCTTGGTCTTAATGTAGGTTTGTATCTGGTGAGACATGCATGGAATAAATGTATGCCAAAATTATTTTCAGCTTACTGGAAACAAAAAAATTTCAGCCCACATTCCACAGCTGTGTACACGTAAACTTATCCATTGACCAAGCTTTACAAATTCAAGATTAAATATTGAAAGAGATGCAAGCTAAGCTGAACAAACTCACAGATACACTTGGTTCCCAGCTGAAAACTGGGGTTTGCCCTTGGGAAATGGGCAGGCTGAGTCCCTGCCCTCCCAAAGCTCTGGCAACCACAGTCACACTCCATAGCTGCCATCATGCCAATGGACCAACTCCACTGCTTCATGACTAATCTCTTCAGCATCTCCAAACTGACGAAAATTCTAGGTAGAATGGTTTTCATACTGAGAACTCCAAAGCGTATCAGAATGGGCATGCAACATCCCCACTAATGGAAGCCCCAGCAGTCACACCCATATCCCACAACCACCACCTTGTAAACTCTGTCCAATTACAGATCCTGAAGTTTCTGGAGCAGCCATATGACATCTCCAAAATCTATTATACTGACATCTCAGAAGGAGTACACCAAATTAGATGGGAAATTTTCTTTTACTAAAGTATATTTTGATAATCCCATTAGCCATTTAGTTGAAGCAAGCAAAATAAATAATTTTGTGCCTACTTGAGGGAGGGAACTTGGGATATTGATGAAGAGAAGTTAAGTCTGGTGGTGGTATTGGTGTTGAAAGATTGAATGCTTATAATATGAACAATTTGTAAACCATGATATTAAAATAAAGGGGAAAAGATTCTGATATCCAGTTGTACAAGATATTTTAATCTCACTAAGAAATTACTATATATAAAGACTTTGTAGGGGCCGGAGCGATAGCCCAGCGGGTAGGGCATTTGCCTTGCACGCGCCGGCCTGTGCCGCCCGGGTTCGATCCCCGGCATCCCATATGGTCCCCCGAGCACTGCCAGGAGTAATTCCTGAGTGCAAAGCCAGGAGTAACCCCTGAGCGTCGCCGGGTGTGACCCAAAAAAAAGCAAAAATAAATAAATAAACATTTAAAAAAAAAAGACTTTGTAGACTTTGTACCACATGCCATTCAGAACATGAGGGGATAAAAAGCTTGACCTTGTTTCATAGGGTCTTAGTTTTAGCTCTATATAATATGTTCCCCAGGTTATGACTTACATATGAGCAAATCTCCATTTACCCAAATTATTCTCAAAGGCACTGACTATAATTTAGACATGAATAAAACTTGCAACACTTAATTTTACATGCATTGAAACCAAGGAGATGGAAGAAGAGAGGGTGGAGGGAGGGTGTAGGTGAAGGGAGGGCAGTCAGGCTAGGGGGAAGGAAAGACTTTTGCTTGTAGTCCCTTATTTCTGGATCATTTGAATTCTTCCTTCACTGGCTTTGCTCCCATAATTTCTGTGTTGGAAGTGTTAGTTCCTCTCCACCAACCCACATTCACCCTGACTTTGACTTTTTGTGCTAATTGGAAATTAACACTTGGGCAAAGGGTTCCGGCCTTTTTGGCAGCAAAGAAAAAGCAGCAAGATTGTAATTTGCTTTGCAGTTCATCATGGCTGATTCGGTACGCAGACTTGTATATCAAATATGTACAGATAAACAAATAATCAAGTAATTAAAGCATACAAGGAATACCAGAGCAGGGATTATTCCTATTTGTGGCAGAAGCTTTATGAGCTGAGAAGTCAGTAAGACTGTATGGCTGCATGAAACACACAAAAATTATTACACAGGGAAGAAAAGAAAAGGCAAATCTGTCAAGAATGCAAGCAAAATCAGAGGAGCTCATCTTAGGGACACAAACTGACTCATTTGATTACAAGAGTAATATTGATAAGCACCAGGAAAGAGTGGGCAATTAGTCTGGGACCAAGACATGTAGGGCTGTGTCCTTGCAGTTTTTCTATGACAAGCTAGCAGCCACAATCAGCAGGAGTGATATTTGCTAGCAACTGTGTTTCTCAGAAGTTGTATGAGTTAAAAAGAGTCCCAAATTTTTCATCCCTATCTTTACACAAATTAGCCTAAGTGAATACAAATAAAAAGGAAAGGCAACTCCAGATTAACAAACTGAGGAAATAACTCAATTCCTATTTGCCTCTGCATTTCCTTCTCTTCCCACAGACATGGGGCAGAGCTGCTACTACTGGCTCTCACTGTGCCCAACCGCTCATGAGGTGCCAGGGAGGGATGGCAGGTTCTAGCCCTGGCCCGCCACCCCAGCAGAGCCTCACAACAAGCCAGACGCCCCCCCCCCACTCCATGAGGACATCCATTTTCCACATCCGACTTCCTCCTTGTCAGAACTCCACCCAGGAGACCAGCCTATCACAGCCCGGCTTGCGTGGCCGTGCAGCGGGGTTCATTAATAAATGCTGGATTTTAAGATGACTACAAGAGTATGCTACCCACAAGGCAAAGCCTGGCAAGCTTCCCGTGTCATATTTGATATGCCAGATACCAGTAACTATTATAGACCTCATTCCCATGACCTGATGGAATGGGTTGAGGCTCTTTATGTTCCTGGAGCAAGCAGGTTCCCTTGGGCTCTTCCTGCATGAGACAGGTCATATGGAGATGTTACTGGTGCCCGCTCGAGCAAATCGAAGATGAACGGGGAAGACAGTGATACAGTGATTTCCTTCTCTTGTACATTACATATTTTTATAATTAGCATAGACTTTGCAGAATGCTTCCATCAAGCTTTTCCATAAGTAGACGTAAGTAGACGGAGAATAGAATCTTGCAACTCAGTTTTGGCTTATTTTGGCTTGCAGGTGACTGCAGGCAAATCTTCTGCATTTCATTCCCTGAATGCCATCCAGACTTAACACTATTTAAAACTAAGATAACTGTGTTACTATCTTTTTTTAAAAAATGGATGCAGAGAACTTAGAAATGAGACAAAAACCAAGAATCCTAGTCTTGATTAGAGATTTCTGAACCCTTGATCCTTCTGTAAAGTTTTGTTTTTATTTTTTTGGAGAGGTGGCTGATTATTTTTTGTTTTTTCAAGTTACCTGATTTTCCACAAGTAGTTTAACTACTCTAGCTGTGTGAATGAGATTAACAGGTGTCCATGAAATGACCCTGGGTATTTCACAAAGAAATAATGATGTAAAATAGTTAATCCAAAAGTTTTGTGTATCCTGACATACTCCCATCACTTGAGTCACTTATTGGACAGACCGCATAGGTTTATGGCTGCCAAAGTGAGGTGGGTTTCATTTCATGATACGCCTGTTTCCTCACTTCCTAAATGTCATAATCAGCTGTCATTAACACACCTCAGCACACTGTCGTGTGCTACAGATGCCAAGGGCTTCTTGGGAAAGATTGTGTTATACCTAACCTTGGTCATCTCTTATCAGAACCCTCAGTAGGACACCAAAGTTGATCATGTCCTGCATATAGCCAGAATGCAGTAGAATATAGCTATTTTTCTGTTTCCTCGCACTGCTAACAAAACTGAATCTGCTAATTATGAAATAAGAGTCATCAAATATGTTTCAGCTTATCACATTCCCTGAAAACCCATTGGTGATTGGCCATTCTCCAACTGCATTTTGTCACTTGGCTCTCTTAGTGTTGGAAACTGGAGGCTTCATACATGCTTTCTGTCCACATATTTTTAATTTTCTCAGGCATGCGTACCAGCTAAGCTCAAAAGAGATTGACTGTGTAATGCCAGGACACCAAAAAGTCAGAACAAATACCCATAATAGGGTGCTTCACTTTCAACACACTACCAGGGATCTTTCCTCTTGCCCTTCCTCTTTGAATTTAAGAAAACAAAAGGAGGCTCCTAACCATTTTGCATCATGGCACACATCTCCACCTGAGATGTGTACTCTGGCCTCTCTGTCACTGGAGAAGCCCACTTTTTATTTTTTCTTTTCGGTTTTTGTTTTTTGGGAGGGCCACATCTGGTTGTGTTCAAGGCTTGCTTCTGGTTCTGCACTCAGGAATCACTCCTGGCAGTGCTCAGGGGACCATATGGGATGCCAGGGATTGAACCTAGGATGACCACATGCAAGGCAAACTCCCTACCTGCTGCACTATCTCTCCAGCCAGCCCCACATTATTTCTTGAAAGTATTAGTCTCTCTCATCCTCTTTAAGTCATTCTCATTCTCTCTAATTCTCATTCTCTTTCCCTTCCTCATAATCTTTAAACAGAACTGTTTTATTTAAAAAAAAGAAAGACCAAAAATATTTTTAAAATGCAGTCCATCAGCCAACTCCAGTGGTATTAACTCATAGAAGGCACTATAAGGGAAAAAGATGAAGCCCTCTCTGGCCACCTGGCTTCCTCTCTTCGTATCTGTGCAGCTGAGGTGAGCACAGGACGTCTCTTACTCTGCCATCTCCAGTAACACTTTTCAAACTTAGTCTGTGAAATCACCTGCAGATCTTGGCAGAATGCAAACTCTTGTGCCTTGAATGGGTTCTCAGAAGTGTAAGGGTTCGGTGAATGCTCCCACCCCAAGCTTCTCTGACCTTTTTCAGCTTTAGCGCCTTTCTGAATGCATTGCCTGAGAGAGCTCATTAATATCAAGTTTGCCAATGGCAATCCAAGGTGAGTTAGTTTAATCAGGTGATCAAGGACATACCCCTAACCAGGGAATATTATGAAGGAAGTCTTTAATCTTTGGTTCTGAGCACTGGACAAAATATGGCAGAAAGGAGAGGCAGGAAGTGAAAAGTAGTGGGAAACATACCCATGGTCCCTCACAAAAGCCAAAAGAGATTTTTTAAGTTATCCAAAAAAAAAAAAAAATAGCAACAGAGCACATTTCAAGAGAACCAGTTACCAAATAACTCCAGAATCCAGAAAGAGGACCAGACAAATCTGAAGAGGGTTATGTTTTCTAACAACTTTCTCTTAGGATCCAAAACTGTAGGGGAAAGAGAGAATGAGCCTAGGAGAAAAGAGGACCATATATATTCTTAGTGCCTCTGGGGTGCTATGTGCCACTCAAAAAGACACAAGGGGTGCAACCGGGCAATAGTACATGGACTTGCTCATTGCCAACCTGGGTTCAATCCTCAGTGCCCCATATGGTCCCTGAGCCTGCCAGGAGTAAGCCCTGAGTACTGCTGGTTGTGGGCCCAAAATGGACAAAACCAAAAAAACAAAAAAAAGACACCAGGGTATCTGTTACTAAACTGCCTTTGTCTTTGGGACTATACGTGCTATTATAGAACAAATGAACTACGGGGCAGAGTCATTCCCTAGCTTATGCTGGAGACTGCTTCAAGGCAGTTTCCAATGTCTTGTCATTACATAACCCACAGAGGACGGATGCTTTACTTTTTCTATAGCCACTCTTTTTCTCAGTCTGTCAATAATGCCCATATTTCATGATTTCTAATTATGAAAAATAGGTTAAGAATGCACAAATGTGCTCCACACCATAGTGCTTGGAGAGAAGCCAGACTTTCACATCTACAGAAGACTCTGTGGTCCACAGGCACACAAGTCCCAACGCCAATAGAGGGAGTAAGTCAGTCAGGAAGGATGAGTGACATATGGAAGAATCACAGAAGCTCAGTCTGGAGGAAATTAATTTGCTTGCCCAAATCCAGAATTCATTTACAATCCCCAATTTACAAATTGGAAGGAAAGAGTCAAAGGCCAAAGGCCAAAAGATCACTTGGCGGTATAAAAAATGTAAACTTCCTGGGGCCGAAGCGATAGCCCAGCGGGTAGGGCATTTGCCTTGCACGTGGCCGGCCTATGCCAGCCTTGGTTCCATCCCCGGCATCCCATATGGTCCCCTGAGCACCGCCAGGAGTAATTCCTAAGTGCAGAGAAAGGAGAAACACCTGAGCATTGCCGGGTGTGACCCAAAAAAGCAAAAAAAAAAAAAAAAAAATGTAAACTTCCTCTGCAGTGACTACTTAGAGAGAGTAACAGATACCCTGAAAGAAGTGCAGGAATTGAGAATCCAGCTACGCTCTAGCTACAGCCCCTGGGGTACGTCTATGCCAAATGGGTGATGGGAAGGGGTGCAAACCAAGGGCAAAGAACTAATCTCCATGGCTGGTGAGGAGCCAACTTGTGTCATGATGCGTTCATTGGAAGAATACGCTTTTACATTGTCCCAAATTACCACCACCCAAAGATCTGTCCGGTGGGCATGAATTGGAGAAGTAAGGTAGAGGGAAATATGAGAAATGTAGCATCTGCAGCTTTCTTTGAATGTCAGGGTGGATTTTTTTTAATCTAGTTATCAAAAAGAAGATAAAATGTAAAGGGACTCATACTCAGAATCCCTAAGAGCTAGAGAAAGAAAAAAATGGTTTGAGGACAGCCTTCCTTCTATTGTCAATAATTTCTTAGAATGTGGGTGTTTTCTTCCATCAAGATGTAGAGAAATGTGGTTAAAATACTGACTTGAATAATCAGTTTAATAAAGGTTTATTGGAAAAAAATTCTAAGCCTGTCTCTCTGCTAGAACTATCTATATGGACCTTATGAACCCACTAAAACAACTGGGTGTGACCCCAAAAAGCAAAGACAAACTTCCATCTTTGCAACACTAAATGATCACAATCTTGGCCACAATCCCATTCCTCCATTCCGCATTTCCCTCTTCCCTGACGGTAGACCACTTCTTCAGCCTCATTGATTCTCTGCTCCCCTCCTTCCCGGTCTCCTCTTTTCCTTGCTTCCCTTCCTATTCAGGAAGGACTCCTAGTGAGACTCAGTTCATTCCTTTCCTACTTCTAACATTTTCAAAGCTCCAGCCCTTTATCTTCCAAGCTTTTGCTTGCTCTTCTGCCAACCCTCAATAAGGTCAAACTTTCTTCCTCTACAAAGTTTCTATCCACCCCGAGGCTTTCTGAGTATTGTCCGAAAAAGTTACAATACAGGGTGTTTGGCCTCTTCTGGGGTATCAGTGTCCTACTACAACCCACTTCCACATCCTATCAGCTACTCCAAACGCTACACTCTGAACCAATTCCCCATAACATCTCCCATCTGCTTTCCCTTGTGAGGAAAGTCTTGCCTCCTATTTCACAGAGCAATAGCAAAGCCCTTAAGAGGGTGGGGGCGTGCATCCACATCTGCACCTAGCCTCTCACACATGGAGAGATGCACCAAGAGGAAGTAAGACTTTTTCTACCTCCAGGTCCAGTTTTTCCAAGGAACCGCAGGTGCTCTCACTTCTTGTCTACTGCCTTCTTTTCTGACATCCTCCAAGTCACAGAGAGGGACTCAATAAGTGTGGATGATTTCATAAAAGAATCAAAGAAAAAACCAAAGATGCCAGAGAGCAGATAAAGATTTCCACCAAACCAAGAATAAATGGAATTTGTGAGGGCACAGATCTAAGGACTGTTACTTATTGAGTTTCTATAAGTACCAAAAGAAAAAGAAGTATTCTCATTCCCGTCTTTCAGAAGTAGTAGTACACACTACTCAGTGTGACACTCAGACATGGGGCAGAGCTGCTACTTGCTCTCCCTGTGCCCAGCTGCTCGTGAGGTGCCCGGGAGGCATGGCGGGTTCTTGCCCTGGCCTGCCACCCCAGCTGAGCCTCACAACAAGCCAGACCACCCTCCCCTACTCCATGGGGCCCGCCATTTTCCACATCCGGACTTCCCTCTCGTTCCAACTCCACCCAGTAGACCAGACTATCACAGCCCGGATCATAGACAGCCACCCTGCAGCAGTTTTTTTTTCAATCCGCCCAGATATGCTGACCCAGAGACTCTCAGACATGGGGCAGAGCTGCTACTTGCCTCTCCCTGTGCCCAGCTACTCGTGAGGTGCCCGGGAGGCATGGCAGGTTCTAGCCCTGGCCTGCCACCTCAGCAGAGCCTCACAACAAGCCAGACCACCCCTCCCCTACTCCATGTGGCCCACCATTTTCCACATCCGACTTCCCTCTCGTCACAACTCCACCCAGCAGACCAGACTATCACAGCCCAGATCATCAACAGCCACCCTGCAGCAGTTTTTTTTTCAATCCGGCCCAGGTATGCTGAACCAGAGACTCTCAAACATGGGGCAGAGCTGCTCCTTGCTCTCCCTGTGCCCAGCTGCTCCTGAGGTGACCGGGAGGCATGGCAGGTTCTAGCCCTGGCCTGCCACCCCAGCTGAGCCTCACAACAAGCCAGACCACCCTCCCCTACTCCATGGGTCCTGCCATTTTCCACATCCGGACTTCCCTCTCATCACAACTCCACCCAGCAGACCAGACTATCACAGCCTGGCTCACACAGCCGCTAGCAGCCGCAGCAGTTTATCAATAAATGCTTTATTTAGAGGTGACTACAACAGTATGCCACCCGCACGGCAAGCCTGGCAAGCTGCTCGTGTAGTATTTGATATGCCAAATACCAATAATATTTATATTAGGTCATTCCCGTGACCTAATACAATGGTTTGAGGCTCTTTATGTTCCTGGAGCAAGTGGATGCCTTTGGGTTCTACTAGCATGAGACAGGACATATGGAGATATTACTGGTGCCCGCTCTAGCAAATAGATGATTAACGGGAAGATAGTGATAGTGATAGTGATAGTGATAGTGATAGTGATAGTGATAGTACACACTGAATGAGGGTAAAGAATTTTCCTGAGGTCACAAAGCTTAGCCAAAGGCAAGACTCAAACCCATACCAGTTCTGTCCGAAGTCTGTTCCTAAGGCATCAAAGAAAGGTGCTTTTTGGAAGGAAAAGAGGGAGAGAGAGAAAGGGAAAGAAATAAAGAACCTGCCATGGAGGTAGGCTGGGAGAGGGGGAAGGGAACCGGGACGTTGGTGGTGGGAGATGGATGGGTGCTGGAACACTGTATGACCAAAACCCAAATATGAACTTTGTAATTGCATATCTTTATAATTGTATATCTCACTGTGGTATAATAAAAATACTTTTTAAAAAAAAGGTGTTTTTGTTGAGAGATAAAAAACTGGTAAGGTAGAAGGGGTGCAAATCTGACAAATTTAAAATATAAATAGAAAGGAAAAGTCAAAAAAAATCAAATAGACTCCATCTTAGGTCAATAGTTCCCTATACTTTCTATGTGTTCCCACCACCCAGTCTGTCTCTGTAAAAATCAAATATCTGGGGCCGGAGCAATACTACAGCGGGTAGGGCATTTACCTTGCAAGAGGCCAACCCAGGTTCAATCCCCAGCATCCCATATGGTCCCCCAAGCACTGTCAGGGAGGAATTCTTGAGTGCAGAGCTAGGAGTAACCCCTGATCATTGCAGGATATGAACCAAAAAGCAAAAATAATAATAGTTATTCAATGCAATAGAATTTCTCCTAAGTGATTTCTAAGTTATTATTAAATTTTGAATAGAAATCTCAAACAAGTTGAGATTCTTTGCATCATTGTCTGGTGATTTTTAACTCAAACAAGTTGAGATTCTTTGCATCATTGTCTGGTGATTTTTAACTTGTTTCTGCTCCTCCCCTCCTCCTTCTTCCCCATCTCCTGTTTCCATCTTAAAACAATGGTGTTTTAAGTTTTGATGTCTGAGCATTCAGCACTCACAATTCCTATCCTCCAGAAGCCTGGGTTTATTTTCTTGAGACTTAGTTACTGTCTTTTACCCTCATCACTGATTTTAAAAACATTTCTGTAATTTGAGTGACAGGAAGAATTTGGAGCAGAAAACCAATTGAGTTATTTTGACTTTTTCTTCTAAGTACAAATTTCTATCAGCCAACAGGATCATTCTTCCTCTATTTTGCTTATCTTTGAAAATAGTTTCCTAAAACCAGGTCTACCCTGGATGGTGCTGGGACGGATGGTGAATACATGTGGTAGGTGTGTGTACCTATAGCAAGGAGGCTGAGGATACTGTTCCATAAAGGTATGACCATTGAAAACCACTTGCCTTGTAAAACTACCTTCCCCAGGAGAGTCAAAAATCAAGAGGCCTGGAAGGGAAATTATTCTGATGAACGGTATCAACATTTCACAGTCTAGCTGCTTAAAGTTAACTTCTCAATTTAGCTTCACCAGCTAGTCAATTAAAAACATGGGGGCCGGAGCGATAGCCCAGCGGGTAGGGCATTTGCCTTGCACGCGGTTGGCCCATGCCGCCCGGGTTCGATCCCAGGCATCCCATATGCCCCCCTAAGCACTGCCAGGAGTAACTCCTGAGTGCAGAGCCAAGAGAAATCCCTGAGCATTGCCGGATGTGACCCAAAAAGCAAAAAAAAAAAAAAAAAAAGAACAAAAACAAACATAAAACCCTGTGTAGCACAAGTGTAGTTCAAAATATTTAAATGTTTAAAATAGTTAAACAAGTTGATTTTTTTCTTTGTCTAATGTATACATTCAACAAGATCACAAATAGATTGGAAAAAATTGGAGCAGAAATAATGATTCTTGTATTCTCCGTCTTTTCTGTCACTAGTTGCCTAGAAAATTTAGATAACTATATTTTCAACTAAAGAGGAATTGTGCCAACTCCTCCTTCTCAAGAAGCCACTTGTTCACCTGAAAAAAAATATCTTTGGTCTCAACGCATGAAATACATACTGCTGAATGGAGCAGAGTCCATAAAAACTACATGTAGAAGTAGTGATGAAAGTTGGAGAAACTTGCCCTTTGAGATTCAAGTGTTATCATATATGAACAGAGAGAAGCCAGTGCGTTCTCTGAAAAGAGGCAAGTGTGAAGTACAGCAGCCCAAAGGACAGTTTAACTGAATGGAATCTTGGCAAAGCACGTGACCCTAGTACCTCTGGACCTGGGGTCTTTAGGGAGTTTAAGACTCTGATCGCTCTCAAACTCCAAGTGAAGTAACAGCTCTTTTTCCATAGCCACTATTCATTTGTGTCCTTTCCTGCTTGATTATGAGGCTTTTAATCTATCTCAGTGCCTCCACCACACCTGGCATATTGTAGACAGTCAATGAAAAGAGGGCAGATGGAAAGAAGGAAAAAGGACAGACCATTTGGAAAGATTCATGCAAACAGACCAAATATGCAGCAGGCCCTCTGTCCAGTACACAGCTGAAATGCCCAGAAAATTAGGTGACATTTCTGAAAAATCCTGAGTGCTCAGTTTAGTGGAGAAGGTTATTAAAACTTCCCTAGTGGTCAAGATAAGAAAGGAAAGCCTGAGAATGGCCCTTGCCCTCAGTGTTCCTTAATTTTGGCTCGGAGGGACAGCCCCAGAAGTAAATAGAGTCAGGCACAGGTACTCCTAAACACACGATGAATAGGTAAACGAAACTCTCCTCTAAGTCCCTTTTCCATCCTGGCTTTACCAGACCTGCCCTTTAAGATCTTCCATGACATTCCCTCAGCCCTCCTGTGCTTGAGTCTGGTAACACAAAAGGGGAAAACTGCATGTTAGAGGAAAAGATGCTGAACCTCGCGGTCTCAGAGTTAGGTCTTTGTATGGCCAGTAACCAAAGCAGTGTTTTCTCCAAGACCGTTCTGCTATTTGTTGGGATCAGACACTGTTGAGAGAAAGTGCCAAAATTCAGAATCTGTCCCTAGGTTGCTCCCTTTATGTTAATAATAAAAATTCAGAATTCATTCTCAAGAGTCCTTCACATTTGATCGTTAGTCTGTCATTAGAAAGATAGACAAACTATCCTGTCTTTCCTTCCACACTGGAACCCTCCTGCAAAGAGGAGGTCCAGCTCCCACTTTCAGTCATATATCTACTCTTTCACCCCTTTATCTTGTGTTGTTTCCAGTGAGGATGCTCAAGATGACTTCGAGACACTACTCTGAGACTCAAGAAAAAGATGAGCTTACAGCCATGCTCAGAAATGATTTCTAATGAGTTTCAACCGTGTTTGAGTGGACAGTCAGATCACTATGGAAGGACAGAGGAAAGGGGTGAAGGGAAACAAGAAAATGGAGAAAGAAGAAACAAAGGACCAGATATTCACATGAAGTGGAAACGCATGTAGCCCCCTCCACTTCGAACCCATTTCTAGCCCACAGGGGAAAAGCAAAAAAACTTAGAGGGGGTTAGAAGGAGAAAGCTTTGAATCAGGTGTCTGATAACCGGATTCTAGACTCCTGCTGCTTAAGGTCACCTAAAGAGTATGTCCCTGGGATCAGAAAGTCACATTGTCCACTTTTTTGCTTAGCATCCCCAGAAGCACTTTAAAAATCCACAGTGCTCATCCTTCATGTGGCTGGGGGGAGTTGTACCCTTAAACAAAGCTTTCCCCAAGCCCCAGCCCCCGATTCCTCACAAGCCATCAGTGGACACCTCATCCCCAAACTGGAAGATAAAGTCCAAGTCGCCTGACATGGGATTTGGGTCAGAATGGGACCTACATACCCCCACCTCAATTTTTCTGCTCTCACAGCCCATGAATTTAATCTCCCAAATCATTCTTCCCTGAGCTTTTGCTCAAGGTTCTGCTCTTCGAGGAACTGCTCCTCCTCCACCAACATCAACTGTTACATGGGTCAGTTCCTGAAGCCTTCCATGACCCCTGACTGCTGCTTCCCCAACCTGGAAGTATATACGGCTCTCTCCTTTGATTATGGCACTGGTCACATAGAACAAACAGGGAAGGGTTTCATGAGTTTTACCTTCACTAAGTAGTGATGGCCTTCATGCAGAAACCTTGTCTTACTTGTATCTCCAGAAATCCACCTTTGAGCTCCCTGCTCAGCACAGCATTCATCAAACGTTTGTTAGGTGAAGGGATAAATATCACAGTCCCCCTCTGCCCAATATCTGAGATGGCCTTTGGGAGATGGGAAACTAAGCTTGAAAGCGTTCAGTCACTGATTCCCTGGGACCTCCTGGTGGCTCATTCCCTTTGTCACTTTAATGGTGTGCCAATTCCCCCAAGCTAGGCAGTTTATAAGGTGAGAACCCAGGATATAGTAACGGTTGAAAGCACCAGTTTCTAAAAATGACAGGGTCATTCAGGAGCCCAGGGTATAGCTAGCACTGAGACCTTCCTGAAATGAGTGTATTTCTAGGACCCAGTGCTCTCTGACTCCGGTTGACTGAGAACAAGGTGTGCCCACCTTGGATACCTCATTGGGAATATTGTATTACATTCTGGACCCTTCCCCACTTGTATTGGAAATGGAAAAATAGCTTCTGGAGGGTCACTAGTGAGCATCCTTGAAAGGAGGGGGCTTGCTTAGAGCAAGTGACTTTCACATTCTCTGTTCCACTGAGAGCAGTTTGGGGGAAACACAATGACTTTTTGACTGGGGCGATGCTTTAAACCTCTTTTCTTGGCTTTCTTCCCAGGGAAGACTCTCCTGGCAGGGCCTGAACCCTATTCTTTCTCCTGCTTTGCCAAACCTAGGGAAGGCTTGAGGGTTCACTGACGTCTCCCAAGGCACAACCTAGGATAAGGGAAGTGAAAATGAGCTTTCTAGGGAAACACAGTCAGCCAGACAGAAGCAGGTCAAAGCAGGCCCAGCCCTGCCCTGCACCCTGGCCTCTCCCTGGTGCTCAAGGCAGGGTGGGTAAGCGCAGACAACACGGACAGTCCTGAGCACCACTGGTGTTGCCCAAAGCTCAAAACATAGAAAATAATTTTTTTAAATGCACTGAGAATGTCAGCAAGCAAGAAAGACTGATTTTGAGAGTACAAGTATCAGTGCCCTAACGTTGCCCCACACAGGTCTTCTGTGCTTCCTTTCTATAACAGTTTTCAGTTTCGGGGTGGCGGGGGCAGCACATATAAACAAAAGCTAAAGGGGTGGGAGGAAGGAATAAATTTAAAAAGAACTGATGTCTTGCGCCATCTGAAAAGAAACGCTGTCTACAGCCAGCAGATAACAAGCTGTGGTTACACTCTTCTGCCTAGATAACAGATGAAGAGGATACGCAGTGTTAAAAAGAGGCTGTGTTAACTGTTCAGTAGGCCACGATTTAAATGCTTCATAAGAAAGTCTTCATTCCAGGAGTATACGGGACATAGTTAAGGGCTTCATATATGATAGCTCTCAGATATTCTAACCCAGAAAATTCAAATTTCTCACCTCTTGATTTTATTTTAAATCTTCATTTGGAAAGGTCGATATCCTGCTTTGTCCTGACAATCTTAGGATATTATTTGAGTTGCATCATAAAAGACCCAGGAGCATGGCATTAAAGACGACATGGGGGGCTCTAACCCCACCCATAAATGGGGAATATTGTTTTCTTTTCACTTGACCTCGGTGTCTGTTGTTCCCTGCAACAAATCCATCGCCTGCCTCCCTGCTCCTTTCCCAATTGGAGCTTGTTCTGTCAATGTGGTCTCTCAGGTATACCTAAACATGTCTCTACATTTCATGGTGGGCCCAAAATAGATGCCCCCCTTCAACAGATGGAAGCTGCTAGTGCAGAGGATTAAACTTCTGACCTATGGCGGGCTTGAAAAGGTCAATGGAAGGTCAGTGGGTGGGGACCACGCTCCACTCCTCTACTTCCCCCACCCTCCACTTCCTGGTTAGAGGACTATGAGTGTCCAGCCTCTAATCTCCATCAATGCTTGGGTCAGTGTGCGATGCCTCTTTACAGACTTGCTGTCAGATGATGTACGGTAGTGGTTTCCTCCTAAGGACTCCGGGGAGCTCCTCCAAGGAAACCTCCCCCACGGCAGAGCAAACACACTGTGCTAGAGCAACCTTTACTTCTTCTCCTGGTGCCTGGATCAAGCACTCTATGGGAATCCTAGGTGACTGCAGTCTCCCAAAACCAGTCCTGCCCACAGGATGCCAGGTGTTTTCCTAGTTACTCCTGGTAAGGGTCCCCTCTTCTCTTATCTGTAAACCCTGAATTTTATTGCCCAGGTGAGGGAAGGGCCCCTTTTGAAAACCTCTGATTGTCTTGTTTAGATATAGATTATTTCTAAAACTATTTTTCAGAAACTTCTCATCTGCTGGGAAATTTCTAATCAGTTGGGTCTGGTCTTTCAGCCTCGGTGGGTCCCTCAGTATTCTGGTGAACTGCAGTAGAGTCCACAGGGGGTCCCTCATCCACTATTTTTATGCCACAAAATTCAACTCCACCCCAACTTTGCATTCCAGGTGTCTCCCCATGGGAAAGTCATAATATGGCCCCCTCCTTCCCTGAAGCCCCGCCACACACACACTGTGGCTTCCACCCACCCTGCTTCACTACTGGTCTGACCACTTTCCTCTTCAGAGGTTCCAGGGCAACTAGATTGTTTTTTCCCCAAAACAAAAATTCCTTTTGCCTTTTTGCTCCTGGAAGGCAATTTTGGGCCCATTTCCAATACATCTTTTCTCTTTTTATTTTTTTTTAAATCCTATGGGTTCCCTCCCCTCTCCAAAGATTCAAACTTTGAGCAGATTGGAGAATGGGGGTCCGGGAGAAGGCTATTATGGTTTCCACTTAGTGATACCCTTCTCTTACTGAATTGGGCCCAGGACGCATGGAGGTCATGAAACAGTATGCACAGAGGGAACATGAAGCAAATGTAGGGGAAATGAGAAAAGACGTCCACACAACATGGGAATTCTCTGTCCTTGTTCAGAATGAAGTCTCAAGTTAGTGTTTGAGTTCTTTCTTCTGGGAGCTCCTCATGTGACTGAAGCAGGGAAGAGAAGGGAAGGTGTAGAGTCTCTTGCATCTTGCCCCTGATGAATGCACTGGCAGGACCAGGGATCTGGATCCCTGATAACCAGGAGAGGGTGTTCATTTCATGTCTGGCCACTCAGAAGCTACTCAGACTTGGACAGATCTGGAGTCCAAACTTGTGATCCAATTGGTCATGGTACCAATAGGGAACTTCCTCTTTCTCAACCCTGGCCCCACCCTGTTCCCTCTACACTTCTCCTGAGGAAGAAGGCAAGCTCTGCTCTGCCCCAAGTGTGCCTGTCTTGGCAAGAGAGAGAGCTTGGCTAGGGAGCTTGGCTAGGGAGAGTCTGTCACTGACCCATGGTGGCTGTGTTCTCTGATGCATTTGGGACTGAAGTTGTTCCCTTGGCAGATGGATGGAAGACTGAGTCAACAGGCTGATGGCCAGTGATGAGCGTATTGAGATCCAACAGTGCTAATATCAGGAAAGAGAAACTGCTGCTACTTACAGGATGAGGGGACAGGGATAAAGTGGGGAAGTATTTCAATAAATGATGAACAGACAGGGGAAAGTAAAGCACCAAGAAGTTAAACATAAGCACCTGGGGGATGGGAGTGCCCTTGGGGAATTGGAGTTTTTCCAGGAGCACTACAGTGGGTGGTAACAATGGTTGCAAGGTGATAAAACGATTAGCATAAGCTCTTTTGAGGGAAGAAAGATTCCCAAAAGTCAAGCCTGAGCTTGAATTACAAGGGGCAATGAGTCAGCAAATTCTGTTAACTGAGCCACAGCAATTACAAATAATGGAGACAATGCCTCTTTGGGTGCTGACTTCCCCAACTCTGCAGTGATGTCTCTGAAGCCCTGTTGCCTCAAGGAGAATCCTCAGAAGATTGTTCAGCAAGATGGTAGCAACAAGGAGGTTCAGGAACAGCACCAGAAGGGATTCCAACAAGACTCCTTGCCTCTAATCGCAGGCAATGGTCTCCTAGAGTGCCTCCTCATAAAGAGATGGTCCAGTTCCAGCAGTGCATGGATGCAACGTGTTTATAGAATACAAATCTTCTATCTGGATGAAAATGGAGCTGCTGCTCCTACCAGATCAGAGGCCAGCCGGAGTGCAACAATGCCTCATCAAATTTCACACTGCGTATATATCCTGTCACTGGGCGAAGGCAGGAAAGGAACAGAGCAACTCCCAGTCTCATTCCTTAGCAAGTCCCAGAGGGACGAACCACATGCACAGAAGGAGCATGAAAAACCCAGTGGAGGAAGACAGTAGCTCAATGAGTCAAAACACAAAAGGCTCAATCAGTTCTCAAAGACTTTAAGTGAAGCCATGATGAGGATGTTTAATGAACTCCAAGAAATAATGCTACAAGTAGTCAGACAAGTGCAAAGTCTGAGAATTAAAATGGGAAAACTACAAGCAGAAATGAAGAGTCTCTGAAGAATATGAGGGTAAATTCCATGAAGAAACAATAGTTAAAGAAATCATAGATGAGAACTTCCCCAGAGTTGAGGAATACAGTCAAGCAGATCCGAGAGACCCAACAGGTCCCAGCAAAAATAGACACAAATAGGAAGATTTCAAGACACATTGTACCCAAAATGACAAAATCTAAGGATAAAGAGACATAATATTCAAAGTAGAAATGTCAAAAAGGGACTTATGTAAAAAAAGTCCATAGATTCAAACAGGGATATCAAATATGTGTGAGCCGAAAGAGAATGCAGGGAGAGGGATATTGTGCAAAAACACGAGATGAACGACACGATCACGATCACGATCTTCCCGTTGATCATCTATTTGCTAGAGCAGGCACCAGTAATATCTCCATATGTCCTGTCTCATGCCAGTAGAGCCAGGGGCATCAGCTTGCTACAGGAACATAAAGAGCCTCAAACCATCATATTAGGTCATGAGAATGACCTAATATAATTGTTACTGGAATTTGGCATATCAAATACAACACGAGAAGCTTGCCAGGCTTGCCAAGCGTGAGGCAAACTCTTTTAAACACCTCCAAATAAAGCATTTATTGGTGAACCGCGGCCACAAGCGGCCGCGCAAAGCCGGGCTGTGATGGGCTGGTCTGCTGGGTGGAGTTCTGACGAGAAGGAAGTCCAAATGTGGAAAATGGCGGCGCCCGTGGAGGGGGGGTGGTCTGGCTTGTTGTGAGGCTCTGCCGAGGTGGTGGGCCAGGGCTAGAACCCGCCATGCCTCCCGACTGCCTCATGAACGGCTGTGCACAGGGAGAGCAAGGAACAGCTCTGCCCCATGTCTGAGAGTCTCTGGACCAGCATACCTAGGCCGGATTGAGGAAAAAAGCTGCTGCAGGGTGGGTGTCAATGATCCGGGCTGTGATGGGCTGGTCTGCTGGGTGGAGTTCTGACGAGAGGAAAGTCCAAATGTGGAAAATGGTGGCGCCCGTGGAGTGAGGGGGCTGGTCTGGCTTGTTGTGAGGCTCTGCCGAGGTGGTGGGCCAGGGCTAGAAACCGCCATGCCTCCCGACTGCCTCATGAATGGCTGTGCACAGGGAGAGCAAGGAACAGCTCTGCCCCATGTCTCAGAGTCTCTGGATGAACAAGATGAACATGTCACCAAAAATATTCTACCCATAGTTTACCATTCATTGTGAAGAAATAATACAGAGTTATTCAGTCTTTTTTTTTTCCTTTTTTGGAACATACCCAGCGATGCTCAGGGGTTACTCCTGGTTCTGCACTCAGGAATTACTCCTGGCAGTGCTCAGGGACCATATGAGATGCTGGAGATTGAACCCAGGTGGGCTGCATGCAAGGCAAATACCCTCCTCACTGTGCTATGGCTCCAGCCCCTGGGAATTCATAGTCTTTAAACCAATCTTTCAAGAAGTATTAAAGGTGCTTCTTTAAAAGGCAAGACAAACTCCTCAGCGCTTGGTATGGAGTACTATTTTCTTCCCTCAATTATGGTTGCCCTCACTAGAGTAAGAAAAGTTTTTCACTCCTTTACTGCTAAGGAATTTTATACATTCACAATAATCAATTGATATTTCATATGTATTAAATATTATATATCTGAACAGATGTCTTACATTTACATCCACAAAGATTTTTATTGTATCCTTTATTATTGCAGACACTTCCAACAGATCCTATAATATAATGTTTTCTAATATAAATCTAATATTCTTGTTCTTTGGATAAAACACATACTTCTTTAGTTCTTTGTAGATTCTTCCCTTAAATTTTTATTAACTCTTCACTTTTACTAGTTTTATATTTTTCTGATTTATCTATTCACTATCACTATCTTCCCGCTCATCATCTATTGGCTCTAGCGGGCACCAGTAACATCTCCATATGTCCTGTCTCATGCTAGTAGAGCCCAAGGGCATCTGCTTGCTCCAGGAATATAAAGAACTCAAACCATTATATTAGGCCATGCGAATGACCTAATATAATTGTTACTGGTATTTGGCATATCAAATATGACACTGGCAGCTATTATAAATATTGAAATGTATCAGCACAGAACTATTCACTAATTTTTTAATTTTATAAACCTATAAAAAATACAGTTTTAGCATGAACAACTTTGTAATTGTATATCTCAAGGTGGTATAATAAAATATTAAAAAATACAGTTTTGGAAAAAATATTTTACTTTATAAATTTATTGATTTACAATACTATGAAATTTCAGGAGTTTAGCTCTACTTAGCTCTATTTACCATATGTGTGTGTAGATGTCACCACCTCACAACTTAAGAAAAAAATCTGCTCTGTGATGATGGACTGACGTGTGCATGAAAACTAGGAGTAATAATATTGTCAACCTCAGGACCTAAATAAAAATGATCTTTAAAAGAAAAGAAAGGAAGAGAAAAGAGATAAAGAACCTGTCATAGAGGCAGGCTAGGGCAGGAGGAAGGGAATCAGGGACATTGGTAGTGGGAAATGGGCACTGGTGGAGGGATGGGTGCTGGAACACTGTATGACTGAAACCCAAACATGAACATCTTTGTAATTGTATCTTTCACGGTGGTATAATAAAATATTTTTAAAAAAGAAAAGAAAAGAGGAGAGGAGAGGAGAAGGAGGGGGAGGGGAGGGAGGGGCAGGGAGGGAGGGGAGGGAAAGGAAGGGAAGGGAAGGGAAGGGAAGGGAAGGGAAGGAAAGGGAAGGAAAGGAAAGGGAAGGAAAGGGAAGGAAGAGGAGAGGAGTGGAAAAAAGGAGAGGAGATGACAAGGGAGGGAATGAGACAGAATGAGAGGGAAAAGCATGAAACAGGAAGGAAAAAGAAGGAAAAAGATGAAACAGGTTCAAACCAAGAAGAACCGCCTTTAGGATTGGAATAGGAACACTGCATGTCTGAAGCCCAATCATGAATAATTATGTATCTGCCATTCATGGTGCTTCAATAAAAAAGAATGATTTAAAGTACCACCTTTTAGGACAGGGAGAGGAAACAATCAAAAGCAGAGTCCAGAGATGCTCTTTATTTTATGTCCATCAACAGTTTTCTATGCCACCATCCTACAAGGATGGGGGTGGAATTCTTCCAGGGTAAACGGTTTAGGCTGCATTTGTGGAATCGTCCTCTGTCCCCTGTGCCCTGGTCCTCCCAGGAGAACAACTCTGGAAAAGAAAACTAATCATAACATTTATTAAAGTCTTTTGTAATGAGGTGGGGGGGAGTCTCATTCCCTCTGTGTGCTCTAGGTCCCTATTTCCAGGCCAGTGAAATTTGCAAGCCTGACTTTTGAAACAGAGAAGCAGAAATACTCTAGCTATTTCACTTCCTCTGAGAAAATGAAGCCAGAGATGCTGAGGAATCCAGAAAAACTAGGCAAAAGGGAAAGAAGTTAATACACCATCTGTTCTTCAGTCACACTTGATTTCAGAAGGAGTTACAAGTCCTGTTATAATTGTTGACTGGTAGAGTTTTATATTCTATTCACCCTGTATCCTTTGGCTGGGGGTGGTGGTATCTGTGGTTTATTTCTGTCATTTAAAAGTATTCCTCCCTTAAAAGAAATTGTCTTCCAATAAAGGAATCCCAAGTGAGGATTCATATGTGGTAACCTTGAGATAAATGGATCCATCTGAAATGTTCTTGTATGGTTGCTCTTTGGAACCAGTCATATAACCCACTCCTTAACCAGTCTCACACCATCTTTAAAAGATCTCCTCTTACGGAAAACTGCTTTCATTTCCACAGTGCACACTGCTCCCCGTGCACCCAGAATTTCTAACACTGTTTTTTGTACATTTGGGCCCGATCACACTCGGGCAATAATTCTTCCTCCAACCAGATCACAGCTCTTCCTGCTCAGAGTGCTCACTGTACAGAGAGCCTTCACTGTGCCTTGGGAGCAGGGACCCTTATTACTCTCTAGGCTCTGCTACAGACAGCTTACCACAAATGTGCGTGGATAGACTGAATGGGTTCTAAACTCTAAATCAGTTACCATCAACATTAGTTATTTTTCCCGCTTCTCTCTCCAACAATAATTTAGTGGGGGAAATGTTTTTTGACACATATTCACTGATGGAAATAATGGAAAGTTCCATTGTTTTCTTCTTTCTATATAACCAACTAAAAGCAGAACAGTCGTTTATGGAATAGCTTAATTCTCTATATGAAATATTGAAATGTACAAACCATA
Source organism: Cryptotis parvus (assembly GCA_021461705.1). Taxonomy (NCBI): domain Eukaryota; kingdom Metazoa; phylum Chordata; class Mammalia; order Eulipotyphla; family Soricidae; genus Cryptotis; species Cryptotis parvus. The sequence continues at coordinate 52,436 of JAJIBD010021729.1, forward strand.
AATTATAGTATAATGTGCATTCCTTTTCTACATTTTCAACCTAAGTTGTTGATTCTTGAGTATTACAATATTGTTCTTAAAGAATTTATATCTTTTCCCAGATGGCATGGCGTGAGGCAGAAGTGAACAGAGAGGCCCTGTAGGCACAAGTGCAGAGCTCAGGTGGTGCCCAAATAAGCAGCTAGGCAAGAGGGACATCTGAGTGTTTAGAAGTGCAGAAACCTACAATGCGGGTCAGAGCAACAGTACAGCAGGGAGGGCACTTGCCTAGCAAGCGGTCAACCTGGGTTTGATCTCCCACATCCCATATGGTCCCCAAGCACCAGGAGTAATTACTGAGAGTAGAGACAGGGAGTAACTTTATGGGTTGTACCCCTGAGCACCGCTGGATATGACTCATAAATAAAACTGACAATGGGACTCCAACTGTGACCTCAAGATCTGTGCCAGTGCCTGGTCCCCAACCCCCACCCACACAGGTTGAGCGAGATGAGGTGTGGAGGGTAGCTTCCAGGTGGCTGTCAGTTAATCCACCTTCCATACTGCATTGGCCCACAACTTGGCCTCTGAGAGCAGCCTGGCTAGGCCAACCACATTAGATGAATAGTCCATTCATCTATTCCAATCAACGTACCCCCCAAACCTCACAAAAATAGTGGTGAACACAGAATAGATACAATCCCAATATAAAAGTAATAGTAAATTCAGGGTCAATGAACATGTCCCCTGAATCAGTGCTAGAGGCCATACACAAGTCACAAAGCAGCACCAAGGAGGAAGATAATAACCTTGAAGGGGAAAGAGGGTACCAACACCTACTGCACTTCCCCAGAGTCCACCTCACAGTGAGAGGAGGGCACTGATAGTGCACTGGAAGGATCCACTTCGAGACTACCACAGCATAAACAGCACAGATCCCCACCACGAGGAGTGGATGAAGAAAAAGAACCTGAAGTCTCAACAAGGAATACCCATATACATAATCCCTCTGATAAAGAATTTAGGAACAAAATGGTGAGGCTTATGAGCTAAAAGAAAGAGTGGAAATGAGTAAGGGAGAGAGAGAGAGGGGGGAAGAGAGAGAGAGAAGAGATAAAGTGCCTGCCACTGAGCAAGCTGGGGTAAGGGGAGGGAATTGGGGACATTGGTGGTGGGAAATGTGCACCAGTGGAGGGATGGTGCTGGAACACTGTATGACTGAAACCTAATCATGAATACTTTTGTAATTGTATATCTCACAGTGATAATAAAAAATAAATATTTTTTAAAAAACTATGGAATGAATAGCCAATAAAACACAGAAATAAATGACAACAGAAATAAGAAAACTACAAATATAAGTATAATTAATTAAAAATTCAATAAATGAAGTGAAAAACTTCAATGGGTGTCTTCAACAGAATGCCAACATCCAAAAAGACAGAATCAGTGAGCCTGAAGAAGAGCTGCAGAAAATGTTTGGGCAACAACAGAAGAAGAAAAAAAAGACTCACAATAGCTCACAAGTGGGCAAGAGAACTTTAGATGAATTCAAGAGAACTATAGAAGGACAGGAAGGCAACACCAATGAGGTAGGAACAGTCAAAGACATCATTACTGTAAATTTCTAGAGCTGGAGAATGCAGTATAAGGATCCAAGAAGCCCAAAGGGTACCAGCTAAAAGAGACCCTAATAAAGAGACTCTAAGACATATCCTATTCAGAACATTAAGTACCATATAAAGAGACATAATACCTCAAACAACAAGATCAAAGAAGGAAATTTCATACAAAGGAATGTCCCTTAGGTTTACAGTAGACTTATCAAATGAAAACCTTCAAGCCCAAAGACAGTAGTAGGACATAGTGGGGGGGAAAAACCTCAATAAAACAAATACCTCACAAAGAATACTTTACCTGGCTAAACTCTCATTCACATTTGAAGAAGCTACTTCATGGATAAACAGCCCAGGAACTTTCATAGAGACTCAAACAAACCTAAAAGGGCATAAGGGGCTACTGCAAGATAATACAAGCCCCACAAACACAACAAGCTCATAAATAAAGATGGCAATAATCTCTCCCAATGTCAGTGAGCTAAACACCAATTACGCATACACACAGGGGGAAATGAATTAAAAATTGAATCTAACATACTACTGCCTACAGAAACACATTTAAATAGACAGAGCAAACACAAACTCAAGCTCAAATGCTGGAAAACAATTCTTTAAGCAAACAGTTCCTTCCAAAAAAGGCCAGAGTGGCCATACCTAGTGCCTGACAAACGTGACTAACCAAAACGGTTAGAAGAGACAGTGAAGGCCATTTCTTAATAATCAAGGGATATGTACACCAGGAAGAAATTATGATTCTAAACAGATACGCACCCAGTGAGGGGAAAGAAAAATACTTAAAGTACAGCTAATAAACTTCAAGGAGGATGATTTTATCAATACAATAGTAATTGGAGATTTCAACACCATCTTGTAATTCTTAATAGATCAATGAGACTAAAACTCAGCAAACAAGTACTGGTTTTGAAGGAAGAAACACTGGCTTTGAAGAAAGAAGTACTGGCTTTGAAGGAGAGGGCTAGTAGATATGAACAGAGATTTTCATCCCCAAAAAAGCTGAATACATATTTTTCTCTAGTATATATGGAATATTCTCCAAGATAGACTAAATGCTAGGCTGCAAAACATACCTCAATAAAATCAAGAGGATAGAAAGTGTATCAATTCTCTTTCAGAGCATGATGCACTGAAAATAGAAGACAATCACACACAGAACTGAAGAATCAAATCAAATACCTAGAAATTAAACAGGTACTGCTGAATAACCAGTGGGTTAAAGGAAATGGAAGAAGTCTTCCCCCTCCATCGTGACTAGCCCGGTTTCCCGCCCAGGAGCCGCTGGACGGGCCCGGCATCCAGAGTCTTGCAGACGGCTCGGGAGGCGGGAGCCGGCTCGCGCCGGGCCTCAGCTGACTATGGAACCCCGAGGAGGGCAGATGGGCTTTGGGAGGGGGCCCGCCGCCCGGAGGGTCCCGGAAGCAGCCGGATGGGACTCATCCACCACGCTAGCCACCATTTTCATTGTCCAGACGCTGGGAAAATGTCCCACGACTGAGACCAGCAAAGCCGGTTTGAGCCTAGGTGCCGCAGGCCGCAGCGCGGCCGCTACTGGCCACTAGGGTGGTGAAACAATGATGTTTTTGGTACACTGCATTCCCGCGAACAGCAGGAGGGTTTGCTGAGAGGGAGATATACAGAGGAAGGAGATGACATATAGAGCCCGCCGTGATTGGGATTCGGGAGGGGGAGGGAGACAGGACGTTGGTGATGGGAGATGGGTTCGGGTGGAGGGTGCATCTTGGAACCCTGTGGAGCCAGGACTCCACATGAGCATCCTTACCACTTAAAAAAAAGAAGGAGAAAAGGTGGAATAAATAAATAAATAAATAAATATCTGCAGGGCTAGCCACAATGTGTGAAAGAAGAGGGAGAGAGATGCAGAGATAGAGAGAAAGAGAGGAAGCAGGGCTACCTGCTATTAAGGCAGCCTGGGGGTGAGTGGGAGGGGGTGGAGCATACGGTGGTGGAAATGGGGTACTGGTGGAGGGATGGGTGCTGAATACTGTATTACCAAGAACCAATTGCACCTTTGTAATTGTATGTCTCACGGTGGTATAATAAAGAATAAAAAAATTTAAAAAAAAAATAAATAAAGGAAATGGAAGAAGAAATAAAAAAAATTCCTGTAAATAAATGAGAATGAGGAAACAAGCTGCCTGAACATGCAGGACACAGCTGAAGCAGTGTTAAGAGGAAAGTTTATAGTTCTGCAGGCGTACATGAAGAAGGGAAGAAAGGAACCACATAAATAACTTGACTTCACAACTTAAGATCTTGTAAAATCACCAACAAAAGGATCCCAAAGCAGAAAGGAGGAAGGAAATAATAAAAAACTTAAAGCAGAAATCAACAGTTGGAATCCCAAAAAAACAACCAAAAGATTAATGAACCTAAGAACTGGTTCCTTGAAAAATAAACTGGATAGGTAAACTGCTAGCAAGACTTACAAAAAGAGATAGAGAGGACCCTCATAAACTGAAACCCAATCATGATCAGTTTTGTAATGCTCTGTCACAGTGATTCAGTAAAATAACGTTTAAAAAATAAAGCAATAAAAATTTATCTTATTGAAGTCTTTCAATTACTCTTTACTGATTTTTCTGCAGAGCCTGGCAAGCTACCCATGTTTTTTTTTTACTTGTTATGCCAAAAACTAACAATTATGGACCTCAGTTCCATGACCTGAAGAATGGTTTCGGCTCCTCCTGTCCCTGGAGCAAGCAGATGCCCTTAAGCTCTTGCTTGAGACAGGACTAGTGGAGATGTTACTAGTGTCCACTTGAGCAAATCGATGAACAATGGGAAAACAGTGATACAGTGATACAGTGATACTGATTTTTTGATTTTTCTAAATTTTATATACTGTTTTTTAAAATATTCTTTTACTGGGGGTGTTTGCAAATAATCTCAAAAGGGCCCTTGATGTCAGCAGATCACTACTCACTATCACTCATCAATCACTATCACTATCACTATCACTATCTTCCCGTTAATCATCTATTTGCTAGACCGGCACCAGTAATATTCCATATGTCCTGTCTCATGCTAGTAGAACCCAAAGGCATCCGCTTGCTCCAGGAACATAAAGAGCTCAAACCATTATATTAGGTCACGGGAATGACCTAATATAAATATTACTGGTATTTGGCATATCAAATACTACACGAGCAGCTTGCCAGGCTTGCCATGCGGGTGGCATACTGTTGTAGTCACCTCTAAATAAAGCATTTATTGATGAACCCCGCGGCCGCTAGGCGCGCAGCCGGGCTGTGATAGTCTGGTCTGCTGGGTGGAGTTGTGACAAGAGGGAAGTCCAGATGTGGAAAATGGCAGGCCCCATGGAGTAGGGAGAGGGTGGTCTGGCTTGTTGTGAGGCTCTGCTGGGGTGGCAGGCCAGGGCTAGAACCCGCCATGCCTCCCGGTGCCTCACGAGCAGCTGGGCACAGGGAGAGCAAGTAGCAGCTCTGCCCCATGTCTGAGAGTCCCTGGTTCAGCATACCTGGGCCGGATTGAAAAAAAAAAACTGCTGCAGGGTGGCTGTCGATGATCCGGGCTGTGATAGTCTGGTCTGCTGGGTGGAGTTGTGACGAGAGGGAAGTCCGGATGTGGAAAATGGCGGCCCCATGGAGTAGGGGAGGGTGATCTGGCTTGTTGTGAGGCTCTGCTGGGTGGCAGGCCAGGGCTAGAACCCGCCATGCCTCCCCGGCACCTCACGAGCAGCTGGGCACAAGGGAGAGCAAGTAGCAGCCTGCCCCCATGTCTGAGAGTCT
>JAJIBD010021730.1:0-55163 GCA_021461705.1 Cryptotis parvus
GCGTCCGGACAGCAAAACATGGTGGCTAGTGTGGTGAGCGGAGCCACATCACAGCTTCAAGGGACCCCCCTCAGGCGGCGGGCCTCCCAAAACCCATCTGCCTCCTCGGGGTTCCATGGTCAGCTAGGCCGCGGCGCAGCCCGGGCGCCAGCCTCCCCAGCCTTCCGTGAGGCCCTGTGCTAGCCCGTGGGCAGCTCTCCCCCGGCAGGACCACCAGGACCCGACAAGATGGAGGGGAAGGGACGACCACGCCTCCACTGGCGACTTCCCGTGATTCCCGCCTCTTGGAGCCGCCTACCTGGGCTTCGAACTGGCTTTGCTCTGTTGATCTGGTCTGAGGCCGTTTCGCAGCGTCCGGACAGCAAAAATGGTGGCTAGTGTGGTGGGCGAGTCACATCCGGCTGCTTCAGGGACCCCTCAGAGGCGGCGGGCCCACTCCCAAAACCCATCTGCCCTCCTCGGGGTTCCATGGTCAGCTAGGCCCGGCGCGGGCCAGCGCCAGCCTCCCCAGCCTTCCGTGAGGCCCTGTGCTGGCCCGTGGGCAGCTCGCCCGGCAGGGCCACCAGGTCCGACAAGATGGAGGGAAGGGGCGACCACGCCTCCACTGGCGACTTCCGGTGATTCCCGCCTCTTGGAGCCGCCTACCTGGGCTCGAACTGGCTTTGCTCTGTTGATCTGGTCTGAGGCCGTTTCGCAGCGTCCGGACAGCAAAAATGGTGGCTAGTGTGGTGGGCGAGTCACATCCGGCTGCTTCCGGGACCCCTCAGAGGCGACGGGCCCCTCCCAAAACCCATCTGCCCTCCTCGGGGGTTCCATGGTCAGCTAGGCCCGGCGCGGGCCGGCGCCAGCCTCCCCAGCCTTCCGTGAGGCCCTGTGCTGGCCCGTGGGCAGCTCGCCGGCAGGGCCACCAGGCCCGACAAGATGGAGGGGGAAGGGGCGACCACGCCTCCACTGGCGACTTCCGGTGATTCCCGCCTCTTGGAGCCGCCTACCTGGGCTCGAACTGGCTTTGCTCTGTTGATCTGGTCTGAGGCCGTTTCGCAGCGTCGGACAGCAAAAATGGTGGCTAGTGTGGTGGGCGGAGTCACATCCGGCTGCTTCGGGACCCCTCAGAGGCGGCGGGCCCCTCCCAAAACCCATCTGCCCTCCTCGGGGTTCCATGGTCAGCTAGGCCGGCGCGGGCCGTGGCGCCAGCCTCCCCAGCCTTCCGTGAGGCCCTGTGCTGGCCCGTGGGCAGCTGCCCGGCAGGGGCCACCAGGTCCGACAAGATGGAGGGGGAAGGGGCGACCACGCCTCCACTGGCGACTTCCGGTGATTCCCGCCTCTTGGGGCCGCCTACCTGGGCTCGAACTGGCTTTGCTCTGTTGATCTGGTCTGAGGCCGTTTCGCAGCGTCCGGACAGCAAAAATGGTGGCTAGTGTGGTGGGCGAGTCACATCCGGCTGCTTCCGGGACCCCTCAGAGAGCGGCGGGCCCCTCCCAAAACCCATCTGCCCTCCTCGGGGTTCCATGGTCAGCTAGGCCGGCGCGAGGCCGGCGCCAGCCTCCCCAGCCTTCCGTGAGGCCCTGTGCTGGCCCGTGGGCAGCTCGCCGGCAGGGCCACCAGGCCCGACAAGATGGAGGGGGAAGGGGCGACCACGCCTCCACTGGCGACTTCCCGGTGATTCCCGCCTCTTGGAGCCGCCTACCTGGGCTCGAACTGGCTTTGCTCTGTTGATCTGGTCTGAGGCCGTTTTGCAGCGTCCGGACAGCAAAAATGGTGGCTAGTGTGGTGGGCGGAGTCACATCCCGGCTGCTTCCGGGACCCCTCAGAGGCGGCGGGCCCCTCCCAAAACCCATCTGCCCTCCTCGGGGTTCCATGGTCAGCTAGGCCCGGCGCGGGCCGGCGCCAGCCTCCCCCAGCCTTCCGTGAGGCCCTGTGCTGGCCCGTGGGCAGCTCGCCCGGCAGAGCCACCAGGTCCGACAAGATGGAGGGGGAAGGGGCGACCACGCCTCCACTGGCGACTTCCGGTGATTCCCGCCTCTTGGAGCCGCCTACCTGGGCTCGAACTGGCTTTGCTCTGTTGATCTGGTCTGAGGCCGTTTCGCAGCGTCCGGACAGCAAAAATGGTGGCTAGTGTGGTGGGCGGAGTCACATCCGGCTGCTTCGGGGACCCCTCAGAGGCGGCGGGCCCCACTCCCAAAACCCATCTGCCCTCCTCGGGGTTCCATGGTCCAGCTAGGCCCGGCGCGGGCCTGGCGCCAGCCTCCCCAGCCTTCCGTGAGGCCCTGTGCTGGCCCGTGGGCAGCTCGCCCGGCCAGGGCCACCAGGCCGACAAGATGGAGGGGGAAGGGGCGACCACGCCTCCACTGGCGACTTCCGGTGATTCCCGCCTCTTGGAGCCGCCTACCTGGGCTCGAACTGGCTTTGCTCTGTTGATCTGGTCTGAGGCCGTTTCGCAGCGTCCGGACAGCAAAAATGGTGGCTGGTGTGGTGGGCGGAGTCACATCCGGCTGCTTCCGGGACCCCTCAGAGGCGGCGGGCCCCCTCCCAAAACCCATCTGCCCTCCTCGGGGTTCCATGGTCAGCTAGGCCCGGCGCGGGCCGTGGCGCCAGCCTCCCCAGCCTTCCGTGAGGCCCTGTGCTGGCCCGTGGGCAGCTTCGCCCGGCAGGGCCACCAGGTCCGACAAGATGGAGGGGGAAGGGGCGACCACGCCTCCACTGGCGACTTCCGGTGATTCCCGCCTCTTGGGGCCGCCTACCTGGGCTCGAACTGGCTTTGCTCTGTTGATCTGGTCTGAGGCCGTTTCGCGGCGTCCGGACAGCAAAAATGGTGGCTAGTGTGGTGGGCGAGTCACATCCGGCTGCTTCGGGACCCCTCAGAGGCGGCGGGCCCCTCCCAAAACCCATCTGCCCTCCTCGGGGTTCCATGGTCAGCTAGGCCCGGCGCGGGCCGGCGCCAGCCTCCCCAGCCTTCCGTGAGGCCCTGTGCTGGCCCGTGGGCAGCTCGCCCGGCAGGGCCACCAGGTCCGACAAGATGGAGGGGGAAGGGGCGACCACGCCTCCACTGGCGACTTCCGGTGATTCCCGCCTCTTGGAGCCGCCTACCTGGGCTCGAACTGGCTTTGCTCTGTTGATCTGGTCTGAGGCCGTTTCGCAGCGTCCGGACAGCAAAAATGGTGGCTAGTGTGGTGGGCGGAGTCACATCCGGCTGCTTCCGGGACCCCTCAGAGGCGGCGGGCCCCCTCCCAAAACCCATCTGCCCTCCTCGGGGTTCCATGGTCAGCTAGGCCCGGCGCGGGCCGGCGCCAGCCTCCCCAGCCTTCCGTGAGGCCCTGTGCTGGCCCGTGGGCAGCTTCGCCCGGCAGGGCCACCAGGTCCGACAAGATGGAGGGGGGAAGGGGCGACCACGCCTCCACTGGCGACTTCCCGGTGATTCCCGCCTCTTGGAGCCGCCTACCTGGGCTCGAACTGGCTTTGCTCTGTTGATCTGGTCTGAGGCCGTTTCGCAGCGTCCGGACAGCAAAAATGGTGGCTAGTGTGGTGGGCGGAGTCACATCCGGCTGCTTCCGGGACCCCTCAGAGCGGCGGGCCCTCCCAAAACCCATCTGCCCTCCTCGGGGTTCCATGGTCAGCTAGGCCGGCGCGGGCCGGCGCCAGCCTCCCCAGCCTTCCGTGAGGCCCTGTGCTGGCCCGTGGGCAGCTCGCCCGGCAGGGCCACCAGGTCCGACAAGATGGAGGGGGAAGGGGACGACCACGCCTCCACTGGCGACTTCCGGTGATTCCCGCCTCTTGGAGCCGCCTACCTGGGCTCGAACTGGCTTTGCTCTGTTGATCTGGTCTGAGGCCGTTTCGCGGCGTCCGGACAGCAAAAATGGTGGCTAGTGTGGTGGGCGGAGTCACATCCGGCTGCTTCCGGGACCCCTCAGAGGCGGCGGGCCCCTCCCAAAACCCATCTGCCCTCCTCGGGGGTTCCATGGTCAGCTAGGCCCGGCGCGGGCCGGCGCCAGCCTCCCCAGCCTTCCGTGAGGCCCTGTGCTGGCCCGTGGGCAGCTTCGCCCGCAGGGCCACCAGGTCCGACAAGATGGAGGGGGGAAGGGGCGACCACGCCTCCACTGGCGACTTCCGGTGATTCCCGCCTCTTGGAGCCGCCTACCTGGGCTCGAACTGGCTTTGCTCTGTTGATCTGGTCTGAGGCCGTTTCGCAGCGTCCGGACAGCAAAAATGGTGGCTAGTGTGGTGGGCGAGTCACATCCGGCTGCTTCCGGGACCCCTCAGAGGCGGCGGGCCCCCTCCCAAAACCCATCTGCCCTCCTCGGGGTTCCATGGTCAGCTAGGCCCGGCGCGGGCCGGGCGCCAGCCTCCCCAGCCTTCCGTGAGGCCCTGTGCTGGCCCGTGGGCAGCTCGCCCGGCAGGGCCACCAGGTCCGACAAGATGGAGGGGGAAGGGGCGACCACGCCTCCACTGGCGACTTCCGGTGATTCCCGCCTCTTGGAGCCGCCTACCTGGGCTCGAACTGGCTTTGCTCTGTTGATCTGGTCTGAGGCCGTTTTCGCAGCGTCCGGACAGCAAAAATGGTGGCTAGTGTGGTGGGCGGAGTCACATCCGGCTGCTTCGGGACCCCTCAGAGGCGGCGGGCCCACTCCCAAAACCCATCTGCCCTCCTCGGGGGTTCCATGGTCAGCTAGGCCGGGCGCGAGGCCGGCGCCAGCCTCCCCAGCCTTCCGTGAGGCCCTGTGCTGGCCCGTGGGCAGCTTCGCCCGGCAGGGCCACCAGGTCCGACAAGATGGAGGGGGGAAGGGGCGACCACGCCTCCACTGGCGACTTCCGGTGATTCCCGCCTCTTGGAGCCGCCTACCTGGGCTCGAACTGGCTTTGCTCTGTTGATCTGGTCTGAGGCCGTTTCGCAGCGTCCGGACAGCAAAAATGGTGGCTAGTGTGGTGGGCGGAGTCACATCCGGCTGCTTCGGGACCCCTCAGAGGCGGCGGGCCCTCCCAAAACCCATCTGCCCTCCTCGGGGGTTCCATGGTCAGCTAGGCCCGGCGCGGGCCGGGCGCCAGCCTCCCCAGCCTTCCGTGAGGCCCTGTGCTGGCCCGTGGGCAGCTTCGCCCGGCAGGGCCACCAGGTCCGACAAGATGGAGGGGGAAGGGGCGACCACGCCTCCACTGGCGACTTCCGGTGATTCCCGCCTCTTGGAGCCGCCTACCTGGGCTCGAACTGGCTTTGCTCTGTTGATCTGGTCTGAGGCCGTTTCGCAGCGTCCGGACAGCAAAAATGGTGGCTAGTGTGGTGGGCGAGTCACATCCGGCTGCTTCGGGACCCCTCAGAGGCGGCGGGCCCTCCCCAAAACCCATCTGCCCTCCTCGGGGTTCCATGGTCAGCTAGGCCCGGCGCGGGCCAGGCGCCAGCCTCCCCAGCCTTCCGTGAGGCCCTGTGCTGGCCCGTGGGCAGCTTCGCCCGGCAGGGCCACCAGGTCCGACAAGATGGAGGGGGGAAGGGGCGACCACGCCTCCACTGGCGACTTCCGGTGATTCCCGCCTCTTGGAGCCGCCTACCTGGGCTCGAACTGGCTTTGCTCTGTTGATCTGGTCTGAGGCCGTTTCGCAGCGTCCGGACAGCAAAAATGGTGGCTAGTGTGGTGGGCGGAGTCACATCCGGCTGCTTCCGGGACCCCTCAGAGGCGGCGGGCCCCACTCCCAAAACCCATCTGCCCTCCTCGGGGTTCCATGGTCAGCTAGGCCCGGCGCGGGCCGGCGCCAGCCTCCCCAGCCTTCCGTGAGGCCCTGTGCTGGCCCGTGGGCAGCTCGCCCGGCAGGGCCACCAGGTCCGACAAGATGGAGGGGGGAAGGGGCGACCACGCCTCCACTGGCGACTTCCGGTGATTCCCGCCTCTTGGAGCCGCCTACCTGGGCTCGAACTGGCTTTGCTCTGTTGATCTGGTCTGAGGCCGTTTCGCGGCGTCCGGACAGCAAAAATGGTGGCTAGTGTGGTGGGCGGAGTCACATCCGGCTGCTTCCGGGACCCCTCAGAGGCGGCGGGCCCACTCCCAAAACCCATCTGCCCTCCTCGGGGTTCCATGGTCAGCTAGGCCCGGCGCGCGCGGCGCCAGCCTCCCCAGCCTTCCGTGAGGCCCTGTGCTGGCCCGTGGGCAGCTTCGCCCGGCAGGGCCACCAGGTCCGACAAGATGGAGGGGGGAAGGGGCGACCACGCCTCCACTGGCGACTTCCCGGTGATTCCCGCCTCTTGGAGCCGCCTACCTGGGCTCGAACTGGCTTTGCTCTGTTGATCTGGTCTGAGGCCGTTTCGCAGCGTCCGGACAGCAAAAATGGTGGCTGGTGTGGTGGGCGAGTCACATCCGGCTGCTTCCGGGACCCCTCAGAGGCGGCGGGCCCCTCCCAAAACCCATCTGCCCTCCTCGGGGTTCCATGGTCAGCTAGGCCCGGCGCGGGCCGGCGCCAGCCTCCCCAGCCTTCCGTGAGGCCCTGTGCTGGCCCGTGGGCAGCTCGCCCGGCAGGGCCACCAGGTCCGACAAGATGGAGGGGGAAGGGGCGACCACGCCTCCACTGGCGACTTCCGGTGATTCCCGCCTCTTGGAGCCGCCTACCTGGGCTCGAACTGGCTTTGCTCTGTTGATCTGGTCTGAGGCCGTTTCGCGGCGTCCGGACAGCAAAAATGGTGGCTAGTGTGGTGGGCGGAGTCACATCCGGCTGCTTCGGGACCCCTCAGAGGCGGCGGGCCCACTCCCAAAACCCATCTGCCCTCCTCGGGGTTCCATGGTCAGCTAGGCCCGGCGCGGGCCGGCGCCAGCCTCCCCAGCCTTCCGTGAGGCCCTGTGCTGGCCCGTGGGCAGCTCGCCCGGCAGGGCCACCAGGTCCGACAAGATGGAGGGGGAAGGGGCGACCACGCCTCCACTGGCGACTTCCGGTGATTCCCGCCTCTTGGAGCCGCCTACCTGGGCTCGAACTGGCTTTGCTCTGTTGATCTGGTCTGAGGCCGTTTCGCAGCGTCCGGACAGCAAAAATGGTGGCTAGTGTGGTGGGCGGAGTCACATCCGGCTGCTTCCGGGACCCCTCAGAGGCGGCGGGCCCTCCCAAAACCCATCTGCCCTCCTCGGGGTTCCATGGTCAGCTAGGCCCGGCGCGGGCCGGCGCCAGCCTCCCCAGCCTTCCGTGAGGCCCTGTGCTGGCCCGTGGGCAGCTCGCCCGGCAGGGCCACCAGGTCCGACAAGATGGAGGGGGGAAGGGGCGACCACGCCTCCACTGGCGACTTCCGGTGATTCCCGCCTCTTGGAGCCGCCTACCTGGGCTCGAACTGGCTTTGCTCTGTTGATCTGGTCTGAGGCCGTTTCGCAGCGTCCGGACAGCAAAAATGGTGGCTAGTGTGGTGGGCGGAGTCACATCCGGCTGCTTCCGGGACCCCTCAGAGGCGGCGGGCCCCTCCCAAAACCCATCTGCCCTCCTCGGGGTTCCATGGTCAGCTAGGCCCGGCGCGGGCCAGGCGCCAGCCTCCCCAGCCTTCCGTGAGGCCCTGTGCTGGCCCGTGGGCAGCTCGCCCGGCAGGGCCACCAGGTCCGACAAGATGGAGGGGGAAGGGACGACCACGCCTCCACTGGCGACTTCCGGTGATTCCCGCCTCTTGGAGCCGCCTACCTGGGCTCGAACTGGCTTTGCTCTGTTGATCTGGTCTGAGGCCGTTTCGCAGCGTCCGGACAGCAAAAATGGTGGCTAGTGTGGTGGGCGGAGTCACATCCGGCTGCTTCGGGACCCCTCAGAGGCGGCGGGCCCCTCCCAAAACCCATCTGCCCTCCTCGGGGTTCCATGGTCAGCTAGGCCCGGCGCAGGCCGGCGCCAGCCTCCCCAGCCTTCCGTGAGGCCCTGTGCTGGCCCGTGGGCAGCTTCGCCCGGCAGGGCCACCAGGTCCGACAAGATGGAGGGGGAAGGGGCGACCACGCCTCCACTGGCGACTTCCGGTGATTCCCGCCTCTTGGAGCCGCCTACCTGGGCTCGAACTGGCTTTGCTCTGTTGATCTGGTCTGAGGCCGTTTCGCAGCGTCCGGACAGCAAAAATGGTGGCTAGTGTGGTGGGCGGAGTCACATCCGGCTGCTTCCGGGACCCCTCAGAGGCGGCGGGCCCCTCCCAAAACCCATCTGCCCTCCTCGGGGTTCCATGGTCAGCTAGGCCCGGCGCGGGCCGGCGCCAGCCTCCCCAGCCTTCCGTGAGGCCCTGTGCTGGCCCGTGGGCAGCTCGCCCGGCAGGGCCACCAGGTCCGACAAGATGGAGGGGGGAAGGGGCGACCACGCCTCCACTGGCGACTTCCGGTGATTCCCGCCTCTTGGAGCCGCCTACCTGGGCTCGAACTGGCTTTGCTCTGTTGATCTGGTCTGAGGCCGTTTCGCAGCGTCCGGACAGCAAAAATGGTGGCTAGTGTGGTGGGCGGAGTCACATCCGGCTGCTTCCGGGACCCCTCAGAGGCGGCGGGCCCACTCCCAAAACCCATCTGCCCTCCTCGGGGTTCCATGGTCAGCTAGGCCCGGCGCGGGCCGGCGCCAGCCTCCCCAGCCTTCCGTGAGGCCCTGTGCTGGCCCGTGGGCAGCTCGCCCGGCAGGGCCACCAGGTCCGACAAGATGGAGGGGGGAAGGGGCGACCACGCCTCCACTGGCGACTTCCGGTGATTCCCGCCTCTTGGAGCCGCCTACCTGGGCTCGAACTGGCTTTGCTCTGTTGATCTGGTCTGAGGCCGTTTCGCGGCGTCCGGACAGCAAAAATGGTGGCTAGTGTGGTGGGCGGAGTCACATCCGGCTGCTTCGGGACCCCTCAGAGGCGGCGGGCCCCTCCCAAAACCCATCTGCCCTCCTCGGGGTTCCATGGTCAGCTAGGCCCGGCGCGGGCCGGGCGCCAGCCTCCCCAGCCTTCCGTGAGGCCCTGTGCTGGCCCGTGGGCAGCTCGCCCGGCAGGGCCACCAGGTCCGACAAGATGGAGGGGGGAAGGGGCGACCACGCCTCCACTGGCGACTTCCGGTGATTCCCGCCTCTTGGAGCCGCCTACCTGGGCTCGAACTGGCTTTGCTCTGTTGATCTGGTCTGAGGCCGTTTCGCAGCGTCCGGACAGCAAAAATGGTGGCTAGTGTGGTGGGCGGAGTCACATCCGGCTGCTTCGGGACCCCTCAGAGGCGGCGGGCCCTCCCAAAACCCATCTGCCCTCCTCGGGGTTCCATGGTCAGCTAGGCCCGGCGCGGGCCGGCGCCAGCCTCCCCAGCCTTCCGTGAGGCCCTGTGCTGGCCCGTGGGCAGCTCGCCCGGCAGGGCCACCAGGTCCGACAAGATGGAGGGGGGAAGGGGCGACCACGCCTCCACTGGCGACTTCCGGTGATTCCCGCCTCTTGGAGCCGCCTACCTGGGCTCGAACTGGCTTTGCTCTGTTGATCTGGTCTGAGGCCGTTTCGCAGCGTCCGGACAGCAAAAATGGTGGCTAGTGTGGTGGGCGGAGTCACATCCGGCTGCTTCCGGGACCCCTCAGAGGCGGCGGGCCCTCCCAAAACCCATCTGCCCTCCTCGGGGTTCCATGGTCAGCTAGGCCCGGCGCGGGCCGGCGCCAGCCTCCCCAGCCTTCCGTGAGGCCCTGTGCTGGCCCGTGGGCAGCTCGCCCGGCAGGGCCACCAGGTCCGACAAGATGGAGGGGGGAAGGGGCGACCACGCCTCCACTGGCGACTTCCGGTGATTCCCGCCTCTTGGAGCCGCCTACCTGGGCTCGAACTGGCTTTGCTCTGTTGATCTGGTCTGAGGCCGTTTCGCAGCGTCCGGACAGCAAAAATGGTGGCTAGTGTGGTGGGCGAGTCACATCCGGCTGCTTCCGGGACCCCTCAGAGGCGGCGGGCCCCTCCCAAAACCCATCTGCCCTCCTCGGGGTTCCATGGTCAGCTAGGCCCGGGCGCGGGCCGGCGCCAGCCTCCCCAGCCTTCCGTGAGGCCCTGTGCTGGCCCGTGGGCAGCTCGCCGGCAGGGCCACCAGGTCCGACAAGATGGAGGGGGGAAGGGGCGACCACGCCTCCACTGGCGACTTCCGGTGATTCCCGCCTCTTGGAGCCGCCTACCTGGGCTCGAACTGGCTTTGCTCTGTTGATCTGGTCTGAGGCCGTTTCGCAGCGTCCGGACAGCAAAAATGGTGGCTAGTGTGGTGGGCGGAGTCACATCTGGCTGCTTCGGGACCCCTCAGAGGCGGCGGGCCCTCCCAAAACCCATCTGCCCTCCTCGGGGGTTCCATGGTCAGCTAGGCCCGGCGCGGGCCGGCGCCAGCCTCCCCAGCCTTCCGTGAGGCCCTGTGCTGGCCCGTGGGCAGCTCGCCCGGCAGGGCCACCAGGTCCGACAAGATGGAGGGGAAGGGGCGACCACGCCTCCACTGGCGACTTCCGGTGATTCCCGCCTCTTGGAGCCGCCTACCTGGGCTCGAACTGGCTTTGCTCTGTTGATCTGGTCTGAGGCCGTTTCGCAGCGTCCGGACAGCAAAAATGGTGGCTAGTGTGGTGGGCGGAGTCACATCTGGCTGCTTCCGGGACCCCTCAGAGGCGGCGGGCCCCTCCCAAAACCCATCTGCCCTCCTCGGGGTTCCATGGTCAGCTAGGCCCGGCGCGGGCCGGCGCCAGCCTCCCCAGCCTTCCGTGAGGCCCTGTGCTGGCCCGTGGGCAGCTCGCCCGGCAGGGCCACCAGGTCCGACAAGATGGAAGGGGGAAGGGGCGACCACGCCTCCACTGGCGACTTCCGGTGATTCCCGCCTCTTGGAGCCGCCTACCTGGGCTCGAACTGGCTTTGCTCTGTTGATCTGGTCTGAGGCCGTTTCGCAGCGTCCGGACAGCAAAAATGGTGGCTAGTGTGGTGGGCGAGTCACATCTGGCTGCTTCCGGGACCCCTCAGAGGCGGCGGGCCCCTCCCAAAACCCATCTGCCCTCCTCGGGGGTTCCATGGTCAGCTAGGCCCGGCGCGGGCCGGCGCCAGCCTCCCCAGCCTTCCGTGAGGCCCTGTGCTGGCCCGTGGGCAGCTCGCCCGGCAGGGCCACCAGGTCCGACAAGATGGAGGGGGAAGGGGCGACCACGCCTCCACTGGCGACTTCCGGTGATTCCCGCCTCTTGGAGCCGCCTACCTGGGCTCGAACTGGCTTTGCTCTGTTGATCTGGTCTGAGGCCGTTTCGCAGCGTCGGACAGCAAAAATGGTGGCTAGTGTGGTGGGCGGAGTCACATCTGGCTGCTTCCGGGACCCCTCAGAGGCGGCGGGCCACTCCCAAAACCCATCTGCCCTCCTCGGGGTTCCATGGTCAGCTAGGCCCGGCGCGGGCCGGCGCCAGCCTCCCCAGCCTTCCGTGAGGCCCTGTGCTGGCCCGTGGGCAGCTCGCCCGGCAGGGCCACCAGGTCCGACAAGATGGAGGGGGAAGGGGCGACCACGCCTCCACTGGCGACTTCCGGTGATTCCCGCCTCTTGGAGCCGCCTACCTGGGCTCGAACTGGCTTTGCTCTGTTGATCTGGTCTGAGGCCGTTTCGCGGCGTCCGGACAGCAAAAATGGTGGCTAGTGTGGTGGGCGAGTCACATCTGGCTGCTTCCGGGACCCCTCAGAGCGGCGGGCCCCTCCCAAAACCCATCTGCCCTCCTCGGGGTTCCATGGTCAGCTAGGCCCGGCGCGAGGCCGGGCGCCAGCCTCCCCAGCCTTCCGTGAGGCCCTGTGCTGGCCCGTGGGCAGCTCGCCCGGCAGGGCCACCAGGTCCGACAAGATGGAGGGGGAAGGGGCGACCACGCCTCCACTGGCGACTTCCGGTGATTCCCGCCTCTTGGAGCCGCCTACCTGGGCTCGAACTGGCTTTGCTCTGTTGATCTGGTCTGAGGCCGTTTCGCAGCGTCCGGACAGCAAAAATGGTGGCTAGTGTGGTGGGCGGAGTCACATCTGGCTGCTTCCGGGACCCCTCAGAGGCGGCGGGCCCTCCCAAAACCCATCTGCCCTCCTCGGGGTTCCATGGTCAGCTAGGCCCGGCGCGGGCGGCGCCAGCCTCCCCAGCCTTCCGTGAGGCCCTGTGCTGGCCCGTGGGCAGCTCGCCCGGCAGGGCCACCAGGTCCGACAAGATGGAGGGGGAAGGGGCGACCACGCCTCCACTGGCGACTTCCGGTGATTCCCGCCTCTTGGAGCCGCCTACCTGGGCTCGAACTGGCTTTGCTCTGTTGATCTGGTCTGAGGCCGTTTCGCAGCGTCGGACAGCAAAAATGGTGGCTAGTGTGGTGGGCGGAGTCACATCTGGCTGCTTCGGGACCCCTCAGAGGCGGCGGGCCCCTCCCAAAACCCATCTGCCCTCCTCGGGGTTCCATGGTCAGCTAGGCCCGGCGCGGGCCGGCGCCAGCCTCCCCAGCCTTCCGTGAGGCCCTGTGCTGGCCCGTGGGCGGCTCGCCGGCAGGGCCACCAGGTCCGACAAGATGGAGGGGGAAGGGGCGACCACGCCTCCACTGGCGACTTCCGGTGATTCCCGCCTCTTGGAGCCGCCTACCTGGGCTCGAACTGGCTTTGCTCTGTTGATCTGGTCTGAGGCCGTTTCGCAGCGTCCGGACAGCAAAAATGGTGGCTAGTGTGGTGGGCGAGTCACATCTGGCTGCTTCCGGGACCCCTCAGAGGCGGCGGGCCCCTCCCAAAACCCATCTGCCCTCCTCGGGGTTCCATGGTCAGCTAGGCCCGGCGCGGGCCGGCGCCAGCCTCCCCAGCCTTCCGTGAGGCCCTGTGCTGGCCCGTGGGCAGCTCGCCGGCAGGGCCACCAGGTCCGACAAGATGGAGGGGGGAAGGGGCGACCACGCCTCCACTGGCGACTTCCGGTGATTCCCGCCTCTTGGAGCCGCCTACCTGGGCTCGAACTGGCTTTGCTCTGTTGATCTGGTCTGAGGCCGTTTCGCAGCGTCCGGACAGCAAAAATGGTGGCTAGTGTGGTGGGCGAGTCACATCTGGCTGCTTCCGGGACCCCTCAGAGGCGGCGGGCCCTCCCAAAACCCATCTGCCCTCCTCGGGGTTCCATGGTCAGCTAGGCCCGGCGCGGGCCGGGCGCCAGCCTCCCCAGCCTTCCGTGAGGCCCTGTGCTGGCCCGTGGGCAGCTCGCCCGGCAGGGCCACCAGGTCCGACAAGATGGAGGGGGAAGGGGCGACCACGCCTCCACTGGCGACTTCCGGTGATTCCCGCCTCTTGGAGCCGCCTACCTGGGCTCGAACTGGCTTTGCTCTGTTGATCTGGTCTGAGGCCGTTTCGCAGCGTCCGGACAGCAAACATGGTGGCTAGTGTGGTGGGCGGAGTCACATCTGGCTGCTTCCGGGACCCCTCAGAGGCGGCGGGCCCTCCCAAAACCCATCTGCCCTCCTCGGGGTTCCATGGTCAGCTAGGCCGGCGCGGGCCCGGCGCCAGCCTCCCCAGCCTTCCGTGAGGCCCTGTGCTGGCCCGTGGGCAGCTTCGCCCGGCAGGGCCACCAGGTCCGACAAGATGGAGGGGGAAGGGGCGACCACGCCTCCACTGGCGACTTCCGGTGATTCCCGCCTCTTGGAGCCGCCTACCTGGGCTCGAACTGGCTTTGCTCTGTTGATCTGGTCTGAGGCCGTTTCGCAGCGTCCGGACAGCAAACATGGTGGCTAGTGTGGTGGGCGAGTCACATCTGGCTGCTTCCGGGACCCCTCAGAGGCGGCGGGCCCCCTCCCAAAACCCATCTGCCCTCCTCGGGGTTCCATGGTCAGCTAGGCCCGGCGCGGGCCGGCGCCAGCCTCCCCAGCCTTCCGTGAGGCCCTGTGCTGGCCCGTGGGCAGCTCGCCCGGCAGGGCCACCAGGTCCGACAAGATGGAGGGGGAAGGGGCGACCACGCCTCCACTGGCGACTTCCGGTGATTCCCGCCTCTTGGAGCCGCCTACCTGGGCTCGAACTGGCTTTGCTCTGTTGATCTGGTCTGAGGCCGTTTCGCGGCGTCCGGACAGCAAAAATGGTGGCTAGTGTGGTGGGCGGAGTCACATCTGGCTGCTTCCGGGACCCCTCAGAGGCGGCGGGCCACTCCCAAAACCCATCTGCCCTCCTCGGGGGTTCCATGGTCAGCTAGGCCCGGCGCGGGCCGGCGCCAGCCTCCCCAGCCTTCCGTGAGGCCCTGTGCTGGCCCGTGGGCAGCTCGCCCGGCAGGGCCACCAGGTCCGACAAGATGGAGGGGGGAAGGGGCGACCACGCCTCCACTGGCGACTTCCGGTGATTCCCGCCTCTTGGAGCCGCCTACCTGGGCTCGAACTGGCTTTGCTCTGTTGATCTGGTCTGAGGCCGTTTCGCGGCGTCCGGACAGCAAAAATGGTGGCTAGTGTGGTGGGCGAGTCACATCTGGCTGCTTCGGGACCCCTCAGAGGCGGCGGGCCCTCCCAAAACCCATCTGCCCTCCTCGGGGTTCCATGGTCAGCTAGGCCCGGCGCGGGCGCGGCGCCAGCCTCCCCAGCCTTCCGTGAGGCCCTGTGCTGGCCCGTGGGCAGCTCGCCCGGCAGGGCCACCAGGTCCGACAAGATGGAGGGGGAAGGGGCGACCACGCCTCCACTGGCGACTTCCGGTGATTCCCGCCTCTTGGAGCCGCCTACCTGGGCTCGAACTGGCTTTGCTCTGTTGATCTGGTCTGAGGCCGTTTCGCGGCGTCCGGACAGCAAACATGGTGGCTAGTGTGGTGGGCGGAGTCACATCTGGCTGCTTCCGGGACCCCTCAGAGGCGGCGGGCCCCACTCCCAAAACCCATCTGCCCTCCTCGGGGTTCCATGGTCAGCTAGGCCCGGCGCGAGGCCGGCGCCAGCCTCCCCAGCCTTCCGTGAGGCCCTGTGCTGGCCCGTGGGCAGCTCGCCCGGCAGGGCCACCAGGTCCGACAAGATGGAGGGGGAAGGGGCGACCACGCCTCCACTGGCGACTTCCGGTGATTCCCGCCTCTTGGAGCCGCCTACCTGGGCTCGAACTGGCTTTGCTCTGTTGATCTGGTCTGAGGCCGTTTCGCGGCGTCCGGACAGCAAACATGGTGGCTAGTGTGGTGGGCGAGTCACATCTGGCTGCTTCCGGGACCCCTCAGAGGCGGCGGGCCCCTCCCAAAACCCATCTGCCCTCCTCGGGGTTCCATGGTCAGCTAGGCCCGGCGCGGGCCGGCGCCAGCCTCCCCAGCCTTCCGTGAGGCCCTGTGCTGGCCCGTGGGCAGCTCGCCGGCAGGGCCACCAGGTCCGACAAGATGGAGGGGGGAAGGGGCGACCACGCCTCCACTGGCGACTTCCGGTGATTCCCGCCTCTTGGAGCCGCCTACCTGGGCTCGAACTGGCTTTGCTCTGTTGATCTGGTCTGAGGCCGTTTCGCAGCGTCCGGACAGCAAAAATGGTGGCTAGTGTGGTGGGCGAGTCACATCTGGCTGCTTCCGGGACCCCTCAGAGGCGGCGGGCCCTCCCAAAACCCATCTGCCCTCCTCGGGGGTTCCATGGTCAGCTAGGCCCGGCGCGGGCCGGCGCCAGCCTCCCCAGCCTTCCGTGAGGCCCTGTGCTGGCCCGTGGGCAGCTCGCCGGCAGGGCCACCAGGTCCGACAAGATGGAGGGGGAAGGGGCGACCACGCCTCCACTGGCGACTTCCGGTGATTCCCGCCTCTTGGAGCCGCCTACCTGGGCTCGAACTGGCTTTGCTCTGTTGATCTGGTCTGAGGCCGTTTCGCGGCGTCCGGACAGCAAACATGGTGGCTAGTGTGGTGGGCGAGTCACATCTGGCTGCTTCCGGGACCCCTCAGAGGCGGCGGGCCCCTCCCAAAACCCATCTGCCCTCCTCGGGGTTCCATGGTCAGCTAGGCCCGGCGCGGGCCGGCGCCAGCCTCCCCAGCCTTCCGTGAGGCCCTGTGCTGGCCCGTGGGCAGCTCGCCGGCAGGGCCACCAGGTCCGACAAGATGGAGGGGAAGGGGCGACCACGCCTCCACTGGCGACTTCCGGTGATTCCCGCCTCTTGGAGCCGCCTACCTGGGCTCGAACTGGCTTTGCTCTGTTGATCTGGTCTGAGGCCGTTTCGCGGCGTCCGGACAGCAAACATGGTGGCTAGTGTGGTGGGCGAGTCACATCTGGCTGCTTCCGGGACCCCTCAGAGGCGGCGGGCCCTCCCAAAACCCATCTGCCCTCCTCGGGGTTCCATGGTCAGCTAGGCCCGGCGCGGGCCGGGCGCCAGCCTCCCCAGCCTTCCGTGAGGCCCTGTGCTGGCCCGTGGGCAGCTCGCCGGCAGGGCCACCAGGTCCGACAAGATGGAGGGGGGAAGGGGCGACCACGCCTCCACTGGCGACTTCCGGTGATTCCCGCCTCTTGGAGCCGCCTACCTGGGCTCGAACTGGCTTTGCTCTGTTGATCTGGTCTGAGGCCGTTTCGCAGCGTCCGGACAGCAAACATGGTGGCTAGTGTGGTGGGCGGAGTCACATCTGGCTGCTTCGGGACCCCTCAGAGGCGGCGGGCCCCTCCCAAAACCCATCTGCCCTCCTCGGGGTTCCATGGTCAGCTAGGCCCGGCGCGGGCCGCGCCAGCCTCCCCAGCCTTCCGTGAGGCCCTGTGCTGGCCCGTGGGCAGCTCGCCCGGCAGGGCCACCAGGTCCGACAAGATGGAGGGGGGAAGGGGCGACCACGCCTCCACTGGCGACTTCCGGTGATTCCCGCCTCTTGGAGCCGCCTACCTGGGCTCGAACTGGCTTTGCTCTGTTGATCTGGTCTGAGGCCGTTTCGCAGCGTCCGGACAGCAAACATGGTGGCTAGTGTGGTGGGCGGAGTCACATCTGGCTGCTTCCGGGACCCCTCAGAGGCGGCGGGCCCTCCCAAAACCCATCTGCCCTCCTCGGGGTTCCATGGTCAGCTAGGCCCGGCGCGGGCCGGGCGCCAGCCTCCCCAGCCTTCCGTGAGGCCCTGTGCTGGCCCGTGGGCAGCTCGCCCGGCAGGGCCACCAGGTCCGACAAGATGGAGGGGGGAAGGGGCGACCACGCCTCCACTGGCGACTTCCGGTGATTCCCGCCTCTTGGAGCCGCCTACCTGGGCTCGAACTGGCTTTGCTCTGTTGATCTGGTCTGAGGCCGTTTCGCGGCGTCGGACAGCAAACATGGTGGCTAGTGTGGTGGGCGGAGTCACATCTGGCTGCTTCCGGGACCCCTCAGAGCGGCGGGCCCTCCCAAAACCCATCTGCCCTCCTCGGGGTTCCATGGTCAGCTAGGCCCGGCGCGGGCCGGGCGCCAGCCTCCCCAGCCTTCCGTGAGGCCCTGTGCTGGCCCGTGGGCAGCTCGCCGGCAGGGCCACCAGGTCCGACAAGATGGAGGGGGGGAAGGGGCGACCACGCCTCCACTGGCGACTTCCGGTGATTCCCGCCTCTTGGAGCCGCCTACCTGGGCTCGAACTGGCTTTGCTCTGTTGATCTGGTCTGAGGCCGTTTCGCAGCGTCGGACAGCAAACATGGTGGCTAGTGTGGTGGGCGAGTCACATCTGGCTGCTTCCGGGACCCCTCAGAGGCGGCGGGCCCCTCCCAAAACCCATCTGCCCTCCTCGGGGTTCCATGGTCAGCTAGGCCCGGCGCGGGCCGGCGCCAGCCTCCCCAGCCTTCCGTGAGGCCCTGTGCTGGCCCGTGGGCAGCTCGCCCGGCAGGGCCACCAGGTCCGACAAGATGGAGGGGGAAGGGGCGACCACGCCTCCACTGGCGACTTCCGGTGATTCCCGCCTCTTGGAGCCGCCTACCTGGGCTCGAACTGGCTTTGCTCTGTTGATCTGGTCTGAGGCCGTTTCGCAGCGTCGGACAGCAAACATGGTGGCTAGTGTGGTGGGCGGAGTCACATCTGGCTGCTTCGGGACCCCTCAGAGGCGGCGGGCCCTCCCAAAACCCATCTGCCCTCCTCGGGGTTCCATGGTCAGCTAGGCCCGGCGCGGGCCGCGCCAGCCTCCCCAGCCTTCCGTGAGGCCCTGTGCTGGCCCGTGGGCAGCTCGCCCGGCAGGGCCACCAGGTCCGACAAGATGGAGGGGGAAGGGGCGACCACGCCTCCACTGGCGACTTCCGGTGATTCCCGCCTCTTGGAGCCGCCTACCTGGGCTCGAACTGGCTTTGCTCTGTTGATCTGGTCTGAGGCCGTTTCGCGGCGTCCGGACAGCAAACATGGTGGCTAGTGTGGTGGGCGAGTCACATCTGGCTGCTTCCGGGACCCCTCAGAGGCGGCGGGCCCTCCCAAAACCCATCTGCCCTCCTCGGGGTTCCATGGTCAGCTAGGCCCGGCGCGGGCCGGCGCCAGCCTCCCCAGCCTTCCGTGAGGCCCTGTGCTGGCCCGTGGGCAGCTCGCCGGCAGGGCCACCAGGTCCGACAAGATGGAGGGGGGAAGGGGCGACCACGCCTCCACTGGCGACTTCCGGTGATTCCCGCCTCTTGGAGCCGCCTACCTGGGCTCGAACTGGCTTTGCTCTGTTGATCTGGTCTGAGGCCGTTTCGCAGCGTCCGGACAGCAAACATGGTGGCTAGTGTGGTGGGCGGAGTCACATCTGGCTGCTTCCGGGACCCCTCAGAGGCGGCGGGCCCTCCCAAAACCCATCTGCCCTCCTCGGGGGTTCCATGGTCAGCTAGGCCCGGCGCGGGCCGGCGCCAGCCTCCCCAGCCTTCCGTGAGGCCCTGTGCTGGCCCGTGGGCAGCTTCGCCGGCAGGGCCACCAGGTCCGACAAGATGGAGGGGGAAGGGGCGACCACGCCTCCACTGGCGACTTCCGGTGATTCCCGCCTCTTGGAGCCGCCTACCTGGGCTCGAACTGGCTTTGCTCTGTTGATCTGGTCTGAGGCCGTTTCGCAGCGTCCGGACAGCAAACATGGTGGCTAGTGTGGTGGGCGGAGTCACATCTGGCTGCTTCCGGGACCCCTCAGAGCGGCGGGCCCCCTCCCAAAACCCATCTGCCCTCCTCGGGGTTCCATGGTCAGCTAGGCCCGGCGCGAGGCGCCAGCCTCCCCAGCCTTCCGTGAGGCCCTGTGCTGGCCCGTGGGCAGCTCGCCCGGCAGGGCCACCAGGTCCGACAAGATGGAGGGGAAGGGGCGACCACGCCTCCACTGGCGACTTCCGGTGATTCCCGCCTCTTGGAGCCGCCTACCTGGGCTCGAACTGGCTTTGCTCTGTTGATCTGGTCTGAGGCCGTTTCGCGGCGTCCGGACAGCAAACATGGTGGCTAGTGTGGTGGGCGGAGTCACATCTGGCTGCTTCCGGGACCCCTCAGAGGCGGCGGGCCCCTCCCAAAACCCATCTGCCCTCCTCGGGGTTCCATGGTCAGCTAGGCCGGCGCGGGCCGGCGCCAGCCTCCCCAGCCTTCCGTGAGGCCCTGTGCTGGCCCGTGGGCAGCTCGCCCGGCAGGGCCACCAGGTCCGACAAGATGGAGGGGGGAAGGGGCGACCACGCCTCCACTGGCGACTTCCGGTGATTCCCGCCTCTTGGAGCCGCCTACCTGGGCTCGAACTGGCTTTGCTCTGTTGATCTGGTCTGAGGCCGTTTCGCAGCGTCCGGACAGCAAACATGGTGGCTAGTGTGGTGGGCGGAGTCACATCTGGCTGCTTCCGGGACCCCTCAGAGGCGGCGGGCCCTCCCAAAACCCATCTGCCCTCCTCGGGGTTCCATGGTCAGCTAGGCCCGGCGCGGGCCGGCGCCAGCCTCCCCAGCCTTCCGTGAGGCCCTGTGCTGGCCCGTGGGCAGCTCGCCCGGCAGGGCCACCAGGTCCGACAAGATGGAGGGGAAGGGGCGACCACGCCTCCACTGGCGACTTCCGGTGATTCCCGCCTCTTGGAGCCGCCTACCTGGGCTCGAACTGGCTTTGCTCTGTTGATCTGGTCTGAGGCCGTTTCGCAGCGTCCGGACAGCAAACATGGTGGCTAGTGTGGTGGGCGAGTCACATCTGGCTGCTTCCGGGACCCCTCAGAGGCGGCGGGCCCCTCCCAAAACCCATCTGCCCTCCTCGGGGTTCCATGGTCAGCTAGGCCGGCGCGGGCCGGCGCCAGCCTCCCCAGCCTTCCGTGAGGCCCTGTGCTGGCCCGTGGGCAGCTCGCCCGGCAGGGCCACCAGGTCCGACAAGATGGAGGGGGAAGGGGCGACCACGCCTCCACTGGCGACTTCCGGTGATTCCCGCCTCTTGGAGCCGCCTACCTGGGCTCGAACTGGCTTTGCTCTGTTGATCTGGTCTGAGGCCGTTTCGCGGCGTCCGGACAGCAAACATGGTGGCTAGTGTGGTGGGCGAGTCACATCTGGCTGCTTCCGGGACCCCTCAGAGGCGGCGGGCCCCTCCCAAAACCCATCTGCCCTCCTCGGGGTTCCATGGTCAGCTAGGCCCGGCGCGGGCCGGCGCCAGCCTCCCCAGCCTTCCGTGAGGCCCTGTGCTGGCCCGTGGGCAGCTCGCCCGGCAGGGCCACCAGGTCCGACAAGATGGAGGGGGAAGGGGCGACCACGCCTCCACTGGCGACTTCCGGTGATTCCCGCCTCTTGGAGCCGCCTACCTGGGCTCGAACTGGCTTTGCTCTGTTGATCTGGTCTGAGGCCGTTTCGCAGCGTCCGGACAGCAAACATGGTGGCTAGTGTGGTGGGCGAGTCACATCTGGCTGCTTCCGGGACCCCTCAGAGCGGCGGGCCCTCCCAAAACCCATCTGCCCTCCTCGGGGTTCCATGGTCAGCTAGGCCCGGCGCGAGGCCGGGCGCCAGCCTCCCCAGCCTTCCGTGAGGCCCTGTGCTGGCCCGTGGGCAGCTCGCCCGGCAGGGCCACCAGGTCCGACAAGATGGAGGGGGGAAGGGGCGACCACGCCTCCACTGGCGACTTCCGGTGATTCCCGCCTCTTGGAGCCGCCTACCTGGGCTCGAACTGGCTTTGCTCTGTTGATCTGGTCTGAGGCCGTTTCGCAGCGTCCGGACAGCAAACATGGTGGCTAGTGTGGTGGGCGGAGTCACATCTGGCTGCTTCCGGGACCCCTCAGAGGCGGCGGGCCCCCTCCCAAAACCCATCTGCCCTCCTCGGGGTTCCATGGTCAGCTAGGCCCGGCGCGGGCCGGCGCCAGCCTCCCCAGCCTTCCGTGAGGCCCTGTGCTGGCCCGTGGGCAGCTCGCCCGGCAGGGCCACCAGGTCCGACAAGATGGAGGGGGGAAGGGGCGACCACGCCTCCACTGGCGACTTCCGGTGATTCCCGCCTCTTGGAGCCGCCTACCTGGGCTCGAACTGGCTTTGCTCTGTTGATCTGGTCTGAGGCCGTTTCGCAGCGTCCGGACAGCAAACATGGTGGCTAGTGTGGTGGGCGGAGTCACATCTGGCTGCTTCGGGACCCCTCAGAGGCGGCGGGCCCCTCCCAAAACCCATCTGCCCTCCTCGGGGTTCCATGGTCAGCTAGGCCCGGCGCGGGCCGGGCGCCAGCCTCCCCAGCCTTCCGTGAGGCCCTGTGCTGGCCCGTGGGCAGCTCGCCCGGCAGGGCCACCAGGTCCGACAAGATGGAGGGGGAAGGGGCGACCACGCCTCCACTGGCGACTTCCGGTGATTCCCGCCTCTTGGAGCCGCCTACCTGGGCTCGAACTGGCTTTGCTCTGTTGATCTGGTCTGAGGCCGTTTCGCAGCGTCCGGACAGCAAACATGGTGGCTAGTGTGGTGGGCGGAGTCACATCTGGCTGCTTCCGGGACCCCTCAGAGGCGGCGGGCCCTCCCAAAACCCATCTGCCCTCCTCGGGGTTCCATGGTCAGCTAGGCCCGGCGCGGGCCGGCGCCAGCCTCCCCAGCCTTCCGTGAGGCCCTGTGCTGGCCCGTGGGCAGCTCGCCCGGCAGGGCCACCAGGTCCGACAAGATGGAGGGGGAAGGGGCGACCACGCCTCCACTGGCGACTTCCGGTGATTCCCGCCTCTTGGAGCCGCCTACCTGGGCTCGAACTGGCTTTGCTCTGTTGATCTGGTCTGAGGCCGTTTCGCAGCGTCCGGACAGCAAACATGGTGGCTAGTGTGGTGGGCGAGTCACATCTGGCTGCTTCCGGGACCCCTCAGAGGCGGCGGGCCCTCCCAAAACCCATCTGCCCTCCTCGGGGTTCCATGGTCAGCTAGGCCCGGCGCGGGCCGGCGCCAGCCTCCCCAGCCTTCCGTGAGGCCCTGTGCTGGCCCGTGGGCAGCTCGCCCGGCAGGGCCACCAGGTCCGACAAGATGGAGGGGGAAGGGGCGACCACGCCTCCACTGGCGACTTCCGGTGATTCCCGCCTCTTGGAGCCGCCTACCTGGGCTCGAACTGGCTTTGCTCTGTTGATCTGGTCTGAGGCCGTTTCGCAGCGTCCGGACAGCAAACATGGTGGCTAGTGTGGTGGGCGAGTCACATCTGGCTGCTTCCGGGACCCCTCAGAGGCGGCGGGCCACTCCCAAAACCCATCTGCCCTCCTCGGGGTTCCATGGTCAGCTAGGCCCGGCGCGGGCGCGCGCCAGCCTCCCCAGCCTTCCGTGAGGCCCTGTGCTGGCCCGTGGGCAGCTCGCCCGGCAGGGCCACCAGGTCCGACAAGATGGAGGGGGAAGGGGCGACCACGCCTCCACTGGCGACTTCCGGTGATTCCCGCCTCTTGGAGCCGCCTACCTGGGCTCGAACTGGCTTTGCTCTGTTGATCTGGTCTGAGGCCGTTTCGCAGCGTCCGGACAGCAAACATGGTGGCTAGTGTGGTGGGCGAGTCACATCTGGCTGCTTCGGGACCCCTCAGAGGCGGCGGGCCCTCCCAAAACCCATCTGCCCTCCTCGGGGTTCCATGGTCAGCTAGGCCCGGCGCGGGCCGGCGCCAGCCTCCCCAGCCTTCCGTGAGGCCCTGTGCTGGCCCGTGGGCAGCTTCGCCCGGCAGGGCCACCAGGTCCGACAAGATGGAGGGGGAAGGGGCGACCACGCCTCCACTGGCGACTTCCGGTGATTCCCGCCTCTTGGAGCCGCCTACCTGGGCTCGAACTGGCTTTGCTCTGTTGATCTGGTCTGAGGCCGTTTCGCAGCGTCCGGACAGCAAACATGGTGGCTAGTGTGGTGGGCGGAGTCACATCTGGCTGCTTCCGGGACCCCTCAGAGGCGGCGGGCCCCTCCCAAAACCCATCTGCCCTCCTCGGGGTTCCATGGTCAGCTAGGCCGGCGCGGGCCGGCGCCAGCCTCCCCAGCCTTCCGTGAGGCCCTGTGCTGGCCCGTGGGCAGCTCGCCCGGCAGGGCCACCAGGTCCGACAAGATGGAGGGGAAGGGGCGACCACGCCTCCACTGGCGACTTCCGGTGATTCCCGCCTCTTGGAGCCGCCTACCTGGGCTCGAACTGGCTTTGCTCTGTTGATCTGGTCTGAGGCCGTTTCGCGGCGTCCGGACAGCAAACATGGTGGCTAGTGTGGTGGGCGGAGTCACATCTGGCTGCTTCCGGGACCCCTCAGAGGCGGCGGGCCCCTCCCAAAACCCATCTGCCCTCCTCGGGGTTCCATGGTCAGCTAGGCCCGGCGCAGGCGCCAGCCTCCCCAGCCTTCCGTGAGGCCCTGTGCTGGCCCGTGGGCAGCTTCGCCCGGCAGGGCCACCAGGTCCGACAAGATGGAGGGGGGAAGGGGCGACCACGCCTCCACTGGCGACTTCCGGTGATTCCCGCCTCTTGGAGCCGCCTACCTGGGCTCGAACTGGCTTTGCTCTGTTGATCTGGTCTGAGGCCGTTTCGCGGCGTCCGGACAGCAAACATGGTGGCTGGTGTGGTGGGCGGAGTCACATCTGGCTGCTTCCGGGACCCCTCAGAGGCGGCGGGCCCTCCCAAAACCCATCTGCCCTCCTCGGGGTTCCATGGTCAGCTAGGCCCGGCGCGGGCCGGCGCCAGCCTCCCCAGCCTTCCGTGAGGCCCTGTGCTGGCCCGTGGGCAGCTCGCCCGGCAGGGCCACCAGGTCCGACAAGATGGAGGGGGAAGGGGCGACCACGCCTCCACTGGCGACTTCCGGTGATTCCCGCCTCTTGGAGCCGCCTACCTGGGCTCGAACTGGCTTTGCTCTGTTGATCTGGTCTGAGGCCGTTTCGCGGCGTCCGGACAGCAAACATGGTGGCTAGTGTGGTGGGCGGAGTCACATCTGGCTGCTTCCGGGACCCCTCAGGAGCCGGCGGGCCCTCCCAAAACCCATCTGCCCTCCTCGGGGTTCCATGGTCAGCTAGGCCGGCGCGGGCCGGCGCCAGCCTCCCCAGCCTTCCGTGAGGCCCTGTGCTGGCCCGTGGGCAGCTCGCCCGGCAGGGCCACCAGGTCCGACAAGATGGAGGGGGAAGGGGCGACCACGCCTCCACTGGCGACTTCCGGTGATTCCCGCCTCTTGGAGCCGCCTACCTGGGCTCGAACTGGCTTTGCTCTGTTGATCTGGTCTGAGGCCGTTTCGCAGCGTCCGGACAGCAAACATGGTGGCTAGTGTGGTGGGCGGAGTCACATCTGGCTGCTTCCGGGACCCCTCAGAGGCGGCGGGCCCCTCCCAAAACCCATCTGCCCTCCTCGGGGTTCCATGGTCAGCTAGGCCCGGCGCGGGCCGGGCGCCAGCCTCCCCAGCCTTCCGTGAGGCCCTGTGCTGGCCCGTGGGCAGCTCGCCCGGCAGGGCCACCAGGTCCGACAAGATGGAGGGGGGAAGGGGCGACCACGCCTCCACTGGCGACTTCCGGTGATTCCCGCCTCTTGGAGCCGCCTACCTGGGCTCGAACTGGCTTTGCTCTGTTGATCTGGTCTGAGGCCGTTTCGCGGCGTCCGGACAGCAAACATGGTGGCTAGTGTGGTGGGCGGAGTCACATCTGGCTGCTTCCGGGACCCCTCAGAGGCGGCGGGCCCCTCCCAAAACCCATCTGCCCTCCTCGGGGTTCCATGGTCAGCTAGGCCCGGCGCGGGCCAGGCGCCAGCCTCCCCAGCCTTCCGTGAGGCCCTGTGCTGGCCCGTGGGCAGCTCGCCCGGCAGGGCCACCAGGTCCGACAAGATGGAGGGGGAAGGGGCGACCACGCCTCCACTGGCGACTTCCGGTGATTCCCGCCTCTTGGAGCCGCCTACCTGGGCTCGAACTGGCTTTGCTCTGTTGATCTGGTCTGAGGCCGTTTCGCGGCGTCCGGACAGCAAACATGGTGGCTAGTGTGGTGGGCGAGTCACATCTGGCTGCTTCCGGGACCCCTCAGAGGCGGCGGGCCCCTCCCAAAACCCATCTGCCCTCCTCGGGGTTCCATGGTCAGCTAGGCCCGGCGCGGGCCGGCGCCAGCCTCCCCAGCCTTCCGTGAGGCCCTGTGCTGGCCCGTGGGCAGCTCGCCCGGCAGGGCCACCAGGTCCGACAAGATGGAGGGGGAAGGGGCGACCACGCCTCCACTGGCGACTTCCGGTGATTCCCGCCTCTTGGAGCCGCCTACCTGGGCTCGAACTGGCTTTGCTCTGTTGATCTGGTCTGAGGCCGTTTCGCAGCGTCCGGACAGCAAACATGGTGGCTAGTGTGGTGGGCGAGTCACATCTGGCTGCTTCCGGGACCCCTCAGAGGCGGCGGGCCCTCCCAAAACCCATCTGCCCTCCTCGGGGTTCCATGGTCAGCTAGGCCGGCGCGGGCCGCGCCAGCCTCCCCAGCCTTCCGTGAGGCCCTGTGCTGGCCCGTGGGCAGCTCGCCCGGCAGGGCCACCAGGTCCGACAAGATGGAGGGGGGAAGGGGCGACCACGCCTCCACTGGCGACTTCCGGTGATTCCCGCCTCTTGGAGCCGCCTACCTGGGCTCGAACTGGCTTTGCTCTGTTGATCTGGTCTGAGGCCGTTTCGCAGCGTCCGGACAGCAAACATGGTGGCTAGTGTGGTGGGCGAGTCACATCTGGCTGCTTCCGGGACCCCTCAGAGGCGGCGGGCCCCTCCCAAAACCCATCTGCCCTCCTCGGGGTTCCATGGTCAGCTAGGCCCGGCGCGGGCCGGGCGCCAGCCTCCCCAGCCTTCCGTGAGGCCCTGTGCTGGCCCGTGGGCAGCTCGCCCGGCAGGGCCACCAGGTCCGACAAGATGGAGGGGGGAAGGGGCGACCACGCCTCCACTGGCGACTTCCGGTGATTCCCGCCTCTTGGAGCCGCCTACCTGGGCTCGAACTGGCTTTGCTCTGTTGATCTGGTCTGAGGCCGTTTCGCGGCGTCCGGACAGCAAACATGGTGGCTAGTGTGGTGGGCGAGTCACATCTGGCTGCTTCCGGGACCCCTCAGAGGCGGCGGGCCCCTCCCAAAACCCATCTGCCCTCCTCGGGGTTCCATGGTCCAGCTAGGCCCGGCGCGGGCCGGCGCCAGCCTCCCCAGCCTTCCGTGAGGCCCTGTGCTGGCCCGTGGGCAGCTTCGCCCGGCAGGGCCACCAGGTCCGACAAGATGGAGGGGGAAGGGGCGACCACGCCTCCACTGGCGACTTCCGGTGATTCCCGCCTCTTGGAGCCGCCTACCTGGGCTCGAACTGGCTTTGCTCTGTTGATCTGGTCTGAGGCCGTTTCGCAGCGTCGGACAGCAAACATGGTGGCTAGTGTGGTGGGCGGAGTCACATCTGGCTGCTTCCGGGACCCCTCAGAGGCGGCGGGCCCCTCCCAAAACCCATCTGCCCTCCTCGGGGTTCCATGGTCAGCTAGGCCCGGCGCGGGCCGGCGCCAGCCTCCCCAGCCTTCCGTGAGGCCCTGTGCTGGCCCGTGGGCAGCTCGCCCGGCAGGGCCACCAGGTCCGACAAGATGGAGGGGGGAAGGGGCGACCACGCCTCCACTGGCGACTTCCGGTGATTCCCGCCTCTTGGAGCCGCCTACCTGGGCTCGAACTGGCTTTGCTCTGTTGATCTGGTCTGAGGCCGTTTCGCGGCGTCGGACAGCAAACATGGTGGCTAGTGTGGTGGGCGGAGTCACATCTGGCTGCTTCCGGGACCCCTCAGAGGCGGCGGGCCCTCCCAAAACCCATCTGCCCTCCTCGGGGTTCCATGGTCAGCTAGGCCCGGCGCGGGCCGGCGCCAGCCTCCCCAGCCTTCCGTGAGGCCCTGTGCTGGCCCGTGGGCAGCTTCGCCCGGCAGGGCCACCAGGTCCGACAAGATGGAGGGGGAAGGGGCGACCACGCCTCCACTGGCGACTTCCGGTGATTCCCGCCTCTTGGAGCCGCCTACCTGGGCTCGAACTGGCTTTGCTCTGTTGATCTGGTCTGAGGCCGTTTCGCAGCGTCCGGACAGCAAACATGGTGGCTAGTGTGGTGGGCGGAGTCACATCTGGCTGCTTCCGGGACCCCTCAGAGGCGGCGGGCCCCTCCCAAAACCCATCTGCCCTCCTCGGGGTTCCATGGTCAGCTAGGCCCGGCGCGGGCCGGCGCCAGCCTCCCCAGCCTTCCGTGAGGCCCTGTGCTGGCCCGTGGGCAGCTTCGCCCGGCAGGGCCACCAGGTCCGACAAGATGGAGGGGGAAGGGGCGACCACGCCTCCACTGGCGACTTCCGGTGATTCCCGCCTCTTGGAGCCGCCTACCTGGGCTCGAACTGGCTTTGCTCTGTTGATCTGGTCTGAGGCCGTTTCGCGGCGTCCGGACAGCAAACATGGTGGCTAGTGTGGTGGGCGGAGTCACATCTGGCTGCTTCCGGGACCCCTCAGAGGCGGCGGGCCCCTCCCAAAACCCATCTGCCCTCCTCGGGGTTCCATGGTCAGCTAGGCCCGGCGCGAGGCCGGCGCCAGCCTCCCCAGCCTTCCGTGAGGCCCTGTGCTGGCCCGTGGGCAGCTCGCCCGGCAGGGCCACCAGGTCCGACAAGATGGAGGGGGAAGGGGCGACCACGCCTCCACTGGCGACTTCCGGTGATTCCCGCCTCTTGGAGCCGCCTACCTGGGCTCGAACTGGCTTTGCTCTGTTGATCTGGTCTGAGGCCGTTTCGCAGCGTCCGGACAGCAAACATGGTGGCTAGTGTGGTGGGCGGAGTCACATCTGGCTGCTTCGGGACCCCTCAGAGGCGGCGGGCCACTCCCAAAACCCATCTGCCCTCCTCGGGGTTCCATGGTCAGCTAGGCCCGGCGCGAGGCCGGCGCCAGCCTCCCCAGCCTTCCGTGAGGCCCTGTGCTGGCCCGTGGGCAGCTCGCCGGCAGGGCCACCAGGTCCGACAAGATGGAGGGGGAAGGGGCGACCACGCCTCCACTGGCGACTTCCGGTGATTCCCGCCTCTTGGAGCCGCCTACCTGGGCTCGAACTGGCTTTGCTCTGTTGATCTGGTCTGAGGCCGTTTCGCGGCGTCCGGACAGCAAACATGGTGGCTAGTGTGGTGGGCGGAGTCACATCTGGCTGCTTCCGGGACCCCTCAGAGGCGGCGGGCCCCTCCCAAAACCCATCTGCCCTCCTCGGGGTTCCATGGTCAGCTAGGCCCGGCGCGGGCCGGCGCCAGCCTCCCCAGCCTTCCGTGAGGCCCTGTGCTGGCCCGTGGGCAGCTCGCCCGGCAGGGCCACCAGGTCCGACAAGATGGAGGGGGAAGGGGCGACCACGCCTCCACTGGCGACTTCCGGTGATTCCCGCCTCTTGGAGCCGCCTACCTGGGCTCGAACTGGCTTTGCTCTGTTGATCTGGTCTGAGGCCGTTTCGCAGCGTCGGACAGCAAACATGGTGGCTAGTGTGGTGGGCGAGTCACATCTGGCTGCTTCCGGGACCCCTCAGAGGCGGCGGGCCCCTCCCAAAACCCATCTGCCCTCCTCGGGGTTCCATGGTCAGCTAGGCCCGGCGCGGGCCGGCGCCAGCCTCCCCAGCCTTCCGTGAGGCCCTGTGCTGGCCCGTGGGCAGCTCGCCCGGCAGGGCCACCAGGTCCGACAAGATGGAGGGGGGAAGGGGCGACCACGCCTCCACTGGCGACTTCCGGTGATTCCCGCCTCTTGGAGCCGCCTACCTGGGCTCGAACTGGCTTTGCTCTGTTGATCTGGTCTGAGGCCGTTTCGCAGCGTCCGGACAGCAAACATGGTGGCTAGTGTGGTGGGCGGAGTCACATCTGGCTGCTTCCGGGACCCCTCAGAGGCGGCGGGCCCCCTCCCAAAACCCATCTGCCCTCCTCGGGGTTCCATGGTCAGCTAGGCCCGGCGCGGGCCGGGCGCCAGCCTCCCCAGCCTTCCGTGAGGCCCTGTGCTGGCCCGTGGGCAGCTCGCCCGGCAGGGCCACCAGGTCCGACAAGATGGAGGGGGAAGGGGCGACCACGCCTCCACTGGCGACTTCCGGTGATTCCCGCCTCTTGGAGCCGCCTACCTGGGCTCGAACTGGCTTTGCTCTGTTGATCTGGTCTGAGGCCGTTTCGCAGCGTCCGGACAGCAAACATGGTGGCTAGTGTGGTGGGCGAGTCACATCTGGCTGCTTCCGGGACCCCTCAGAGGCGACGGGCCCTCCCAAAACCCATCTGCCCTCCTCGGGGTTCCATGGTCAGCTAGGCCCGGCGCGGGCCGGCGCCAGCCTCCCCAGCCTTCCGTGAGGCCCTGTGCTGGCCCGTGGGCAGCTTCGCCCGGCAGGGCCACCAGGTCCGACAAGATGGAGGGGGAAGGGGCGACCACGCCTCCACTGGCGACTTCCGGTGATTCCCGCCTCTTGGAGCCGCCTACCTGGGCTCGAACTGGCTTTGCTCTGTTGATCTGGTCTGAGGCCGTTTCGCAGCGTCCGGACAGCAAACATGGTGGCTAGTGTGGTGGGCGAGTCACATCTGGCTGCTTCCGGGACCCCTCAGAGGCGGCGGGCCCCTCCCAAAACCCATCTGCCCTCCTCGGGGGTTCCATGGTCAGCTAGGCCCGGCGCGGGCCGGCGCCAGCCTCCCCAGCCTTCCGTGAGGCCCTGTGCTGGCCCGTGGGCAGCTCGCCCGGCAGGGCCACCAGGTCCGACAAGATGGAGGGGGAAGGGGCGACCACGCCTCCACTGGCGACTTCCGGTGATTCCCGCCTCTTGGAGCCGCCTACCTGGGCTCGAACTGGCTTTGCTCTGTTGATCTGGTCTGAGGCCGTTTCGCAGCGTCCGGACAGCAAAAATGGTGGCTAGTGTGGTGGGCGAGTCACATCTGGCTGCTTCCGGGACCCCTCAGAGGCGACGGGCCCCACTCCCAAAACCCATCTGCCCTCCTCGGGGTTCCATGGTCAGCTAGGCCCGGCGCGGGCCGGGCGCCAGCCTCCCCAGCCTTCCGTGAGGCCCTGTGCTGGCCCGTGGGCAGCTCGCCGGCAGGGCCACCAGGTCCGACAAGATGGAGGGGGAAGGGGCGACCACGCCTCCACTGGCGACTTCCCGGTGATTCCCGCCTCTTGGAGCCGCCTACCTGGGCTCGAACTGGCTTTGCTCTGTTGATCTGGTCTGAGGCCGTTTCGCAGCGTCCGGACAGCAAAAATGGTGGCTAGTGTGGTGGGCGAGTCACATCTGGCTGCTTCCGGGACCCCTCAGAGGCGGCGGGCCCACTCCCAAAACCCATCTGCCCTCCTCGGGGTTCCATGGTCAGCTAGGCCCGGCGCAGGCCGGCGCCAGCCTCCCCAGCCTTCCGTGAGGCCCTGTGCTGGCCCGTGGGCAGCTCGCCCGGCAGGGCCACCAGGTCCGACAAGATGGAGGGGGGAAGGGACGACCACGCCTCCACTGGCGACTTCCCGGTGATTCCCGCCTCTTGGAGCCGCCTACCTGGGCTCGAACTGGCTTTGCTCTGTTGATCTGGTCTGAGGCCGTTTCGCAGCGTCCGGACAGCAAAAATGGTGGCTAGTGTGGTGGGCGGAGTCACATCTGGCTGCTTCCGGGACCCCTCAGAGGCGGCGGGCCCTCCCAAAACCCATCTGCCCTCCTCGGGGTTCCATGGTCAGCTAGGCCCGGCGCAGGCCGGGCGCCAGCCTCCCCAGCCTTCCGTGAGGCCCTGTGCTGGCCCGTGGGCAGCTCGCCCGGCAGGGCCACCAGGTCCGACAAGATGGAGGGGGGAAGGGACGACCACGCCTCCACTGGCGACTTCCGGTGATTCCCGCCTCTTGGAGCCGCCTACCTGGGCTCGAACTGGCTTTGCTCTGTTGATCTGGTCTGAGGCCGTTTCGCAGCGTCCGGACAGCAAAAATGGTGGCTAGTGTGGTGGGCGGAGTCACATCTGGCTGCTTCCGGGACCCCTCAGAGGCGACGGGCCCCACTCCCCAAAACCCATCTGCCCTCCTCGGGGTTCCATGGTCAGCTAGGCCCGGCGCAGGCCGGGCGCCAGCCTCCCCAGCCTTCCGTGAGGCCCTGTGCTGGCCCGTGGGCAGCTCGCCCGGCAGGGCCACCAGGTCCGACAAGATGGAGGGGGGAAGGGACGACCACGCCTCCACTGGCGACTTCCGGTGATTCCCGCCTCTTGGAGCCGCCTACCTGGGCTCGAACTGGCTTTGCTCTGTTGATCTGGTCTGAGGCCGTTTCGCAGCGTCCGGACAGCAAAAATGGTGGCTAGTGTGGTGGGCGAGTCACATCCGGCTGCTTCCGGGACCCCTCAGAGGCGACGGGCCCCACTCCCAAAACCCATCTGCCCTCCTCGGGGTTCCATGGTCAGCTAGGCCCGGCGCAGGCCGGCGCCAGCCTCCCCAGCCTTCCGTGAGGCCCTGTGCTGGCCCGTGGGCAGCTCGCCCGGCAGGGCCACCAGGTCCGACAAGATGGAGGGGGAAGGGGCGACCACGCCTCCACTGGCGACTTCCGGTGATTCCCGCCTCTTGGAGCCGCCTACCTGGGCTCGAACTGGCTTTGCTCTGTTGATCTGGTCTGAGGCCGTTTCGCAGCGTCCGGACAGCAAAAATGGTGGCTAGTGTGGTGGGCGAGTCACATCCGGCTGCTTCCGGGACCCCTCAGAGGCGACGGGCCCCACTCCCAAAACCCATCTGCCCTCCTCGGGGTTCCATGGTCAGCTAGGCCCGGCGCAGGCCGGGCGCCAGCCTCCCCAGCCTTCCGTGAGGCCCTGTGCTGGCCCGTGGGCAGCTCGCCGGCAGGGCCACCAGGTCCGACAAGATGGAGGGGGAAGGGACGACCACGCCTCCACTGGCGACTTCCGGTGATTCCCGCCTCTTGGAGCCGCCCACCTGGGCTCGAACTGGCTTTGCTCTGTTGATCTGGTCTGAGGCCGTTTCGCAGCGTCCGGACAGCAAAAATGGTGGCTAGTGTGGTGGGCGAGTCACATCCGGCTGCTTCCGGGACCCCTCAGAGGCGACGGGCCCCTCCCAAAACCCATCGGCCCTCCTCGGGGTTCCATGGTCAGCTAGGCCCGGCGCAGGCCGAGCGCCAGCCTCCCCAGCCTTCCGTGAGGCCCTGTGCTGGCCCGTGGGCAGCTCGCCGGCAGGGCCACCAGGTCCGACAAGATGGAGGGGGGAAGGGACGACCACGCCTCCACTGGCGACTTCCCGGTGATTCCCGCCTCTTGGAGCCGCCTACCTGGGCTCGAACTGGCTTTGCTCTGTTGATCTGGTCTGAGGCCGTTTCGCAGCGTCCGGACAGCAAAAATGGTGGCTAGTGTGGTGGGCGGAGTCACATCCGGCTGCTTCCGGGACC
Organism: Cryptotis parvus; assembly: GCA_021461705.1. Classification (NCBI taxonomy): domain Eukaryota; kingdom Metazoa; phylum Chordata; class Mammalia; order Eulipotyphla; family Soricidae; genus Cryptotis; species Cryptotis parvus. The sequence continues at coordinate 32,431 of JAJIBD010021730.1, forward strand.
CCTCAGAGGCGACGGGCCCACTCCCAAAACCCATCGGCCCTCCTCGGGGTTCCATGGTCAGCTAGGCCCGGCGCAGGCCGGCGCCAGCCTCCCCAGCCTTCCGTGAGGCCCTGTGCTGGCCCGTGGGCAGCTCGCCGGCAGGGCCACCAGGTCCGACAAGATGGAGGGGGAAGGGACGACCACGCCTCCACTGGCGACTTCCCGGTGATTCCCGCCTCTTGGAGCCGCCTACCTGGGCTCGAACTGGCTTTGCTCTGTTGATCTGGTCTGAGGCCGTTTCGCAGCGTCCGGACAGCAAAAATGGTGGCTAGTGTGGTGGGCGGAGTCACATCCGGCTGCTTCCGGGACCCCTCAGAGGCGACGGGCCCACTCCCAAAACCCATCGGCCCTCCTCGGGGTTCCATGGTCAGCTAGGCCCGGCGCAAGCCGAGCGCCAGCCTCCCCAGCCTTCCGTGAGGCCCTGTGCTGGCCCGTGGGCAGCTCGCCGGCAGGGCCACCAGGTCCGACAAGATGGAGGGGGAAGGGACGACCACGCCTCCACTGGCGACTTCCCGGTGATTCCCGCCTCTTGGAGCCGCCTACCTGGGCTCGAACTGGCTTTGCTCTGTTGATCTGGTCTGAGGCCGTTTCGCAGCGTCCGGACAGCAAAAATGGTGGCTAGTGTGGTGGGCGAGTCACATCCGGCTGCTTCCGGGACCCCTCAGAGGCGACGGGCCCACTCCCCAAAACCCATCGGCCCTCCTCGGGGTTCCATGGTCAGCTAGGCCCGGCGCAAAGCCGGCGCCAGCCTCCCCAGCCTTCCGTGAGGCCCTGTGCTGGCCCGTGGGCAGCTCGCCGGCAGGGGCCACCAGGTCCGACAAGATGGAGGGGGAAGGGACGACCACGCCTCCACTGACGACTTCCCGGTGATTCCCGCCTCTTGGAGCCGCCCACCTGGGCTCGAACTGGCTTTGCTCTGTTGATCTGGTCTGAGGCCGTTTCGCAGCTTCCGGACAGCAAAAATGGTGGCTAGTGTGGTGGGCGGAGTCACATCCGGCTGCTTCCGGGACCCCTCAGAGGCGACGGGCCCACTCCCAAAACCCATCGGCCCTCCTCGGGGTTCCATGGTCAGCTAGGCCCGGCGCAAGCGGGCGCCAGCCTCCCCAGCCTTCCGTGAGGCCCTGTGCTGGCCCGTGGGCAGCTCGCCCGGCAGGGCCACCAGGTCCGACAAGATGGAGGGGGGAAGGGACGACCACGCCTCCACTGACGACTTCCCGGTGATTCCCGCCTCTTGGAGCCGCCCACCTGGGCTCGAACTGGCTTTGCTCTGTTGATCTGGTCTGAGGCCGTTTCGCAGCGTCCGGACAGCAAAAATGGTGGCTAGTGTGGTGGGCGGAGTCACATCCGGCTGCTTCCGGGACCCCTCAGAGGCGACGGGCCCACTCCCAAAACCCATCGGCCCTCCTCGGGGTTCCATGGTCAGCTAGGCCCGGCGCAAGCCGAGCGCCAGCCTCCCCAGCCTTCCGTGAGGCCCTGTGCTGGCCCGTGGGCAGCTCGCCGGCAGGGCCACCAGGTCCGACAAGATGGAGGGGGAAGGGACGACCACGCCTCCACTGGCGACTTCCGGTGATTCCCGCCTCTTGGAGCCGCCCACCTGGGCTCGAACTGGCTTTGCTCTGTTGATCTGGTCTGAGGCCGTTTCGCAGCGTCCGGACAGCAAAAATGGTGGCTAGTGTGGTGGGCGAGTCACATCCGGCTGCTTCCGGGACCCCTCAGAGGCGACGGGCCCACTCCCAAAACCCATCGGCCCTCCTCGGGGTTCCATGGTCAGCTAGGCCCGGCGCAGGCCGAGCGCCAGCCTCCCCAGCCTTCCGTGAGGCCCTGTGCTGGCCCGTGGGCAGCTCGCCCGGCAGGGCCACCAGGTCCGACAAGATGGAGGGGGAAGGGGACGACCACGCCTCCACTGACGACTTCCCGGTGATTCCCGCCTCTTGGAGCCGCCCACCTGGGCTCGAACTGGCTTTGCTCTGTTGATCTGGTCTGAGGCCGTTTCGCAGCGTCCGGACAGCAAAAATGGTGGCTAGTGTGGTGGGCGAGTCACATCCGGCTGCTTCGGGACCCCTCAGAGGCGACGGGCCCCACTCCCAAAACCCATCGGCCCTCCTCGGGGTTCCATGGTCAGCTAGGCCCGGCGCAAGCCGAGCGCCAGCCTCCCCAGCCTTCCGTGAGGCCCCTGTGCTGGCCCGTGGGCAGCTCGCCGGCAGGGCCACCAGGTCCGACAAGATGGAGGGGGAAGGGACGACCACGCCTCCACTGACGACTTCCCGGTGATTCCCGCCTCTTGGAGCCGCCCACCTGGGCTCGAACTGGCTTTGCTCTGTTGATCTGGTCTGAGGCCGTTTCGCAGCGTCCGGACAGCAAAAATGGTGGCTAGTGTGGTGGGCGAGTCACATCCGGCTGCTTCCGGGACCCCTCAGAGGCGACGGGCCCACTCCCCAAAACCCATCGGCCCTCCTCGGGGTTCCATGGTCAGCTAGGCCCGGCGCAAGCCGAGCGCCAGCCTCCCCAGCCTTCCGTGAGGCCCTGTGCTGGCCCGTGGGCAGCTCGCCCGGCAGGGCCACCAGGTCCGACAAGATGGAGGGGGAAGGGACGACCACGCCTCCACTGGCGACTTCCGGTGATTCCCGCCTCTTGGAGCCGCCCACCTGGGCTGAACTGGCTTTGCTCTGTTGATCTGGTCTGAGGCCGTTTCGCAGCGTCCGGACAGCAAAAATGGTGGCTAGTGTGGTGGGCGAAGTCACATCCGGCTGCTTCCGGGACCCCTCAGAGGGGCGGGCCCACTCCCAAAACCCATCGGCCCTCCTCGGGGTTCCATGGTCAGCTAGGCCCGGCGCAAGCCGAGCGCCAGCCTCCCCAGCCTTCCGTGAGGCCCTGTGCTGGCCCGTGGGCAGCTCGCCGGCAGGGCCACCAGGTCCGACAAGATGGAGGGGGAAGGGACGACCACGCCTCCACTGACGACTTCCCGGTGATTCCCGCCTCTTGGAGCCGCCTACCTGGGCTCGAACTGGCTTTGCTCTGTTGATCTGGTCTGAGGCCGTTTGCAGCGTCCGGACAGCAAAAATGGTGGCTAGTGTGGTGGGCGAGTCACATCCGGCTGCTTCCGGGACCCCTCAGAGGCGACGGGCCCCTCCCCAGAACCCATCGGCCCTCCTCGGGGTTCCATGGTCAGCTAGGCCCGGCGCAAGCCGAGCGCCAGCCCTCCCCAGCCTTCCGTGAGGCCCTGTGCTGGCCCGTGGGCAGCTCGCCCGGCAGGGCCACCAGGTCCGACAAGATGGAGGGGGAAGGGACGACCACGCCTCCACTGACGACTTCCCGGTGATTCCCGCCTCTTGGAGCCGCCTACCTGGGCTCGAACTGGCTTTGCTCTGTTGATCTGGTCTGAGGCCGTTTCGCAGCGTCCGGACAGCAAAAATGGTGGCTAGTGTGGTGGGCGAGTCACATCCGGCTGCTTCCGGGACCCCTCAGAGGCGACGGGCCCCACTCCCAAAACCCATCGGCCCTCCTCGGGGTTCCATGGTCAGCTAGGCCCGGCGCAAGCCGGGCGCCAGCCTCCCCAGCCTTCCGTGAGGCCCTGTGCTGGCCCGTGGGCAGCCCGCCGGCAGGGCCACCAGGTCCGACAAGATGGAGGGGGAAGGGACGACCACGCCTCCACTGACGACTTCCCGGTGATTCCCGCCTCTTGGAGCCGCCCACCTGGGCTCGAACTGGCTTTGCTCTGTTGATCTGGTCTGAGGCCGTTTCGCAGCGTCCGGACAGCAAAAATGGTGGCTAGTGTGGTGGGCGAGTCACATCCGGCTGCTTCCGGGACCCCTCAGAGGCGGCGGGCCCACTCCCAAAACCCATCGGCCCTCCTCGGGTTCCATGGTCAGCTAGGCCCGGCGCAAGCCGAGCGCCAGCCTCCCCAGCCTTCCGTGAGGCCCTGTGCTGGCCCGTGGGCAGCTCGCCGGCAGGGCCACCAGGTCCGACAAGATGGAGGGGGAAGGGACGACCACGCCTCCACTGACGACTTCCCGGTGATTCCCGCCTCTTGGAGCCGCCTACCTGGGCTCGAACTGGCTTTGCTCTGTTGATCTGGTCTGAGGCCGTTTCGCAGCGTCCGGACAGCAAAAATGGTGGCTAGTGTGGTGGGCGAGTCACATCCGGCTGCTTCCGGGACCCCTCAGAGGCGACGGGCCCACTCCCAAAACCCATCGGCCCTCCTCGGGGTTCCATGGTCAGCTAGGCCCGGCGCAAGCCGAGCGCCAGCCTCCCCAGCCTTCCGTGAGGGCCCTGTGCTGGCCCGTGGGCAGCGCTCGCCCGGCAGGGCCACCAGGTCCGACAAGATGGAGGGGGAAGGGGCGACCACGCCTCCACTGACGACTTCCCGGTGATTCCCGCCTCTTGGAGCCGCCTACCTGGGCTCGAACTGGCTTTGCTCTGTTGATCTGGTCTGAGGCCGTTTCGCAGCGTCGGACAGCAAAAATGGTGGCTAGTGTGGTGGGCGAGTCACATCCGGCTGCTTCCGGGACCCCTCAGAGGCGACGGGCCCACTCCCAAAACCCATCGGCCCTCCTCGGGGTTCCATGGTCAGCTAGGCCGGCGCAAGCCGAGCGCCCAGCCTCCCCCAGCCTTCCGTGAGGCCCTGTGCTGGCCCGTGGGCAGCTCCTATAATAAAATACTTTAAAAAAATTTAAAAAAAAAAAGAAGTTACCCCTGAGCATTGCCGGGTGTGACCCAAAAAGAATAAATAAATAAATAAATAAATAAATAAATAAATAAATAAATAAATAAACAAACAAACAAATAAATATAGATTTATACATCACTTGATCACTTGACTTCCCGTAGATCATCCATCACTCGAGTGGGCACCAGTAACATCTCAATATGTCCTGGCACATGGGAAATAGCCCAAGGGCATCTGCCCACTCCAGGAACATAAAGAGCCTCAAACCATTCCAGATATATACATACATAAATAAATAAAGCTACCACCAGTGAGTTTTTGCTGGTTCAGTCAATTTTGGTATATGCAAGTGGTGCAGTGTTAAATAGCCGACTGAATAAGACAGCTGACTAAACAGAGTATGTTCTGTGCTTTAATGCTGGAATGAAAAAGCAAGGGGTGCAGCCGTGAGTGCAGTAAGCTGATGCTTGTTAGGAACACATGTCTGTGAGCATGCTGCTCTATGTAAATGCAGCTCTGGAAGGAGACACAAGGCACTGACTGGGAAGGACAGAAGTCCCCTGCCGGTGAAAGTGGGTAGCGAGAGGGTCTCCAATTAATTCTTGTGTCCCTATAGTAAAAACAGGAATCAGCTATGCCTCTCCTACAGATTATATGTTATTAGACCATGATAAATGCCATTTCTGAAGATCAAAACCATTAAGTACATGGGACTGGACAGGGTATTTGCCTTGCATGCAGTTGACCCAGATTTGACCCCTGGCACCCCATATGGTCCTTTAAGCCTGCCAGGTGTGTGATCTCTGAGTTCAGAGCCGAGTAAGCCCTGAGCACTGCAGGGTGTGGCCCCAAAACAAACAACCCATAGAATATCAGTAACTGCTTGAGGTGTGACCTGAGCTTTATTTATAACATAACTTACATAGAGGGAGCCAGAGCAATAGTACAGCAGGTAGGACATTTGCCTTGCACACCTGGGTTTAATCCCTGGTTTTCCATATGATCCCCTGAGCTGTGAGTAATTCCACCAGCAGTAATTCCTGAGTGCAGAGCCAGGAGTTACTCCTGGGCATCTCTGGGTGTGACCCAAAAAGTCAAAACAAAAAAAAAAAACCCATATCTACAAAGATTAATGAATATTACATAGCACAGTGAGCAAGCATCTAAATAAGGCTAAGCCTGACAGTAAATGTAAATCCAAAATCTGCAAAGCTCTTTCTACCCTCACTGAGCCACCCTTCACCCTTTCTCTCTTGGGGACCCCTGCTCTAAAAAAAGTGACACTCAGAATTTAACATGACCTTTGATGTCATGATGCTGTATTTATTTATTTTTTTTTTTTGGGTCACACCCCGCCATGCTCAGGGGTTACTCCTGGCTCTGCACTCAGGAATCACTCCTGGCGGTGCTCGAGGGACCATATGGGATGCCGGGGATCGAACCTGGGCGGCACAGGCCGGCCGCATGCAAGGCAAACGCCCTACCCGCTGAGCTATCGCTCCGGCCCAGATGTCATGATGCTTTAAATGGGATAGGTACCTTACGGCAACTCCGTGCTGGCCTAGTTCTCCTACCCCCTCCTTTTGTTGTTGTTTTGGGTCCATGCCCAGCAATGCTCAGGTCTACTCCTGGCTCTGTGCTTGGGGACCAAGCAGTGCAAGGATCAAAGCCAGGGCTCTGACATGCAAAGTATGTATTCAGCCTGAGCTCTCTCTCTTGTCCTGGCTGGAGTCTCTGGCCTCTATTTGTCCAGTTCATCAATTCAAAATCACTATTTTATCCTTTTTAGTCAATGAGTTTATAACCATTGTTACAAATATCACAAATTAGGCAGGGATCTGTGAAGACTTTTTCCCAAACTACAGGGAAACTACAGGTTTCATACAGGAAACCTAAACTATTGTCTCTGAACTTGCGAAGCTCTAGTACTGGTCAACATACAGGCAAATAAGAAATCTCCTAATCAAAGTCATCAAAGTCTCAACTTTATAGAGAAAACAATGGTGAAAGTGAACAGCCTGTCTTAAGATTACATCATAGGGGCTGGAGTGACAGCACAGCGGGTAGGGCGTTTGCCTTGCATGTGGCCGACCAGGGTTCAATCCACAACATCCCATATGGTCCCCCCGAACACCACCAGGAGTAATTCCTGAGTGCAGAGCCAGGAGAACTAACCCTGAGTGTCACTGGGTGTGACCCAAAAAAGAAAACAAATTAAATATATATGGTGTATTCTTAGAGATATGCTTTTAAGTAATTTTATCTTTAAAAATAGGCCTAATGCAAGCGGAGTGTATTTTAGCACAGGTCCTTTCAGGATCTTTCTCACTTGTACACTTCAATGATCATTCTATTTGCATCAAACTGGAGGTTATGGGGTGTTGCAGGACTCCTTTAAGGGCATTTGGCTCAAAACATTAGCACACTAAAGGGCCTAGGTGAGGTGCAGGGAGGGATTATCTAAGGACATTTAACACTCCCTGCTTTCCATAACAATGGGAGGAAGGCCTGAGTTGCATGGGTATAAACTAGCCGGTTTTCACTCTCCCGGCTTCTTTGGGGGCTGTTGCTCGCTGTGAGCGGTCGCCCTGCTTGGAAGTGTTCTTCTCCTTTCCCAAAGCCTATACACGTGGTGGTCGCCATCTTGGCCTACACGTGGCTGGGGTTCTAGCCTGGAATCCTAAGCATCGGGTTTTTCCTTTTGCTGATTTGTATGCCTGAACCTGTGATAAGTAAAGTCTTTTAAAACCTCATCGGAACCCTGAGTGCTCATCCATTCCTCGCCGGCTTCGGAGGTAGAAGGGAACTCGCTTCCCGGCACTGTCGGGGACCCCCGGCGGAGCGCCCGACATTTGGCGTCCCTGGGTGGGCACCACGAACATCGCCTGGTCTAATTATCATCGGACAGAGATCATCTGCCTCCGAACCGTGAGTAAAATGATGGATATCTCATGGTATAGATACATTGTATCTTTTATTGGCTCGGAACCATACATAGCCCAGTCTATAAAGTTCCTTTCTGAGAACTACTCTATCTTTTCACAAATCATCTGGGTCCTTGCGATTTTTAAACTGTACCTTTGCGTAAGGACAATGTTTAATAGAGAGAGGGAAGAAAGTAATAAATTGAATGCAATCTTAAGGGACGAGATTTACTCAGCGATTGAAGAAATAAGTGAGGATCATAAAGCTACAGGTAGACTGGTCTTAAAGCTTGAGGACAGAATTATTAAACAGAGTTTAAAATTTGAAAAGAAATTAGAAGAACAGGAAAGTAAAATTATTAACCAGATTTTAAAATTTGAGGAAAAATTAGAAGAACAGGATTTAAAATTCAAGGAAAAAATTAGAAGAACAGGATTTAAAATTCAAAGAAAAATTAGAAGAACAGGAAAGTAAAATTATTAAACAGGATTTAAAATTTGAAGTAAAGTTTGAAGAGCAGAAGAAGGATATCGATAAGATCAGCATTATCTTAGAGGAAGAAATTGACAGACAGAGAGATAGAATAGATGGACAAAAAGAGGAGGTTTGGAAGTTACACATAAGATTGAAAGAACAAAAGGAAGAAACATATAGGAAACTTGAAAACTTAAACCAAGAAATGGATGTGTTACGCAGGGAGATTTCTGATTTCATAACTTATCAATCAGGACCTAGCGCATACCCAATACTGAGGCGTGAACCAACTAAAAGCCGCTCACAAACACGCCCCAAAACTGTAGACTTGAAAAAGGTGTATACATTCCCAGCAAAAAAAATCTAAAAAGAATTCTAATGTGGCTGATAACCCAGAGGAGGCAAATTCCCAAGCTGAAAATCTCTCCAGAGTTAATACCCTCAATGGGGGTAGATGTTCCTCTGCCAGATACTACAAGCTCTGATGAGGAAGAAGGGGAGAAACAGATTAGCTCGAGTCAAAGAGCAAAGCCCAGCAATCTTTCTCATGACCAATCTAAAGATAAAGTAAAACCGATTCATGAAGACTTAAAAATTGAGGCAATAACCCCGCTTAGGAAGGCTTTGCGACAGGTTTGGAATATCAAGTCCTTATACTTTAAAATATTTAGCTGATTGGAGCGAAAGTAGTCAGTGGGTATTGGGAGACTTTGAAACGGTAGCCGATACTTGTCTAAACAAATCACAGTACATGCAATGGCATATGTGGTATGCAGATGGGGTTAACCAGAATATTGACACTTTAAGAGAAAAGGAATCAGGCCATACTATAACTTTTGCCATGCTAAAAGGTGAAGGTGAATGGAAAAATAAAGCAAAACAAGCGACATTACCTGAACCTATTTTAAAATTCGTTCGGGAGACAGCATTAAAGGCGTGGGAAAGAGTAGGTTCCGACCCAGAATTTCTAGGTAGCTATACAAAAATTTACCAGGGTCGTGATGAACCATACTTTGATTTTGTTGGGAGATTATGTGAAACAATCCAAAGACAGGTTCAAGACCCAACCACTCAAGAAATCCTAAAACGAAACTTAGCATATGAGAATGCTAATCAAAAATGTCGAGCATTACTATATGGTATTAGGGAAAAGGATGACCTCATGGGGTATCTAAAGGCCTGTAGAAATGTCGGTTTAACCTCCCATAAAACACAGGATGATATAGAGGCTTATCCCATACAGCAGGAGGATCAGGAGAGGGATGAAATGTCAGACAGCTCTAGGGGGAGAAACAAGTCAGACAGCTCTAGGGGGGAGAAACAATAAACTTCAAAGGATAAACAATAATCGGAGAAACTATTCTAATAATCGCAGCTCCACCCCTCGAAGGGCCCCACCTGGACCATGCCCAAGGTGCAGAAAAGGAAAACATTGGGCCAGAGACTGTCGGTCTTGGAGGCGAAGTCAGCCTCAGGCTTCATCTGGACAGATAACCTGCTTTAGCTGCGGAAAGAAGGGACACACCCGTAGAGATTGCCCATCTCCTAAAACTATCAATACAGGGCAACATTCTAATAATCCCTTTATAGGAAATGTTACATGGACCCCCTCCCAGGTTCCACAAGCTCCGCAGGCTCAAATAACATCTATTCCTCCCCCTAATGCGGGAAACTGGGTGGGGGGCCAGCCCCAGGCCCAGCTGAATCCAGGGGCACTCTCCTTCATTCCACCTGCCCACTATCCTCCGAATCAGAATCCACAGAATTACAGTCAATAAATGCTCTCTGGCCTACCCCATCAGGCAGTGACAGTCTCGACATTCTCTGCCCTAAGACTGTCACAATATACCCAAGTCAAGACCCCTACATGCTAAAAACAGGGATAAAAGGACCTGCTCCCCAGGTAGTATGGGTTTAATTCAGGGGAGCGATTGGCTGAAATTTAAGGGAATTATGGTGCATTTCGGACTTCTGGATCCTGAATCTCATGGAGAGATAATACTGTCAATATCTGTGCCAACTAAATGGACTTTTAAAAAAGGGGAACCACTTGCTAAACTATTATTATTTTTTGAGGATCCGTGTAGTCAGTCCGAACACCCTACAGCTGGTGGCTTAAACAGTACCAACCATTCTGCCAACTTCATTGTTGGTTATGCAGCCACACAGAACCAAGCCCACCAGCCACCTGCTAACTATCTAGTTGGGTACACTGCCAGAATTTCTCAGGCCAAGCGGCCGGTTATACCCATCGAAATTTATAAAAAGGAAATTCAAAGGCATGTTGGATACAGGGGCAGACATATCCATAATCTCCACCAAGTATTGGCCCTCTAACTGGGCCCTAAAGAAAGTGCCCCATAGCCTGAGCGGGGTAGGCAATATCTCCTCCTCTCTTCTCCGACAGAGTGCCAGGTGGCTGCCGTGTATTGGCCCTGAAGGGAATGTAGCCATGGTCCAGCCTTATATAGCCCCTATGCCTTTAACTTTATGGGGTCGAGACATGCTGGAGCAGTGGGGGGGCAGTAATCCACATACCTCGTCCACTCCCCGTCGAGCACCAATTCCAGCTCTCCATAATAAGCCTAACACCGGGAGTAACCCTTTTTAATTGGGGCCGCTGTGGTTAAGTGCCCACTACCTATCCGTATTCAGTGGAAGTCTGACAAACCTATATGGACACCACAGTGGCCCCTCAATACCAAAAAAGTTAGAGGCGCTAACAAATCTAGTGGAAGAACAGCTGAAATTAGGACATATTGAGGAAACGCTTTCAGAATGGAATTCTCCTGTTTTTGTAATACAGAAAAAATCAGGCAAATGGCGTTTGCTGATTGACTTAAGGAATGTAAATTCTACTATGGTCCCCATGGGAGCCCTACAACCTGGGCTCCCTCTCCAGCAGCTATTCCTAAGGATTGGCCGCTAATTATCATAGATTTAAAAGACTGCTTTTACAGCATACCTATCCACCCAGATGATCGGAAAAGGTTTGCATTTTCAGTCCCTTCCATTAATCATAAAGGTCCTTTACGTAGGTTTCAGTGGACAGTATTGCCCCCAAGGAATGACTAATTCACCTACGATGTGTCAACACTTTGTTGATGAGGTTTTGCGACCCATTCGTGCTAAATTTCCTGGTGCATACATCATCCACTACATGGATGATATCCTGCTAGCTTGTGATAATTCCAGAGATCTCCAGAATTTATATAATGATGTAATGACAGTTTTACCAGAGGCTGGCTTACAAGTAGCTCCGGAGAAAATCCAGATGCAGCCTCCATATGAATATTTGGGCTATGCTCTTGACCGCACTACAGTACGCCCTCAAAAGATCTCCATTAGTCAGAAAAGGCTCAAAACCTTGAATGATTTTCAAAAACTGCTGGGGGATATCAACTGGGTGCGCCCCTCCCTTGGTATTCCTAACTGTGAGCTCAGTAACCTGTTCCACACCCTTGAAGGTGATCCTGCTTTAAATAGCCCAAGGCAGCTAACTCCTAAAGCTCAGAAGGAATTAGATTTTTTCATGAATCGGCTTCAAAAAATCTTACCTCTCCAGATTTAATCCCGGAGAAAAGGTATGGTTCTTGGTCTTCAACACTCCCGAGTCTCCAACTGCTGCTACAGCCCAATTATCTGGACCGTTAGAATGGGTTTACTTACATAACAAGCAGAATCGTACTGCTACACCTTACCTTGAGATGATAGCTAACCTTATAATTAAGGGAAGATCAAGAACCCAAGTATTACTTGGACATGATCCCCATGTAATTGTACTACCTGACCCTAAAAAAGAAATTGAAGCTGTTTTACCACTCAGTGAAATCCTTCAGAGAGCTTTAGCAGATTTTTCAGGAGAAATATCTTATCATTACCCAGCTGGAAAAACCTGGGAATTTCTGAAAAGGACACCTTTTATAATTTCCACCATTGTCCGCCTCCCTCTCCCATTCCTGATGCTCCAGTGTATTATACTGATGGCTCCTCATCAGGAAGGGGTGGAATCACAGGTCCTTCGTTGACCACTACTGTGCATACAAATTATAAATCTGCCCAACAAGTGGAACTCGCCACCCTGATACATTTACTATCCCATGTATCTGGCCCATGTAATGTGGTGAGTGATTCTGCATATGTAGTTGGTTTATTTCCTGGAATTGTCACTGCTTCTTTAAATGCCCATAATCCTATAATTCAGGAGCTGCTCCATAAACTACAAGATCTCCTCCGAAATAGAACATTCCCTATATACATCTCCCACATCCGCTTCACAGCCGACTCCCCGGGCCAATGGTTCGAGGAAACGAAGCAGCAGATCTCTTGGCAGCACCAGTATTTAAATCAGCTGAGGAAGAGCACCAGACTCTACATACAAATGCCCGCCGCCTTCATGTACACCATGGCATCCCATGGAGACAAGCTAGACAAATTGTCCGCAACTGTCCTGTCTGTGCTCCTTTACATTGTACATCTCATGTAGCAGGAGCAAATCCTCGAGGTTTACAGACAAACCAATTGTGGCAGATGGATATAACTCATACTAACTTATTTCCCAACAAACCTTTCCTTCATGTGGTCATCGATACATATTCCCGGTTCATATGGGCTGTTCCTATGACGCCTGAAAGAGCTAAATCTGTTTGTTCATTTTTACTCCAGTGCTTCTCCGTCATGGGTATTCCCCATACCATAAAAACAGATAATGGTCCTGCTTACACCAGCAAAACCTTCAAATCCTTTTGGCGAGGAATGGCAGATCAAACATATTACAGGAATTCCATATAATCCACAAGGACAAGGAATAGTTGAACGTGCCCACAGAACACTTAAAACTCAGCTATTAAAGCAACGAAAAACAAGCATGCCTCCAATGGATTCTTTATCTTTAACATTATTCACCTTAAACTTCTTAAATATACCTCAAGGAGATCCCTATACCGCGGCTGAACGTCACTTTCAAGAAGATATGCAAACTAAAAAAACAGTCAATTCACCTATCTGGGTGAAAATTGATGATAAATGGATTGCAGGTCACCTCCTCATTCGGGAAGAGGCTATGCTTTCATTTCTACAGACGATAACCCTGCCAAGAAACTCTGGGTCCCTCTGCGACTTGTTAAGACTAGAATTCTCCAAGAATCAGAAAACAACTAATTCTTTCAATATAAAGTCTTAAATTTTAAATTGCAAGTTGCTGTTTAAACTTCCTGGATTGGTTCCTTTTAATAATGATCTTGTTTTGCAGTCTGTGATCATGGTTCATGTCTAATATCTTGCCTTACAGCCTAAATATTTTCTTTCTTACAAAAAAAAAAAAAAGGGTGGAAAAATGGGTGGACTCTGATCACAGTGCTCATTACAAAAAATGTTTGCTAAATCAATAAAAAATTGTTTTTCTAATGATTCTGTTCACAGGATGAGATATTCGAATCCAGTAAACCTGCGCTACAGTGCTCAATACTCCGAGACTCCTAAAACAGTGCTCGCTAAAAATTTAATAATTTGCAAAACTAATTTTTCCCAATGCTCTATTCACAGGAAAAGACACTTTCTCACCATCATTTGCCGGCTTTATATTTATGAAGCGCTTTGACTCGTTACCATTTATCACCCTAAATGGGTCACATATACAGCTGTAAGATATTGATCGATCAAATGTATGTGTGCGTGTGTGCATGTGGTGGCCACCATTATGTTTGTGATTAATGTTGTGTCTATGTTATGTCTCAACTACTACCTTCCTCAATTTCTGACCACTACAAACCTCTATTACATTCATCAACTCCACTGCTGATCCACTAGATTTATCAATTTTAAAATCATCAATTCTCATACTTATTTCCCTGCTCCACCCATGTTGGAGCTTCTTTATATTCTTCTCTCCATCCCAGACTTGGATCCCTACAAAGCCTTAAAAATCTCTACTTGTGATTAACCTCGAAAAGTGTTTTTGTCTCGCCTAAGCTACAGGTACAGTTACCGTGCCAATGTTCCCTTGCTGAAGAAGCCCTGCAAGACGCCCACACCGATGTTCCAGACACCTGCTCCAGCGCTCAAGACTCCTGTTCCAGAGTTCAAGATATCACACCGATGTTCCGGACACCTGTTCCAGCACTCAAGACTCCTGTTCCAGAATTCGAGATACTTGTTCCAGTGTTCCTGAAACCCAATCCAGTGTTCCTGACAATTCAACGAAGTTCCTGACCGCTGCTCTCCAGAGACTCATACTCATATGATCACCGCTATTGCTGTTCCAGAAGTAGCCCCACAGACTTTGTTCCAGACACCCGACTTTACATAAAATATAGCAAATTGACTCTCACAAATTATGGACAGTGCAAACTATAGTCCGTTATAATCAGACAGCTAAAAACACTTTATCTTGAACTTTGCTTTGGGTCCAAAAAACAAGTTAGGATCCTAAAGTAACATGTATTATCATTTTGTAATTCGAATTGTTTTTTCTTATCTTAATTTTCTGTACATTACTAAATATTTCTTACCTTTTCAATTTTTATTAGTAAACTAATCAGGGGAGTTGTTGCAGGACTCCTTTAAGGGCCGCTCGCATTAGCACACTAAAGGGCCTAGGTGAGGTGCAGGGAGGGATTATCTAAGGACATTTAACACTCCCTGCTTTCCATAACAATGGGAGGAAGGCCTGAGTTGCAAGGGATATAAACCAGCCGGTTTTCACTCTCCCGCGCTTCTTTGGGGGCTGTGCTCGCTGTGAGCGGTCGCCCTGCTTGGAAGTGTTCTTTCTCCTTTCCCAAAGCCTTTGCACGTGGTGGTCGCCATCTTGGCCTACACGTGGCTGGGGTTCTAGCCTGGAATCCTAAGCATCGGGTTTTTCCTTTTGCTGATTTGTATGCCTGAACCTGTGATAAGTAAAGTCTTTTAAAACCTCATCGGATCCCTGAGTGCTCATCCATTCCTCGCCGGCTTCGGAGGTAGAAGGGAACTCGCTTCCCGGCACTGTCGGGGACCCCGGCGGAGCGCCCCGACATTTGGCGCCCCTTGTGTGGGCACCACGAACATCGCCTGGTCTAATTATCATCGGACAGAGATCATCTGCCTCCGAACCGTGAGTAAAATGATGGATATCTCATGGTATAGATACATTGTATCTTTTATTGGCTCGAACCATACATAGCCCAGTCTATAAAGTTCCTTTCTGAGAACTACTCTATCTTTTCACAAATCATCTGGGTCCTTGCGATTTTTAAACTGTACCTTTGCGTAAGGACAATGTTTAATAGAGAGAGGGAGGAAAGTAATAAATTGAATGCAATCTTAAGGGACGAGATTTACTCAGCGATTGAAGAAATAAGTGAGGATCATAAAGCTACAGGTAGACTGGTCTTAAAGCTTGAGGACAGAATTATTAAACAGAGTTTAAAATTTGAAAAGAAATTAGAAGAACAGGAAAGTAAAATTATTAACCAGATTTTAAAATTTGAGGAAAAAATTAGAAGAACAGGATTTAAAAATTCAAGGAAAAAATTAGAAGAACAGGATTTAAAAATTCAAGGAAAAAAATTAGAAGAACAGGATTTAAAAATTCAAGGAAAAAAATTAGAAGAACAGGAAAGTAAAATTATTAAACAGGATTTAAAATTTGAAGTAAAGTTTGAAGAGCAGAAGAAGGATATCGATAAAATCAGCATTATCTTAGAGGAAGAAATTGACAGACAGAGAGATAGAATAGATGGACAGAAAGAGGAGGTTTGGAAGTTACACATAAGATTGAAAGAACAAAAAGGAAGAAACATATAGGAAACTTGAAAACTTAAAACCAAGAAATGGATGTGTTACGCAGGGAGATTTCTGATTTCATAACTTATCAATCAGGACCTAGCGCATACCCAATACTGAGGCGTGAACCAACTAAAAGCCGCCTCACAAACACGCCCCAAAACTGTAGACTTGAAAAAGGTGTATACATTCCCAGCAAAAAAAATTTAAAAAGAATTCTAATGTGGCTGATAACTTAGAGGAGGAACAGGAAAACCCAGAGGAGGCAAATTCCCAAGCTGAAAATCTCCCCAGAGTTAATACCCTCAATGGGGTAGATGTTCCTCTGCCAGATACTACAAGCTCTGATGAGGAAGAAGGGGAGAAACAGATTAGCTCGAGTCAAAGAGCAAAGCCCAGCAATCTTTCTCATGACCAATCTAAAGATAAAGTAAAACCGATTCATGAAGACTTAAAAATTGAGGCAATAACCCCGCTTAGGAAGGCTTGCGACAGGTTTGGAATATCAAGTCCTTATACTTTAAAATATTTAGCTGATTGGAGCGAAAGTAGTCAGTGGGTATTGGGAGACTTTGAAACGGTAGCCGATACTTGTCTAAACAAATCACAGTACATGCAATGGCATATGTGGTATGCAGATGGGGTTAACCAGAATATTGACACTTTAAGAGAAAAGGAATCAGGCCATACTATAACTTTTGCCATGCTAAAAGGTGAAGGTGAATGGAAAAACAAAGCAAAACAAGCGACATTACCTGAACCTATTTTAAAATTCGCTCGGGAGACAGCATTAAAGGCGTGGGAAAGAGTAGGTTCCGACCCAGAATTTCTAGGTAGCTATACAAAAATTTACCAGGGTCGTGATGAACCATACTTTGATTTTGTTGGGAGATTATGTGAAACAATCCAAAGACAGGTTCAAGACCCAACCACTCAAGAAATCCTAAAACTAAACTTAGCATATGAGAATGCTAATCAAAAAATGTCGAGCATTACTATATGGTATTAGGGAAAAGGCTGACCTCATGGGGTATCTAAAGGCCTGTAGAAATGTCGGTTTAACCTCCCATAAAACACAGGATGATATAGAGGCTTATCCCATACAGCAGGAGGATCAGGAGAGGGATGAAATGTCAGACAGCTCTAGGGGAGAGAAACAAGTCAGACAGCTCTAGGGAGAGAAACAAGTCAGACAGCTCTAGGGAGAGAAACAAGTCAGACAGCTCTAGGGGGGAGAAACAATAAACTTCAAAGGATAAACAATAATCGGAGAAACTATTCTAATAACCGCAGCTCCACCCCTCGAAGGGCCCCACCTGGACCATGCCCAAGGTGCAGAAAAGGAAAACATTGGGCCAGAGACTGTCGGTCTTGGAGGCGAAGTCAGCCTCAGGCTTCATCTGGACAGATAACCTGCTTTATCTGGCGGAAAGAAGGGACACACCCGTAGAGATTGCCCATCTTCTACAATTATCAATACAGGGCAACATTCTAATAATCCCTTTATAGGAAATGTTACATGGGCCCCCTCCCAGGTTCCACAAGCTCCGCAGGCTCAAATAACATCTATGCCTCCCCCTAATGCGGAAACTGGGGGGGGGGGCCAGCCCCAGGCCCAGCTGAATCCAGGGGCACTCTCCTTCATTCCACCTGCCCAATATCCTCCGAATCAGAATCCACAGAATTACAGTCAATAAATGCTCTCTGGCCTACCCCATCAGGCAGTGGCAGTCTCGACATTCTCTGCCCCAAGACTGTCACAATATACCCAAGTCAAGACCCCTACATGCTAAAAACAGGGATAAAAAGGACCTGCTCCCCAGGTAGTATGGGTTTAATTCAGGGGAGCGATTGGCTGAAATTCTAAGGGAATTATGGTGCATTTCGACTTCTGGATCCTGAATCTCATGGAGAGATAATACTGTCAATATCTGTGCCAACTAAATGGACTTTTAAAAAAGGGGAACCACTTGCTAAACTATTATTATTTTTTGAGGATCCGTGTAGTCAGTCCGAACACCCTACAGCTGGTGGCTTAAACAGTACCAACCATTCTGCCAACTTCATTGTTGGTTATGCAGCCACACAGAACCAAGCCCACCAGCCACCTGCTAACTATCTAGTTGGGTACACTGCCAGAATTTCTCAGGCCAAGCGGCCGGTTATACCCATCGAAATTTATAAAAGGAAATTCAAAGGCATGTTGGATACAGGGGCAGACATATCCATAATCTCCACCAAGTATTGGCCCTCTAACTGGGCCCTAAAGAAAGTGTCCCATAGCCTGAGCGGGTAGGCAATATCTCCTCCTCTCTTCTCCGACAGAGTGCCAGGTGGCTGCCGTGGTATTGGCCCTGAAGGGAATGTAGCCATGGTCCAGCCTTATATAGCCCCTATGCCTTTAACTTTATGGGGTCGAGACATGCTGGAGCAGTGGGGGGGCAGTAATCCACATACCTCGCCCACTCCCTCGCCGAGCACCAATTCCAGCTCTCCATAATAAGCCTAACACCGGGAGTAACCCTTTTAATTGGGGCCGCTGTGGTTAAGCGCCCACTACCTATCCGTATTCAGTGGAAGTCTGACAAACCTATATGGACACCACAGTGGCCCCTCAATACCAAAAAGTTAGAGGCGCTAACAAATCTAGTGGAAGAACAGCTGAAATTAGGACATATTGAGGAAACGCTTTCAGAATGGAATTCTCCTGTTTTTGTAATACAGAAAAAAATCAGGCAAATGGCGCTTGCTGATTGACTTAAGGAATGTAAATTCTACTATGGACCCCATGGGGAGCCCTACAACCTGGGCTCCTCTCCAGCAGCTATTCCTAAGGATTGGCCGCTAATTATCATAGATTTAAAAGACTGCTTTTACAGCATACCTATCCACCCAGATGATCGGAAAAGGTTTGCATTTTCAGTCCCTTCCATTAATCATAAAGGTCCTTTACGTAGGTTTCAGTGGACAGTATTGCCCCAAGGAATGACTAATTCACCTACGATGTGTCAACACTTTGTTGATGAGGTTTTGCGACCCATTCGTGCTAAATTTCCTGGGGCATACATCATCCACTACATGGATGATATCCTGCTAGCTTGTGATAATTCCAGAGATCTCCAGAATTTATATAATGATGTAATGACAGTTTTACCAGAGGCTGGCTTACAAGTAGCTCCGAGAAAATCCAGATGCAGCCTCCATATGAATATTTGGGCTATGCTTTTGACCGCACTACAGTGCGCCCTCAAAAGATCTCCATTAGTCAGAAAAGGCTCAAAACCTTGAATGATTTTCAAAAACTGCTGGGGGATATCAACTGGGCGCGCCCTCCCTTGGTATTCCTAACTGTGAGCTCAGTAACCTGTTCCACACCCTTGAAGGTGATCCTGCTTTAAATAGCCCAAGGCAGCTAACTCCTAAAGCTCAGAAGGAATTAGATTTTTTCATGAATCGGCTTCAAAAATCTTACCTCTCCAGATTTAATCCCGGAGAAAAGGTATGGTTCTTGGTCTTCAACACTCCCGAGTCTCCAACTGCTGCTATAGCCCAATTATCTGGACCGCTAGAATGGGCTTTACTTACATAACAAGCAGAATCGCACTGCTACACCTTACCTTGAGATGATAGCTAACCTTATAATTAAGGGAAGATCAAGAACCCAAGTATTACTTGGACATGATCCCCATGTAATTGTACTACCTGACCCTAAAAAAAGAAATTGAAGCTGTTTTACCACTCAGTGAAATCCTTCAGAGAGCTTTAGCAGATTTTTCAGGAGAAATATCTTATCATTACCCAGCTGGAAAAACCTGGGAATTTCTGAAAAGGACACCTTTTATAATTTCCACCATTGTCCGCCTCCTCTCCCATTCCTGATGCTCCAGTGTATTATATTGATGGCTCCTCATCAGGAAGGGGTGGAATTACAGGTCCTTCGCTGACCACTACTGTGCATACAAATTATAAATCTGCCCAACAAGTGGAACTCGCCACCCTGATACATTTACTATCCCATGTATCTGGCCCATGTAATGTGGTGAGTGATTCTGCATATGTAGTTGGTTTATTTCCTGGAATTGTCACTGCTTCTTTAAATGCCCATAATCCTATAATTCAGGAGCTGCTCCATAAACTAACAAGATCTCCTCCGAAATAGAACATTCCCTATATACATCTCCCACATCCGCTTCTCACAGCCGACTCCCCCGGCCAATGGTTCGAGGAAACGAAGCAGCAGATCTCTTTGGCAGCACCAGTATTTAAATCAGCTGAGGAAGAGCACCAGACTCTACATACAAATGCCCGCCGCCTTCATGTACACCATGGCATCCCATGGAGACAAGCTAGACAAATTGTCCGCAGAACTGTCCTGTCTGTGCTCCTTTACATTGTACATCTCATGTAGCAGGAGCAAATCCTCGAGGTTTACAGACAAACCAATTGTGGCAGATGGATATAACTCATACTAACTTATTTCCCAACAAACCTTTCCTTCATGTGGTCATCGATACATATTCCCGGTTCATATGGGCTGTTCCTATGACGCCTGAAAGAGCTAAATCTGTTTGTTCATTTTTACTCCAGTGCTTCTCCGCCATGGGTATTCCCCATACCATAAAAACAGATAATGGTCCTGCTTACACCAGCAAAACCTTCAAATCCTTTTGCGAGGAATGGCAGATCAAACATATTACAGGAATTCCATATAATCCACAAGGACAAGGAATAGTTGAACGCGCCCACAGAACACTTAAAACTCAGCTATTAAAGCAACGAAAAAACAAGCATGCCTCCAATGGATTCTTTATCTTTAACATTATTCACCTTAAACTTCTTAAATATACCTCAAGGAGATCCCTATACCGCGGCTGAACGTCACTTTCAAGAAGATATGCAAACTCAAAAACAGTCAATTCACCTATCTGGGTGAAAATTGATGATAAATGGATTGCAGGTCACCTCCTCATTCGGGAAGAGGCTATGCTTTCATTTCTACAGACGATAACCCTGCCAAGAAACTCTGGGTCCCTCTGCGACTTGTTAAGACTAGAATTCTCCAAGAATCAGAAAACAACTAATTCTTTCAATATAAAGTCTTAAATTTTAAATTGCAAGTTGCTGTTTAAACTTCCTGGATTGGCTCCTTTTAATAATGATCTTGTTTTTGCAGTCTGTGATCATGGTTCATGTCTAATATCTTGCCTTACAGCCTAAATATTTTCTTTCTTACAAAAAAAAAAAAAGGGTGGAAAATGGGTGGACTCTGATCACAGTGCTCATTACAAAAATGTTTGCTAAATCAATAAAAAATTGTTTTTCTAATGATTCTGTTCACAGGATGAGATATTCGAATCCAGTAAACCCGCGCTACAGTGCTCAATACTCCGAGACTCCTAAAACAGTGCTCGCTAAAAATTTAATAATTTGCAAAACTAATTTTTCCCAATGCTCTATTCACAGGAAAAGACACTTTCCCACCATCATTTGCCGGCTTTATATTTATGAAGCGCTTGACTCGCTACCATTTATCACCCTAAATGGGTCACATATACAGCTGTAAGATATTGATCGATCAAATGTATGTGTGCGTGTGTGCATGTGGTGGCCACCATTATGTTTGTGATTAATGTTGTGTCTATGTCATGTCTCAACTACTACCTTCTCAACTTCTGACCACTACAAACCTCTATTACATTCATCAACTCCACTGCTGATCCACTAGATTTATCAATTTTAAAAATCATCAATTCTCATACTTATTTCCCTGCTCCACCCATGTTGGAGCTTCTTTATATTCTTCTCTCCATCCCAAACTTGGATCCCTACAAAGCCTTAAAATCCCTACTTGTGATTAACCTCGAAAAGTGTTTTTTGTCTCGCCTAAGCTACAGGTACAGTTACCGGTGCCAATGTTCCCTTGCTGAAGAAGCCCTGCAAGACGCCCACACCGATGTTCCAGACACCTGCTCCAGCGCTCAAGACTCCTGTTCCAGAGTTCAAGATACCACACCGATGTTCCGACACCTGTTCCAGCACTCAAGACTCCTGTTCCAGAATTCGAGATACTTGTTCCAGTGTTCCTGAGACCCGATCCAGTGTTCCTGACAATTCAACGAAGTTCCTGATCGCTGCCTCCAGAGACTCATACTCATATGATCACCGCTATTGCTGTTCCAGAAGTAGCCCCACAGACTTTACATAAAATATAGCAAATTGACTCTCACAAATTATGGACAGTGCAAACTATAGTCCGTTATAATCAGACAGCTAAAAACACTTTGTCTTGAACTTTGCTTTGGGTCCAAAAAACAAGTTAGGATCCTAAAGTAACATGTATTGTCATTTTGTAATTCGAATTGTTTTTTTCTTATCTTAATTTTCTGTACATTACTAAATATTTCTTACCTTTTCAATTTTTATTAGTAAACTAATCAGGGGGAGTTGTTGCAGGACTCCTTTTAAGGGCCGCTGCATTAGCACACCAAAGGGCCTAGGTGAGGTGCAGGGAGGGATTATCTAAGGACATTTAACACTCCCTGCTTTCCATAACAATGGGAGGAAGGTCTGAGTTGAAGGGATATAAACCAGCCGGTTTTCACCTCTCCCGCGCTTCTTGGGGGCTGTGCTCGCGAGAGCGGTCGCCCTGCTTGGAAGTGTTCTTCTCTCCTTTCCCAAAGCCTTTGCACGTGGTGGTCGCCATCTTGGCCTACACGTGGCTGGGGTTCTAGCCTGGAATCCTAAGCATCGGGTTTTTCCTTTTGCTGATTTGTATGCCTGAACCTGTGATAAGTAAAGTCTTTTAAAACCTCATCGGATCCCTGAGTGCTCATCCATTCCTCGCCGGCTTCGGAGGTAGAAGGGAACT
>JAJIBD010021731.1:0-138844 GCA_021461705.1 Cryptotis parvus
TATATCCAAAAATAGAAGTTATAGAAAGTCAGCAAAAGGTTGATTTATGTAACACATTCTCATTCTCTTATATCATGCAAAAATGATTTTCTGTTTACCATAGTTTCTAGTCTCTGCAATCATATTAACTCATCAAGTAAATTATGGCTTCCAGAAAAAATCTTAGAAAATTTCTCATGATAATTTAAAGTTTTTTCAAGAGCCCCTAATATTGAATCAAGAAAATATTGCTGATAAATCAATATCAAAATCAACCTGAGAATGTATATAAATAATTTGTCCTGAAAAATATTTTTATATACAAATAAACAACATGAACCTGGAAAAGAGAAGAAAGTGTAAGTTTATTATCTTTTTTAATACCAAAAGCTAAATCAGTATCTTACTAGAAATAAAAACATATATTTTAAGGCTTAATCTTTTAACTTTAAAGAACTAAGCCTCAAATGTGTTTGGTGATATTTTATGTTCTGTAGCAGTGCTGTTCAATATAGGTAACTACTAAGAAATATGACTACTGAATATTAGATATGTGGCTAGAAAAAATTGAAATATGCCTGAATGTTAAATATAATACATATATAAAAATGAAGAGAAAATTAACAGTGGGGAAATGGCATACCATTTTTATATTGATTATATTTGGAAATGATGCTTCAGTCATTTACTTTAGTAAGATATTGATACTGCTATTTTTAAATAAAAGTAACTTCAAAACTAACACAAGTAGCTTTCATTTGTAATACATTATATTTCTATTGGAAAGCTATCCTACACATTTACTCAGTTTTACTCAAATTGGAAATATTTTTTCTGGATTTGTCAATTATTCCAAAGTCAGAAATTTTAAGAAAATAATGGATAAGCAAACAATAATAAAAATAATGATTTTCTTGCTTGTTATGTGGAAATATTGTTTTACAGTTATTATTTTTTCTTTCTTCAATAGCTGTTTAGAGATACAATTATATTTTTAATTTTAGACTATATGTAATACTGAATACCTAAATAACACTTGACTGTGTGATATGAGATATGCATGAAAAATGTAATGTTATGATCAGCAAATATGGAAAGGCATACTTATTATGCCTTTCCATTAGTGAATATTTAATAAACAATGATTAATAATCACATCAAAATACTAATACTTTAGGGGTAGGAACACAACATGGGTTTGTTCATGAACATCACATGCAGTTCTGCCAACCCACCCCCGCAGCAAAAATAAAATGCAGGGGCCGGATCGATAGCCCAGATCGTAGGGCGTTTGCCTTCTGCACGGCTGGCCTGTGCCGGCCTGGGTTCGATCCTCGGCATCCCATATGGTCCCCGGAGCACCGCCAGGAGTAATTCCTGAGTTCAGAGCCAGGAGTAACCCTGAGCATCGCGCGGTGTGACTCAAAAAAGCAAAAAAAAAAAAAAAAAAGCACTACCAGGTATGATCCTGAAGGTCCACAGCACTGCGTACAGGGTCTGAGCAGCATTGTATCCTCAAGCCTTGGCATGGAACTGCCAACTCAGGAGGCCAAGAATGACTGGTAAGGCCCTTGGGTATCCTAAACATCACTGGAAGCCAACCTCCAAATACAAATTATTAATAATCTACTGTCATTGCACCAAAAGAATCCATAAAATAATGAACTTTAAAATAAAAGCAGTATGAATAAGTAAAGTGAGTTAATTCAATACAGTGCCCTCTTGGCCTTTCTCCCCATAGAGTTAAATCTACAGATACTTTTTTTTTGGCCATGATGTAGAAAAGCACATTTTAAAGTCTGAAAATACAATGGAAGATTTAGTAAACTTTTTTAAAAAATATGCATTCTTTTCAAGATCGTTACCCACTTGTTTTTGAGAGAGAAAGCTATCAGCTTCATCTTACAGAAAGTGTAAAAAGCAATGATATATTAATAGGAAGGAGATAGTTTCAGAGGTGTCTATTGATATTAAGAAAAAGTATATTGCACATTTCTCAAATTTCAAACTTCTTTTTAGTAGAGCTAGCTTTCTGTAATTCCATCTACTGGTAATGATTCAGAATAATATACTTAGCATTCAGATCCTCAGTATAATTTAAACCCGGAGGAAAGGAGACAAGACTAGTGGGTAAGTGTGGCCCCTCGCATGGTTATTGTTGCTAGGGAAACCACTTCCTTCTGATCCCTTGTGTTCAGCCTGTCCATCCCAATATCTTGTATTACTGCCTCCTCATGAAGGACAACAGCACAGCACGGTATCAGTACAGGAAACAAAAAGGACAAAAAAAAATCCTTGCACATTATTTGGCTATACACAAACTTTTCTCAGAAAATCTACACAGTAGTGACTTCTGGGAAACAAAGAAAAAGCAGAACCAATCCCCTAAAACTGATCTCTGCACATGTGCCAGTGGCTATGCGGAAACACATTTACACATACTAGTATGCAAAAACATCAATTTCCAAGTCACACTCTTACTGCAGAACAGAATATCAGGTGTCAGGCCTGGACAGGACAGGGCTTGGCAGATGAGCATCCCACGGCTTGCCAGGTCAGTCTGAACCCAAAGAGATTTCTGGGAAACAGAGTCAGCAGTAGGCAGTGTGATCATAGAAATGACTTTGTGTGAAGAGCTTCTGAGAACCAACGCAAGGACAGGCCTCAGAATGAGGTAGGGAAACAGACCACATAAGTTCATCTTAAAAAAAAAAAAGAAAAGCTGACATATCTTGGTAAAGAACCACAGGCCACAGAGGCAACTGTCTCTGTAAATTCAATATCAGCTTCCTCCCTGATATGTTAGCAATCCACTCAAAGACCTAAGCCAGCTCTAGAAAATAAACAAAAAATAAATCCCAAATTCTGAAAAGTGCTCATGCACAGTTAATGATTTGAATGAAAACAGTTGAGATAGATCTATCACCTGTATGTCCATCAAATAACTGGATACCAGTGATTAGTTCCTCTACTTTTTTGCTGTATTACTTTTATTTTATAGTGCCTTCATATGTATGTTCTATGCACATTTTTTAAAAGACCAGGGTATACAATGTCCACCAAGTTTTGAAGCCAGCCGGCCATGCATAAAAGCTCTAGTCTCTATGGAATCACAACAGATATATGCAAATTATTCAGTTTTTTCAAAATTACCAAAAATGTAAACTAATTTGAAGTGATCATAAACTCAAAATCTTTTATATAAGTATCTTTTCTTCTGTACTCATTGGTAGAAGTTTGGGAAAAGCCATGTTAAAAGATTGTTGAGAGTAAGCTGGGATACTTTACTCATTCAGGGAGCTTGAAAGTTGACCTCTTCAGACAACTATACCATCCGATTTTTTTTCTGTAGAGTTTTTTTTAAAGTTGTTACTATTATATATTGTTAAACTTTTTATTGATACCTTAAATTACAAAATCGTTCCAGATCCAGTTTTAGGCATACAATGTACCAACACCAATCCCTCCGTTAGTGCAACCATTTTCTAAATGGTTGCTTTTCTTAGCTTCCCAAGTGTAACACTCTATCACTATCACTATCACTATCTTCCCGTTGATCATCTATTTGCTAGAGCGGGCACCAGTAATATCTCCATATGTCCTGTCTCATGCTAGTAGAACCCAAAGGCATCCGCTTGCTCCAGGAACATAAAGAGCCTCAAACCATTATATTAGGTCACGGGAATGACCTAATATAAATGTTACTGGTATTTGGTATATCAAATACTACACAAGCAGCTTGCCAGGCTTGCCGCAGGTGGCATACTGTTGTAGTCACCTCTGAATAAAGCATTTATTGATGAACCACACTGCCACTAGTGGCCGCTAGAGCCAGGCTGTGATAGTCTGGTCTGCTGGGTGGAGTTGTGACAAGAGGGAAGTCCAGATGCGGAAAACGGCGGCCCCCATGGAGTCGGGGGAGGGGGCATCTGGCTTGTTGTGAGGCTCTGCAGGGGTGGCAGGCCAGGGCTAGAACCCACCATGCCTCCCGGGCACCCTCATGAGCGGCTGGGCACAGGGAGAGCAAGTAGCAGCTCTGCCCCATGTGTGAGAGTCTCTGGTTCAGCATACCTGGGCCAGACTGAAAAAAAAGCTGCTGCAGGGTGGGTGTCGATACAATCTCATAATGCAATCACCAGAAGGCCACTTCAAATTTTAATAATAATCCATCAAACATGCAAAAAACTGAAGGAAGTTGTCTAAAAACCTCTAGCACGCCAATCAGTTTCTTGATTTTTTTATATGCAGCTTCACAAAACAGGTAAATGCTTTCAGATTTTCTTCTGTTAGACACATCCAAATTGCCTTTTGGAACTCCCTTTGTATCTGCTTATATCACCAGTTTAAGTGTCAGAAATGCCTGAGATTTCTTAGAAACAAATCCAGATTGATTTTAAAGGACTGTGGGAGAGAAAACAGTAAACTGCCACTGATCATAAAAATTCTAACTCCCTCTTTTTTTTCTAGATGAAAACTGCCTGTCCTGTGACACAACACAGCATTTCCCTTCCTGAATTTTTGAGAATTCAGTTGTAAATGTAATGACTACCCAATCGCCATGTAATGTAGGAACAATTATGTCAGTACCCAAGCCAACAGAGAGACGAAAGGAAGCTAACATTCAGAACTGACTAAGCATAGCTTGTTTCTGTCCCTTAGAATGTGACCTTGGCAGCAACAAACAAAGGACAAAGGCACATACATGTCAAGGCATATTATTCTAAAGTTGATTCATTAAATTTTATTCCAAAATCTGGCACACTGTCTTTATGATTTTTATCACCCCTCTACCCATTATGTTACTTTTACTTTTTATTTTGGAATGTGGGGACTACTCCTTGCTGTGCTCAGAGTACACTCGTGGCTCATTGCTAAGAAATTACTCCTAGTCATGCTCAGGGGTTCATACATGGTGCCAGGGATCAAACCTGTGTAGGTGGTATGCAAGGAGAGTGCCTTATCCCCTGTATTATCTCCCTGGCCCATATAGTTTTGAAGCATAATCCACTGATTTGCTTGCGACGCACAAGTCCCAAATTCCATTTAGTAATGTAGTATCACTGTATCACTGTATCACTGTCTTCCCGTAGATCATCGATTTGCTCGAGCGGGCACCAGTAACATCTCAATACATCCTGTCACATGTGAGATAGCCCAAGGGCATCTGCCCACTCCAGGAACATAAAGAGCCTCAAACCATTCCATCAAGTCATGGGAATGAGGTCTGACAGTAATTACAAAGCATCAATACCGTGTTTGTCTTTGTGTTTTTATACCCCCTGTACCTAGGCTTCGACATCCCTCCACCACTTTTCCAGTGGGGAGGAACTTACTTCACCTCATTCTTCTCCACCCTCTACCCCCAAGCTTCCTAATGAAGACAAGTTCTCAGTTTCTGCTGCCTCTTGGTAAACTTAAACTCTGTGTTTAAGCCGATCAAAGCATTTAGTCTTCTTTATATAAGACTTTATTAACATGTGGTTCAAATGTCAGTCACTTAGATATAGAAACAACAAGGATATATGAAGGGACTGCATGTAGGTGAAGTAATGGTTGGAGATATATATATATATAGATATAGATATATGTATATATACATATATATACATATATATATATATATATTTCCCAGTGGGACAAGAATGTTTGTGAAATTTGAACCCATTCTTTCATCATCTAATATTCCACCCACATGCCCAAAGTACACATCTCAGCATGCACCATTTCACCTTTCCTGCCTCCAACTCTGGGAGAAAGAGAGGGCGGTCGACCTAAATCCACACTGGAGAAGTCAAAGGCAAAACTGTCTTTTATGGAAGATTGAGCGCTGAATGTGGGGGAGAACAGGCAAAATGTCTGGCAGTTTCCATATGAGAAAGTGAAGCAGGATGGAGAATGATTTGAGGAGAACAGAGGCTATGGGAAAGGAAGAATATGCAGCAAGACTGGAATCCCTTCTTAAAATATAGCCCATTGCACGAATAGTTCCTTTAGGTTCCAATTTTGTACGCATTACACCTAATAGTAAATATCCAGGATATTCAGGTCATCCATTTTTTTCTTTTTTTTTTTTTTTTTTTGCTTTTGGGTCACACCCGGCGATGCTCAGGGGTTACCTCCTGGCTCTGCACTCAGGAATTACTTCTGGCGGTGCTCAGGGGACCATATGGGAGCCGGGGATCGAACCCGGCCGACACAGGCCGGCCCCGCAGAAGGCAAACGCCCTACCCGCTGGGCTACGCTCCGCCCCAGGTCATCCATTTCTTAAGATGAAATTACACGAACCTAGTGTTTCCTCAGGGAGAAGGCAAGGAAGAGAAAGAAAATTGCAAACAATTCCATTACTTGGATGAAAATAACATCAGTTTGTGTGTGACAACTGAGTGTAGCTAATCTCTGATAAACTGACAGTCTGCTTACTGTGCTTAAAATCATTCTGGCACAGCCAAGCCACAGCCTGGATAGTAGTGAGGAGTCCCTAACCTGAGCTTCCCCTTGCTGCTTACTCTTTGCTTTCTCTGTAAGTAACCCAGAACCACATTTTAATAAGTGACCTTCGACAAGCAGAATAATGTCCTCAGTACATGGGTAAATTCAAAAGCCTTGGAGGATTTAGCTGTAATAAGTAGTCCTTTCAAATATAAGGTCTTATGAAACCTTTGAAGTCTCTAAAAACTTCCCTTAAATAGACTCAATTGAGGGTTTGGGGTGAATGATTTAGAGGAGCCCCTTGTAAAGCAAAAAATCCTGTGATTTGGGATCAGCGGAACCAGGTGGCTACTACTGCTCACTAGAGTTAATATAGTTTTCATCTTAAAGAATATTTTCAGTCCCAAACAAGCTACTTATGATTTTATGCTATTTGCCATTAATTAATGTGCAATTTTCACTGGGCTAGCAATAAAACCCTATAAAGTGGAGCTTTTTACTCTGATTCCTTTACCTCTAATATTTTTTTCATTACCTACAATTAGAAAATTGTACAGTACTATGAAGTCAAATATATTTCCTTAAGTACTCTGAATTAACTATTATTTAGAAAACTCAGGGTTTGTATTTTTCCTTCAACAAATTCCAACACTTCACTTAGAATGCATACCTTCCCATCTATTTATTTAACTTTCCAAATAAATTTGAAAACAATTACTGGGGGTAGAACAATAGTACAACAGATAGGATGCTTGCCTGGCACACGGTCAACCCCATCAATCCTCTGCATCCCATATGGTCCCTTTACACCACAGCTTAATCTATTTAAGCCAAGGTTCATTCTAATGAGACCTCTGTTCTATGCAAACACTGCTAGAGTGTGTGGCAGTTACAGAAGTCACCTTGACTGAATAACTTCTGACATATACATCTACTAGACTTCTATGTTTTCTAGATTGGGCACAGCTCCTCTTTATACCCACTGCACCCACCGTGAGACAGTTAGAATTTACCAGGAGACTACCACCCTGGCTATGTTGAGACTACAGGGAAGACTATAGGAAGGATCATACTAGTTTGCTCTAAGCAGGAGAGTGTGACCCTTTCAGTACACAAGAACAAGATACTCAGAATCACCCTGGTGCAGATAATAAATAAGAAGGACATTGTGGGTACCATCTAGATTACATGAAGCTCATGAAGTTAAGATGTATTACTTTATATCAGCCCTCTCTCTCTCCAGTATTTTACATAAGAGATAATCTCAGGATTAGTCCTTGGCTAATAACCTTTGTTTATACCTGCAATAGGGTGTGGCACTGCTCTTCTACACTCTGTTTAGGGTTCTTTGTTGGCATGACCCTCCCTGTCACAAATCGGATTACTTTGGTGTATATAAGGGGACTGACTTGAGTCCCATTCGCCTTTCGCTTTTGGCTTTTTGGCTCCTGTGGCTTTTGGCTTTTTGCTCTTTGGCCTTTTACTCCTTCTTTTGGGTATGACTCCTCTCGGGTGAGATCCTCTCTCTTTGGTGGGAGACTTAGGCTCTTTTGTATGGTCTAAGTTCGGACAAGAGCTAGAGTTTGTTCATTATATTGGAGTGCTGTGGAAGAGCTTTTGTACTATTAAAAGCCTTTTTGGAACTGCGCCAGATCGTGAGTTTTCATCTGTTCCCCCGGCATCCTTGGAGGTAGAAGAGAACTTCTGTCCTGACACTGTCGGGGACCCCGCGGCATCCCCGACACTTCAACATCCTGATGAATCTATCACATCTTCTAGAAAGGAAATGGAGATTATCCATTGCCTTCTACTCTGATCTGTTTGATAGCTACGTCCACCTGCCCACATACCAAATTCCGCAGGATGTATATGTTGATCGCAACATTCTCCCTTTTGAAATCTGACATGCCGTTTTGTTGGTAAAGAAGTGAACAGCACCGGACCAGACAAAGTCAAACCTGAACACGTGAAGAATCTGCCATCACTACTCCTCAATACACTGGCTCAGCTCTACCTGTCTGAGTGCAAGGTTCCCTCCCAATGGAAAACCAGCAGGATAGTTCTACTGTTCAAGAAGGGAGACATCCACTGCATTGGCAAATATTGCCCCATCTGCCTGTTGTCTGTCATCTAGAAGCTGTTAACTCAAGTCATCCTGAACAGGATTGGCAGAACATTAGATGAAGGACAACCATGTGAGCAAGCTGGCTTCCGAAAAGGATTCAGCAAAATAGACCATATCCACAAGGTAACCAAGCTCATTGAGGTTTGTAAAGAGTTTAAGAGGATGCTCTGTCTCACATTCACTGATTTAAAAGAAAACCTTTTATTCTGTTGAGACCAAAGCGGTCATCAGCGGGTAGGGCATTTGCCTTGCACGCCGGCTCATGCCGGCCCGGGTTCGATCCCGGCATCCCATATGGTCCCCCGAGCACCGCCAGGAGTAATTCCAACTGCAGAGCCAGGAGAGCATTGCCGCGTGTGACCCAAAAAGATAAAAAAAAAAAAAATCAAAGTGGTCATCGAAGCCCTAGACAAACAGGGCATTCAAACCCAATACATCAAGATCCTTTGTGAGCTGTACTACAGATTCACCACCAGGATCTCAACATTCTACAAGGAAGTGATTATTTATGTCAAAAGAGGAATTCAGCAGGGTGATACCATTTCACCAAAACTCTTCAGCGCCACCCTTGAGAACGTCATACAACAATTAGAATGGGAAGAAATGGGAGTGAAGATAGACAGTTGGCAACTACACCACCTCTGCTTCGCTGATGACATCGTTCTAGTACCAAAATTAGCTAAGTGGCACAAATGCTGGCTGACTTTGACCGAGAATGTGGAAAGATAGGTGTACAGATGAATCTCAACAAAACAATGTTCATGAAAATCAAACTAGTTCCAGATGCCCTATTTACTCTCAATGGAACAATCTCAATGGAACATCTCTGAATGCAGCAGTTATGTGTACCAAAGCTGAGAAGTCAACATGATGAACAACCTGAAACCTGAGCTGTGCAGGAGGAAGAGAACAGCATGGAATGCTTACAAGAGCATTGAGGAAATAGCTAAAAAGGACAAAGAACCTCTGACTCCAGGCACATATCTTTGACTCCATCATTCTTCCTGCATTAACATATGCCTCAGAGACCTGGGCCCTACGAAAGCAGGATGAGAACACTATTTGGGTCTCCCAAAAAGGAACTGAAAGAGCTATGCTGTTGGAGGACATGTTTAGCTAATCTGGGAGTTTTGTTGTTTTGCTCACTCCCAGCTTAATCTTATTTAAGCCAAGGTTCATTCTAATGAGACCTCTCTTCTATGTAAACACTGCTAGAGGGTGTGGCAGTTACAGAAGTCACCTTGATTGAATAACTTCTGACTTATACATCTACTAAGACTTCTATGTTTTCTAGATTGGGCACAGCTCCTCTTTATACCCACTGCACCCAGCGTGGGACAGTTAGAATTTACCAGGAGACTACCACCCTGGCTACGCTGAGACTAAAGGAAGACTATAGGAAGGATCATACTAGTTTGCTCTAAGCAGGCGAATATGACCCTTTCAGTACATGAGAACAAGATACTCAGAATCACCCTGGTGCAGATAATAATAAGGACCTTGTGGGTACCATCTAGATTACATGAAGCTCATGAAGTTAAGATGTATTACTTTATATCAGCCCCCTCTCTCTCAGTGTTTTACATAGAGATAATCTCGGGATTAGTCCTTGGTGTAACCTTTGTTTATACCTGCAATAGGGTGTGGCACTACACTCTGTTTAGGGTTCTTTGTTGGCATGACAACCTCCCGATTGGATTACTTTGGTGTATATAAGGGGCTGACTTGAGGCCCCTTCACCTTTGCCTTTTGGTTCCTCAGCCTTCAGCTTTTGGCTCCCATGCGGCTTTTGGCTTTTGGCTTTGGCCTTTTGCTCTTTGACCTTTTGCTCCTTCTAGGTAGGACTCAGCTTGGGTGACATCCCTCTCTCTTTGGTGGGAGACTTAGGCTCTTTTGTATGGTCTAAGTTCGGACCAGAGCTAGAGTTTGTTCATTATATTGGATTGCTGTGGAAGAGCTTTTGTACCGATTAAAAGCCATTTTTTGGAACTGCACCGGACTCGTGAGTTTTCATCTTTCTCCCGGCATCCTCGGAGGTAGAAGACAACCTCTGTCCTGACACTGTCGGGGACCCCGCGGCGTTCCCCTGACACTATGCTTCGAATATCATTCCTCATTGATATTCGAGAGAAGGAATCCAGAGTTCTGACCTCCATTGACGATCCAGAGTCAGGGACACTGTCTCTTTGCCAAGGCATGGAAAGTCGGATGGGCTAGACATGTAATGCAATTTGGAGATGACCGCTGGACTAGAGCCATTACCAACTGGGTCCCACAGGACATCAAAAGATCACATGACCACCCACCTACAAGATGGTTATACTTCTTCATCAAGACCCTGAATGAACGGTTTGAGGCTCTTCATATTCCTGGAGCAAGCAGGTGCCATTTGGCTACACTGACATTTGATAAGTTCAAATGCAAACGTTACTGGCTCCCACCCAAGCAAATCAATGAATAATGTCAACCGAAGTGATCAAGTAATAGAATGACTGCATTTATTTGCATGATATATATATGTGTATATATACATATATTAATATACATATATTAGTATGTTACCAATATCCAAGTCAGGCAAAACATGGATCAGGAGGTCTTGTCAAAGGTGGAATCTACCACAAATGTGTGGGAGTCAGAGGTTAGATTAGACAGAGAAGGCAACAGTGTGCCAATAATTGTCGAAAGTGATAATACCAGCCTAGAACTGAGCATTGAATACAGGCAAAAAGATACACATGATAACCTCTGAATGTATGTATTGCAATCCACAGTGTATAAGAGAAGAAAAGAGAGAAATAAAGAGAGAGAGAGAGATAAAGAACCTGCCATAGAGGCAGACTAGGGAGGGGGAGGGAGTTGGGGACATTAGTGGTGGGAAATGGGCACTGTTGGAGGGATGGGTGCTGGAACACTGTATGACCACAACCCAAACATGAACCTCTTTGTAATTGGTGGTATAATAAAATATTTTTTAAAATATTGGAAGAGGAAATGAAAAATAAAATCCATGCTTATGGCTTAAAAAATAATAACTAACTTTTAAATAGCCACCCTACTAAGATGCAATGAAATCACTGTCAAAATTGTAGAGCTTTTTTTAACACATAGAACAAATAATACTAAAGTCTATATAGAACTACAATAGCACCAGCACCCCAAAAAGCCAAAACAAACCTGAAGGGAAATAATATTTTTAAAAAATTCACAATGGGCTCTGACTTTAAACAATACTACGAATCTATAGCAACCACAACAGTGTGGTAATGAAATAAAAGCCAACAGTCAGATCAACATACTACAACTGAAAGTTCACAGATTCTTACCATGTACAATTAAAGACAATGAAGAGCATGAAGAGAAAGGAACACTTCTTAACAAATAATACTTGGAAAACTGGTTAGCTACAAGCAAATGGAACTAGACTCCTTTCATTCCAAGAACAAAAGTTAATAAATAATGGACTAAATATTAACTGTTACCTTGGAATAAAATACGTCAAAAGAAAGTGCAGTCAAACACTTCATTGTATTGACTTCAGTGGTGTCTTCAAGGGCAAGACTAAGAAAAGCAAAAATATTTTTTTACATGTCGCTGCCCAGTTTTCCCAACACCACTTGTTGAAGAGGCTTTCCTTACTCCATTTTAGACTCGTTGCACCTTTACCAAAGATTAAATGATCATGTGTTTGAGGTTGGGTGTCAGGATACTCAATTCTATTCCATAGGTCCACAGGTCTGT
Source organism: Cryptotis parvus (assembly GCA_021461705.1). Lineage (NCBI taxonomy): Eukaryota > Metazoa > Chordata > Mammalia > Eulipotyphla > Soricidae > Cryptotis > Cryptotis parvus. Next base: position 12,275 of record JAJIBD010021731.1, read on the forward strand.
TTTTATTCCAGTACCATGCTGTTTTAATTACTATGCCTTGTAGTACAGTTTGAAGTTGGAAAAGGTGATGCCTCCCATCTTCTTTTTCCCAAGGATTGCTTTAGCTATCCTTGGGGGGTTTATTGTTCCATACAAATTTCAGGAGTATTTCGTTAATTTCTTTGAAGAATGTCATGGGTATCCTTATAGGGACTGCATTGAATCTGTACAGAGCTCTAGGGAGTATTACCATTTTGACAATGTTGATTCTCCCCATCCATGAGCAGGGAATATGTTTCCATTTCCTTGTGTCCTCTTTTCTCTCTTGGAGCAGTGTCTTGTAGTTTTCTTTGTATAGGTCCTTTACACACTTGGGTAGGTTGATTCCTAGGTATTTGATTTTCTGTGGCACAATCGTGAATGGAATTGTTTCCCTTAATATCCCTTTCTTCTCTTTCGTTATTTGTATATAGGAAAGCCACTGACTTTTGGGTGTTGATTTTGTATCCTGCCACTCTACTATATGCATCTATTGTTTCTAGGAGTTTTTTGGTAGAGAGTTTAGGGTTCTCTAGGTATAATATCATGTCATCTGCAAATAATGATTTCTGGAAAACAATATGGACATTCCTCCAAAGACTAGAAATTGAACTCCCATTTGACCCAGCCATACCACTCCTGGGAATCTACTCTGGGAAACCAAAAATACGCAGCGGAAACACCATCCCTACTTTTATGTTCATAGCAGCATTATTCACAATAGCCAGAATCTGGAAGCAACCAGAGTGCCCGAAAATCGATGACTGGATAAAGAAGCTTTGGTACATCTACACAATGGAATACTATGCAGTTATTAGGAAAAATGAAGTTATAAAATTTGCCTATAAATGGATGGACATGGAGAAGATTATGTTGAGCGAAATTAGCCAGAAGGAGAGAGACAGACACAGAATGACTGCATTTATCTGCATAACATAAATATATATGTACATATTAAGATACCAATATCCAAGGTCAAGTGAAACATATATCAGGAGGTCTTGTCAAAGGTGGAAATTATCACAAACGTGTGGGAGTCAGAGGCTAGGTAAGACAGAAAATGGAACAGTGTGCTAACAATTGTCGAGGGTACTAATGCCAACCTAGAACTGAGCATTAAATAGAGGCAAAAAGATACACATGACAACCCTTTAATGTATGTTCTGTAATCCATAGTCTGGAGGGGAAGGAAGAGAGAAAGAGAGAGAAACGGAAAGAAATAAAGAGCCTGCCATGGAGCAGGGCTGGGGGGAGAGGGGAGGGAACTGGGGACGTTGGTGGTGGGAGATGGGCGCTGGTGGTGGGATGGGTGCTGGAACACTGTGTGACCAAAGCCCAAATATGAACTTTTTTAATTGTATATCTTTGTAATTGTAAAAATAAAAAATTAAAAAAAAGAAAAGCAAAAATAAACAAATATAGTTACAACAAACAAAAAGGCTATGACTCTGGGAAGAAGAATCACTAAAACATAAAGACATTTTACTGAATGAGCTAAAATATTTGCACACCATGTTTCTGACAAAGGACTAATAAACAAGATATATAAAGCATTCACAAAACACAAAAGCAACAAAAAATACACATCCCCCATGAAAAAAATGAAATAAAGAGTTGAACAGAGATTTCTTTTAAATAGAACATACATGGCATACAGACATGGGGGGGGGAATATCTCATTATCACTTATTATCAGGGAAATGCAAATCAAAATCATAATGAGGTATCACCTCATACTTGTGAAAATGGCACATATCAAAAATCCTACGAAAAGCAGCTGCAACGGGAAGTAAATACAAAGGAATCCTTGTTTACTATTTGTGGGAATATAATCTGGGTCAGCCTTTATGGAAAATATTCTGGATATTTATAAAATTTTTAGAAAAGAATTACCATATGATACAGAAGTTCCATGCTGAGGAATCCCAAAACACACTCCACACACACACACACACACACACACACACACACAAAACCCGAACAGTAAATCAAAATTAGTTATGTACACCTCAGTTCAATATCTCAATATCCAAAACCTGGAAACTATTTTATGTGCCCAATGAAAAATGAGTGTATAAAAATATGACACATATACACAATGTAGAACAACTCTGCATATGGAAAAAATGAAACCTGTCTTTTTACCAACATGATGAAACTTGATAGTTCATGCTAAGTGAAATAAGTCAGAAGAACAAATAAATACTGCCCATCTCACTCATTTATGGAATGAAAAGCAGCAAAATAAGAGAACAGACAAAATGAAATGAAAACAAACCCTTAGGTCCAGTCCATAAAACTAATATTACTAGAGAGCCTGGGAGAAAGGAGATTGGAGGGTGAAACAGAGGTATTTTAGGGTCTGTAATGGAACAGGATTCTTACCTCACAGTAGTACTTGTGCTAGGATGACATATATTTTGGAAAAGTGTAAAAGTATATTCCTAAAATATGCACAACCATAAAATCCAACAATATCTCATTTTATAAAAAGTTTTAAAAATAGAAACTTAGTTTCTATTTTTATAAAATAGAAATTGTGTTTTTTTTTTTGCTTTTTTGGTCACACCCAGAGATGCTCAGGGGTTACTCCTGACTCTGTGCTCAGGAATTACTCCTGGCGCTGCATGGAGGACCATATGGGATGCCAGGGACTGAAGCCGGGTCATCTACATGCAAGGCAAATGCCCTACTCACTAGACTATCGCTCCAGCCCCAAAAAATAGAAATTGTGAAGTGAAGGAGAAGTACCTAGAATGTTGGTTAATGATACAGCCTATGTTTCATGTGTATAAGACCTTGGGTTAGACCAAAGCACTCAAAGCAAAAAAAAAAAAAAAAAATGAAAACAAAATAAAGGAGTAAAAAAGAGCAGTTACTTTTGTTCTTGATCTTACTTCTCCCCAGATATTCTATAGGTGAACTCAGGCTTTTAAATAAGTGTTTGTATCTTAAAGATATTTACAATAAAAGTACAATGACATAAAAAATATGTTCTTCATCACTAATCATCAGGGAGATGCACATCAAAACAACAATGAGATATCATCTCACACCACAGAGACTGGCACACATCCAAAAGAACAAGAGCAACAAGTGCTGCAGATACAAGGAAAAAGACACTCATTCATGTTAGTGGGAATGTCAACTGGTCCAGCCTTTTTGGAAAATAACATGGACTTCCACCAAAATATAGAAATTAAGCTCCTACTTGTCTCAGCAATAGCACTGCTGGGAATATATCCTGGGAACTCAAAAACACACAGCAGAAACACCATCTGCACTTTTATGTTCATTGCAGCACTATTCACAATAGCCAGAATATGAAGACAACCTGAGTGCCCAAAAAACAACTGGATAAAGAAACTATGGTACATCTACACAATAAAATATGGTGCTGCTGTTAGAAAAAAAATGAAATCATGAAATTTGCCTATAAATGGATGAACATAGAGTATAATGCTGAGTGAAATGAATCAGAAGGAGAAGAACAGATATACAATGATTGCATTCATTTGTGAGATATAAAAAGATAGTATGAGACTAATATCCAAGGCCAGGGAAAACGGCCCAGGAAGAGGTGTCAATGGTTGGAATCTACCACATATGTGTTTGGGGCGAGGGTAGGTAAGATAGAGAAGAGGTCTGTTTGCCATTAATAGTTGGAAAAGGTAACGTTAGACTAGAACTAAGCATTGAAAGTAGGTAAAAGGATATACATGATAACCCTTATGTGCCTGTATTGCAAACCATAATGCACAAAGGGGAGAGAGAGAGAGAGAGAGAGAGAGAGAGAGAGAGAGAGAGAGAGAGCCTGCCATAGAGGCAGGTTAGAGGCAGGGGAAGGAAACTGGGCACACTGGTGTCAGGAAATGTGCACTGGTGGGGGATGGTGCTGGAATACAGTATGACTGAAACCCAATCATGAACAGCTAATGGTCTATCTCACAGTAATTTAATTGAAAAATTTAATTCCAGAAATTCCAAGTCTTCAAGTCATCACAAAATGCTGTGAGAAATTTGGAAATACATTCTGAAAATGTATTTGAGAAATTCTGTTGAGAAATACATGTTCGTCTTAGCACAGATAGCAGTTAAACATATGCCTTGACCAAAATTCACAATTAGTGAAAGGCAACATAAAAGTCTGCTCAGTGGACTAAGAAACCGTGCTGTAGCCCTCAGTACTGTACTACCCTAACTGCATGAAGTCCAAATGAACACCCAAGAGATCATGACGAACCTGTTCATTCGCTGGGATGTTGTCAAGTGACAGAAACGATGCTGGGACCCTGAGGGTAAGTTGTGACAGCATCTTCTCGTGGGAAGCTTGGAACAGTGTTCTTTCAGTAGTTAGCAACTACAGGAGGATATTAATCCTTTCAGTTCTTTAGTCAGAGTTCAGAAAGCGGCACGGGGCATCAAATCTGTTATACAGCCAGATCCTCCTGCCTGCACCCTCAAGCCTGGAGATGTACGAAGTGAAAAGGTGACTGGCAGGGAGACTCCACTGTGTTCACTCCACTGACATCCCATCAAAAAGTTGGGTAACAATGCAATTCTGAACGCAGAATATAGATTCCTTGTCATATATCATGTTTAATAGACATTTAATACTCACTATTGAATATTAAAACTATATTCCCTTGAAGCAATAGAGGCATCAAGAAAGAAAGAAAAATGACATGCTATCTTTTCTGATGTGGTGAACACTGAGAAAGACTCAGAATAAATACTAGCTTACCCATGACAGGTGTGACTGGAGAAAGCACCCAGTCGCTACGAAGAGCAGAGTGCATCAGGTGATAAATCCTATTTTGTTTATGACTGTTACCAAATACATACTTTGGAGACATATAGTTCTTTTTGTTTCCCTCACCTCAAAGGCAATTAGTCATATGACCTATATGACCTATAATGTGTCCTACAGTTTACTTTTTTTTTTTTTTGCTTTTAGGGTCACACCCGGCAATGCTCAGGGGTTACTCCTGGCTCTGCACTCAGGAATTACTCCTGGTGGTGCTCGGGGGCCCGTATGGAACCCAGGTTGGTCACGTGCAAGGCAAATGCTTTACCCACTGTGCTATCGCTCCAGCCCCAGTTCACATTTTTTAAGTGGCCATAATCAGAACAAATTTTGGGGTCTGAAGCAACGGGATGGCAAGAAGAGCACTTGCCTTGCATGCAGCTGATATGGCTTAATCCATAGCAACTCATATGGTCCCCAGAGAAACACCAAAAGTAATCTGTGAACACAGAGAAAGGGATGTAGACCCTGAGCACTGTAGGGTGTGGTGCAAAAAATAAAACAAAAACCAAATCCTTACTGCTTAAACTGTTTGCATGTTTTACTTTTACAGATATTAAGAATTCTTCCCCTCTGACTTATTGCAGATGCTGTTGCCCAGAGCCTCTGCATCTTGCCTGGAGCTGCCTCCCACAGGTCACTTTGTAGATAGGAGGACAATTAGAATGTGGCAGTTTATTTGACCATGGATTCTACGTCACCTGGTATAAATATTTTCTCCCAGGCTGCCACAATCATCATGGGACTAGCTAGATCTTACCAGTATATTCACCTGGCCACACTGGAGCTCTAAATAGGTAGACCAGAGAGAAATGCTGTTTGCCTCCAAGCAAACAAGCATGGCTCTCTATTAGGTCTAAAGGCTAATACAAAACAACTATGAAGTAAAGGCACCTAGCTATAAAATATACATTGGTACAGATACATGCCCATCCTCCCACTCTACACTGTGCGGGTGTTTCCAAGGGAGATCTTGGCTAGGCAGCATTAACATCTCAAAGGACCTAGGGGAGGTCCTTTGAGAAGTTACTTACCTGAGAGGATTTGACCCCAAGTGCTTCCCACTGGAGTGGGCAGGCTTTGTTGCAGGGATATAAAAACTGTAGCCTGCTTTCTTCCCTGCTCTTTCTCCTTATGCCTTTTGCCTTTTTGCCCTCTCTTCTCTATTTTCTTCCCTGCTGGGTCTTAATATATGTGGGTGGTGGCCATCTTGACCTAGTATTCTAAACCGGGGGACCACATATATTAAGACCAGTTGGGTCTTAATATATGTGGGTGGTGGCCATCTTGGCCTAGTATTCCTAAATCCCGGAACTGTAAGTCCGTGGTTTTCCTATTGCTGATTTGTATACCCAGAACAAGTGTGAGTAAAGCCTCTTGAAACTTTGCTGCATTCCCATGTCTTTCTCTGTCCACCGGTCACCTCTCCCCTGGGGCAGAAGGTCCTACACCCTGCTCCCAGATTTTGTTGGGGCACCCAGCCGTACCCCGACACTGACTGTGACAAATAGGTGAATTGTATATTATCTTGAGAATATGCAATATTCATATTAAGAATGAAGCACTTTTTTTATCTTCTTGACACAACATATTTAATACTTCAACACAATATCATGTGCATAAATAGAGGAGAAAATGGGGTGTTACTAAAACTTGGTAAAAAGCTGCAGAGTAACAAAGCAGTCCTTTGAATACTTTGAAAGTGAATGATGAACCCAAAACACATTCGTTGTGGGTGAATCTTGTGGAATTGTGGACATTTATCATGTTTTTTAACCTCATCAGAGAGACCCGTATTCTTGGTGCTTAAGTCTATGGCACTTGGAATTGTCATCTCGGCTCATTACCCTAAGGGACTCGACAAGGAGATTCAACATAAACATCAGGCTAGATTTGCAGAATATTTATATTGCTGGGCCTTTGTCTCGTTGGGTCTTTGTCTCTAAGGCAGGACCCCCTTTCTCCTTCTGGCATCTTTGAAATAGTCTCAAACTAGATTGTTAGATACAGTTTTTGACTGATACCACAAAGACTTTTCTGAATCCATAGATCTCTATTCATTTAAAAGTTGATTAATATATCAGCATAACTCACATGGTGCTGTGAATATTGTACTATGTCTGAAAATCAAATTGTCATATAGATGGTGCATTGAGTAAGTCTCTTGCCTTATACGCATTCAACCGACAGCATGAATGATTCATTGAGTACCACCAGGCATGATCCCTGAGTATAAATCCAGGGTAAGCCCCAAGCACTGCCAGCTGTGGCCCAAAAGCAAACAAAAATTAGCCAGATGGGAGCTCAATTTAAAAAAGAAATTATTTTAACTTACATATACTCTGTGGAGGGCCTTATTTTAATTTAAATTATTTGAATGACTACTGAAATCATTAGTAGAAAAAAGTACCCAAATTCGTTTTTTGTTTGGAGAAATTCAGCATTCTAAAAAAAGAAAGTAGAAATATTTACCATTTAAATTCTCATAGCACTTGTTGCACAAATAACTGAGGAAAATAATAATTGGAAAAAGAATAATTCACACTTTTATTGAATTTCATAGATAGGCGGTGACTAAATGCTTGATATATATCATTTCATTTAAACCTAAAATCCTATTATTTGCCATCTTTTTTCAGCCAATTAACATGCCTGAAAATCCATTTTCGGTTAATATTCCAAACTACTCTATCTACCCAGAGGGTAGGGCATTTGCCTTGCATGCAGCCGACCCATGCCGGTCCGGGTTCGATCCCTGGCATCCCATATGGTCCCCCGAGCACCGCCAGGAGTAATTCCTGAGTGCAGAGCCAGGAGTAACCACTGAGGATTGCCGGGTGTGACCCAAAAAAGTAAAAAAAAAAAAAAATACTCTAATCATGTAGATAGACTTAAGCATAGAATAAAGAGTGTGTGAAAGGAAAGCATGATGTTTTTGAGAGAGAAATGAAGTGTTCTGAACTAGCTCAAAGACTGACTCAGTGCATCAGAGATCAGATCATGAAATCCTGGGTTTCAAGGACCTCACGTACTAAATTTAGAGACGTAACTGTCTTCCTCAAGACTCTTTTCTTGCTTTCATTCCTTTGTCTTCCTCTTGTCTTTTAGTCCAATTATCAGTCTGCTTTTAACTGCAAAGGCTAAGTCACTGTCATTGGCAACCCCCAAACTCATATACTCATACCTTCCCCACTTGAAATGAAAGGGCACACCTCTCTCCTATAAGTCTGCATTGCTAGAAAATGTAGAGTCAACTTGGGACAGCAAGGGGGTACTCACTCCTTAGACTATTCACTGTGGGCCCGTACTATGATGAGTAACCTTTATTAAAGGTCAAATTTATTCCCACAAGGAAACATGCCAGGCAAAGCAAGCAAAGAATTAGCCACAACAATCAATTATACAATTGATTCATCTTTGAAATCATGAACTGAGCTCACTATTATCAGAGGTTTATGTTCTGTAAAGATAAACTGTTATTCAAGTACACAACTTGAATATCATCTAGAGAGTTAGAATCCAAGTAGGTAAAATACTTGTGCTATTTATGAGCATGGCAATGAGGTTTTAAAAAATGCTTCATATAGCCAAAAAATGTTTCTAAACACATCATCATTATCGAGATTGATTAAACCTAAAATATTCCGATCACCAAAAAGGGACTGTCTGGATAAAGTAATAAAGGAAGTAGTTTACTTCTTATCCTTAATAAATAACTATATTAAGTTTTATCCCTTGTCACAGAAGCACTAGTTAATTGATTCATAAGCATGTATGGGCTTACATTAGAGAAACACAACACTTGTTTAAGTATCACATATGAATAACATTCACATTCTGATCAGGGATTTTGATGGGTAAATATTCAGCTAAATGTGAGCTTTTAGCAAAATACTAACACATTAAAATTACATAAAACTGAAAATTACAAAAACTGAAAACATAAAATTGGCAACCTACAGGACATTTCGGAAGACTACTGCAGACTGATGGAATTGTAGGACAGGTCTTAGGTATACACCCACCCGAGTTGCCACAGCGCCTTTGAACTTTACCGGTCATAGGGATTCCCACCCCTGCCCGGGGCACTGTCCCATGGACCTAGTGGCCACTAGCTCCCATGCAGAACCTCATTCTTGGGCCCTGGAATTAAACTGCCAAACAAGTATTGCCAGGTGGCCCAAGTATTATCAGAAATGGGCCCTAGAATCCCTGAGTACTGCTTACGAACACCTTCACGCCCCGCCCCTCCTAACCTCCCCCAAAGAGAAGAAGAAACATGAGAGGACAATACTTTCATGACGGCACCTATTTTTGGTATTGGCACCTTTTCTTTGTTCAGTTTGGGGATCTTAAATGATTGTGCTCAGCTGTTTACTCCCGGCTCTGTGCTTTGGAAACCACAGGCAGTGCTTGGGATTATGCCCGGGTTGGCTGCTAACAAGGCAACCATCTTACACGCTAACTGGCTCACTTGTTTCAATAAAATTTCATGTTACAGTTTAAAACAAAGGGGGAAGGCACTGATTAAGGGGATCATGATAGGGATATTTCACAGGGAAAAAGAGTGTTGGTATAGGAGTAAGAGCCTAAAAATTAACACCAAGATAAACTGGGGTTGGAGTGATAGTGCAGTGAATCAGGTACATGTGGCTGGCTGGGGTTTTGATCCCCAGCATATCATATGGTCCATTATCCCTGCCAAGAGTGATCCATGAGCACAGAACTAGAAGTAAACCCTGAGCACAGTCAGGTGTGGCCCAAAAAATAGTGAAAAATAAAGAAATAGAAGTCACCTGCCCTCAAGGTATTGCAGGTGTGCCTGTCGGGGCTGCGTTGGCAGGTGGCAGACAGGAGATAGGCTTGTCTACACCCCCAGAGCTCTGCCCTGTGGGCCTGGATGGTGGATGGTCTGATATAGGAAGAACAGTGTGCAGCCTTACAAGAGGGTTAGATAACAAAGTAGACTAGGACCAGGCCCTTCCCAGGATCTTTCACATCTGTACACCATAATGATCATTGTAGTTGTAACAAATTGGGGAGGTTGATGGGGAATGAGGAACTATAATGTCACATTAGAAATCACTACTGAATATACACATAGATAATTGCATCAGAAACCGTAAGGCAAGTCACAAGGTATAAAGAGAAGAGAGATAAATACAGAGACAGAAATAGAGATAGAGAGAAAGATGAGAGACTCAGACACATAGGGGAGAACTGCCATCTGGCTCTCCCCTAGCTCAGCTGCCTATGAGGCTTTCAGGAGGCAAGATGGGTTTTGGGGGGTGGGCCCATCACTTCTGTAGGGCCTCAGAAGCAGCCAGATGAGACTCTCTCACCATAATAGCCACATTATCACGGTCCGGACCTCACAGCTCATCAGAACCCACGCAAGAGAGATGCTGATCTCAAGACCAGCTCAGAGGAGCCAAGTTTGAGCCCAGATAGGTGGCTCTCGAAGGTAGAAGTAACCAGGCGTTCCTGGAGATGGAGCTGGGGGTACCCCCTTCCCTCTCTGACCTTTCCTGGAGGCCTACTGGCCCTGCCCACAAACTGCCTCAGTGCTCTCAGCCATGATGCAGAGACTCAGATGCACAGGGGAGAGCTGCCATCCAACTCTCCCCTAGCTCAGCTGACCATGAGGCTCCCAGGAGGGAAGATGGGTTTTGGGAGTGGGCCCATCACCTCTGTATGGTCCTGGAAGCAGCCAGATGAGACTCTCTCACCATAATAGCTGCCATTTTCACAGTCCGAAACCCACTGCTCATCAGAACCCACACAAGAGAGATGAACAGAGCAGCCGAATTCGAGCCCACATAGGCAGCTCTCGGAGGCAGAAGTCACTGGGTGTTCCTGGAGATGGAGCTGGGGTCCCCATTCCCCTCTCTGACCCATCCCAGAGGCCTGGTGGCCCTGCCCACAAACTGCCTTGGGGCTCTCGGCCATGATGCAGAGACTCAGAAGCATGGGGGAGAGCTGCCATCCGACTCTCCACTAGCTCAGCTGACCATGAGGCTCCCAGGAGGCAACATGGGTTGCCTCTGTAGGACCTCAGAAGCAGCTGGATGAGACTCGCTCACCATAATAGCTGCCATTTTTGTGGTCCGAACCCAGTTCATCAAACTAGTGGAACCAATCATGTTCTAGAATACATTATAATCTACAATGTGTAAGAAAGGAAAGTGAGAAGGAGAGAGAGAGAGAAAGAGAGAAAGGAGATAAAGAACCTGCCATGGAGGCAGGCTGGGGGGAAAGGAGGAGGGAGGTGGGGACACTGGTGATGGGAGATGGGCAGTTGTAGAGGGATGGGTGTTGGAACATGTGGAACCAAAATTCAAACATGAACATCTTATAATTGTATATCTAACAGTGGTATAATAAAATTTTTGTTCTTTTGCTTTTGTGGGGTCACACCAGGCAATGCTCAGGGGTTTCTCCTGACTCTGCACTCAAGAATTACTCCTGGTGGTGCTCGGGGAACTTATAGGATGCCGGGATCGAACCCAGGCCTGGCACGGGCCGGCCACATGCAAGGCAAACGCCCTACCTGCTGGACTATCACCCGGCCCCAAGAATAATAAAATATTTTTTAAAAAATAAAGAAATAGTTCAAGAGATACTAGCAGCCATTAACAGCATTTATATGATCACTTGTATGGTTAAGGAGATGCTTCAGGGTTAAATGACAAATCTTTAGTTTCCATAAAATCAGGGCCACAGATTTCCTGGAGTTTAGGCATTTTTCCTTTTAATGGTCCCTTCCAAAGGGAACTTGTCTTGAGAATGGCCAAGATGGGTTTGATCCACAGCAACCCATATATTCCCCAAAGCTCTGCCAGGTGTAATTCCTGTGTGATGATGAGTCAGGAGTAAGCCCTCTCCGTAGCCAGGTATATCCCTACCCCCCAAAAAAATTTATAATTACCACTGAATTAACTTAAATATAAATACACTATTATTTTCTATTATAATATTTTATTTGACCTGAAAGTTAGGTTTCCTTTTCATTTTAAGAACTTAAAACATATTAGTGACTCCTAAAAGCATGACTGTCATTAGGTGCCACACCAACTATGTCAAACAGTTAAGGACACCTGTGACTGAAATCATACCTTCAAGAAAGGAGAGTAAAAGAGAAAGGAAGGAAGGAAGGAAGGGAGGGAGGGAGGGAGGGAGGGAGGGGAGGGAGGGAGGGAGGGAGGGAGGGAGGGAGGGGAGGGAGGGAGGAAGGAAGGAAGGAAGGAAGGAAGGAAGGAAGGAAGGAAGGAAGGAAGGAAGGAAGGAAGGAAGGAAGGAAGGAAGGAAGGAAGGAAGGAAGGAAGGAAGGAAGGAAGGAAGGAAGGAAGGAAGGAAGGAAGGAAGGAAGGAAGGAAGGAAGGGTAAGAAGAAAGAAACAGCTTAGAACATAGCTCAGGTATTTTTGGCACTTCTAGGATAGAAACTATTATAAATCAACAGATTCTAAAATATCAATCAGTGAATAGAAGGATCTACTAATTAGTAAGAATTATTATAAAGCATCTTCACTTCCAAGTAAGTAGCATGTTCAAACACAAGTGTTGTAGCTAAAAAATGTAGATTGGAAAGAAGCCAACTTAAAATCAGCTATTCCTAAGGAATCTTAAAATGTTCCCTTTAAAGAAATAAGTGGGCAGAATAGAGTCTGCTTAGAATATGTTGAACATTTGTTGGTTAATCGCATGTCACATTCCGCAGACGAAATCAGCAAAAGCTAAGCACACTCTTGGGTGTTGTTTGACAGAAATAAACATTCCTGTCCTAAATAAAATGAAGCCATTTTTACATTATTCATTTAGTCCTTCAAGAAATACTAATTAACGCCTACTGTATTAGCTGCTAGGGATATGAGTCCAGAGGTGTGAGAAACCTGGTGAGCTAGAAAGCTTCAAACAATTCCATAGGTTGATTCTATGCGTGTGTTGTAGAGGCTGTTGTAGCACACTAAAGAAGCAGTGGTCAGATTTAGAAGGGGCTTGTTGTCTCATTGAGGAGTCTGACTTTATCTTAAAGTTATCACTATCACTATCACTATCTTCCCATTCATCTTCTATTTGCTCGAGCGGGCACCAGTAATATCTCCATATGTCCTGTCTCATGCTAGTAGAGCCCAAGGGCATCTGCTTGATCCAGGAACATAAAGAGCCTCAAACCATTATATTAGGGCATGGGAATGACCTAATATAATTGTTACTGGTATTTGGCATATCAAACATGACACGGGCAGCTTGCCAGGCTTGCCGTGCAGGTGGCATACTCTTGTAGTCACCTCTAAATACAGCATTTATTGAGGAACTGTGAGTCCGCAAGCAGCCATGCAAGCCGGGCTGTGATAGGCTCATCTGCTGGGTGGATTTCTGATGAGAGGGAAGTCCGGATGTGGGGCTGCCATTAACTCTTAAAGTTAATAAAGAGTTAACAGAAGACTTTAACATGAGGAAAGTTGCAATTAAATATATAAGATATCTTTAGTGCTAGCATGTAGCATTGGATAATCTTGCTCTCAGTATAGAATCACTTATGGAACCAATCCCCTCAATTTTTTCTAATTAAAGAATTAACTTCACTTTCACATTCTGCCAGTTCCCAGAGTTGAAGCAGTCCTGCTCAGTAACTTCAGGTAGGACCCCAAGCATCAGGAGTCTGAAAAGCTTCTTAGGTGACTCGAAGGTGAAGTCGACTTTGGAGAAACACGGCTAAGACTGCGGTGAAACATGACTGCTCTCTGCTAAGTGAGCGGTAACAGGGAACTATGCCAGAGAAAACTGCCTAGAGGAACAAGGAATTTCGTTGGGTTGATTTACCAGGAATTAAAACTGTTGGCTTCAGGATCTAGCCACATGGCTCCACCGTGTGGATAAACTGTGATGTATCAAGTTAGGCGCTGGCCTTTTCCCCCTTCTGATTAGGTTTTGCTGTTAGCATGAGAGTATTTCTGGAACTAAATGCAAGAGCCAAAAATAGTGTGTTGGCGAGAAGAAAAATATGTATTGACTCCTGAAAATATTTAAAGCTTAAATAAATCAATTTCAATTTTGATACAATGCTTTACATATTAAATTTCTTTACAATTTTTCCATGGGCACAGCATTTACGGAAAAGGCTTATATATGTACTTTATTAAGTCAAAGGTCTCTCAAATAATGAAATTATCCCGTTTATTTTTCTTAAAATCAATAGTTTTCTTTTGAGAGATTGGAATGCCAAATATCTGTCTAAAATTAAATTTTATCTATATAGATGAAAGTAGTTTTACTCATACCATTCTTATTCTTAGGCTATATTGAAATAAGACAGGTAGAAGTCTTAAATATGTTAGATTAAAATAAATTGAATAATGTTTTTCTCCAGTTTAATTAATTTTAACAGTTGTTCATGATAATTTGTTACAGACATTTAATATTCCAATCCCAATCCCACCACCATTGCACCTTCCCACCACCATTATTTCCAATTTTCCCAACCACCCCTTAAGCTTTCCCCCTATAGCAGATTCTCAATAATTTATTTTATATTGATTGTTATAAATAATTTGCTAAAAAAGGATCCAGAAATGTTTCCTTAGAAGAAAGTCAGTGAAGATTAAGGAATCTCACCATGGAGCCATTAAGCTCTTGTATAAGAAATTACTAATATATTCTTACAGGATAAGCACTGTTGGCTTATATTTTGTTAAACTATATTGGTTGCCTTCTACTTTACATCCCATTCAATGTGGAGTGCTGCTTAATTTATCAGTATTTTAGAGTTTGAGATGTTGCATGCCACAAATACTGCCGTGCACTCCGAAATTCCAAAAATTTTTAATGGGATGATAATGCTGAAGTTAATTTTTCTTTAACTGGATATTTGCTTTGGGGCATGAGCATGACTGCCTGGCCTTCTGGAAGACTAGGATGGAAGAGGTAGCCCATCCCTGACTCCGTGAAAGCCTGAAGATATCAGTCACAAAACGTGCATACCTTAGTTTTTCAACAGACTGATTTCTGGATGGGACTCCTGCAAGCAGTGGAGTCAGCCTAGAGCATGGCAGTGATTGTGGAGTGTGAGGTTTTCAGTTGCCAAAGCTCTGTTTGGGCAGGTGGTGGGCTCACTGTCCCCCTCCAGGTGTCCCAGAAGACTCAGCCTGGTTTGGGGTATGGAAGCTCTTTAAATTGATTAATTTTAACAACTGCAGAAGTTTCTCATCCTTTTTAATTGTTCACAATATTGTCTTTAAAAACTTAGACTATGTGGTTCTTACTGGAAAAATAAAACATCTTCATATCTGTAAAGATTCATACATGATTGGTTATTGTAATTTATCAATAGAGACTCACAGACATGGGGCAGAGCTGCTACTGGCTCTCCCTGTGCCCAGCCGCTCACGAGGCGCCGGGAGGGATGGTGGGTTCTAGCCCTGGCCCACCACCCCAGCAGAGCCTGGCAACAAGCCAGATGACTCCCCCACACTCACCCCCTGAGGGCCTCCATTTTCCACATCCGGACCTTCCCCCTCATCAGAACTCCACCCAGCAGACCAGCATATCACAGTCCAGCTCTCGGAGCCACCCGGCAGTCTTTTAAATCCGCCAGAATTCCACCCAGCAGACCAGCTACCAGCCCAGCTCATGGAGATCCACCCTGCAGCAGTCTTTTTTTTAAATCCAGCCCAGGTATGCTGATCCAGAGACTCACAGACATGGGGCAGAGCTGCTACTGGCTCTCCCTGTGCCCAGCCACTCATGAGGTGCCCAGGAGGGATGGCGGGTTCTAGCCCTGGCCCACCACCCCAGCAGAGCCTCAAACCAACAAGCCAGATGACCCCCCCACTCCTTGAGGCCTCCATTTTCCACATCCGGACTTCCCCCTCGTCAGAACTCCACCCAGCAGACCAGCCTATCACAGCCCAGCTCATCGAGATCCACCCTGCAACAGTCTTTTTTAAATCCAGCCCAGGTATGCTGATTCAGAGACTCACAGACATGGGGCAGAGCTGCTACTGGCTCTCCCTGTGCCCAGCTGCTCAAGAGGCACCCGGGAGGGATGGCGGGTTCTAGCCATGCCCCGCCACCCCAGCAGAGCCTCGCAACAAGCCAGGTGACCCGCCAACTCCATGAGGGCCTCCATTTTCCACATCTGGACTTCCCCTCATCAGAACTCCACCCAGCAGCCTATTTAGAGATGACTACAAAAGCATGCTACCCGCACGGCAGAGCCTGGCAAGCTACCCGTGTGGTATTTGATATGCCAAATACCAGTAACAATTATAGACCTCATTCCCATGACCTGATGGAATGGTTTGAGGCTCTTTATGTTCCTGAAGCAAGCAGGTGCCCTTGGGCTCTACTTGCATGAGACAGGTCATATGGAGATGTTACTGGTGCCCACTCGAGCAAATCGATGATGAACAGGAAGACATTGATACAGTGATACAGTGAATTTATCAATATCTGTTCAAGCAAATTCTGAAAATAGGATTATTAAGCTAGTGATATTAATACTGCTTCCCTAACTCTCCAAACTCTAGTTTGCCAAATAAGCACTTTTTGGTTCATAATTAAGTTGTATTTTTCACTCAAGTTTTCACTCAATTGAGAAGTAACTCAATGTCAAATTTTAATTTTATAGCTTGATTTAATTTGACAATCCAAATATTTATATTTATTTCAAAATTGTTATTTGTTCTGGAGATAACATTATTCTTACCAGAAAAATATAACAAAACACTAAAAATATAGTTGGATAAGACTATTGCCTCACTCTTATCATACCCTGTTAATATCTTTCCTAGATGTGGAACAATAATCTATGAAATAAATATTTTTAGAATTTTCTACATATAAGGCACTAGGTGAATATCACAGGAGATACAGATCTTAAAACTTTGGGGTACTTAAAGTATCTTACAAGTTTTTTAATAGCCACATTCTTTTAAAAAAATCAAACCTTAGGCAACACAAGTAATAATTAAAGTCCAAAAGAGTGGAACTAATACATGCAAGGAGGAACAGGAGATTACAGCAAGCTGGAAGGGTTTGAGAAGTAACTGAAGTACCTGGATTTAAGCTAGACGGGCCTAGAGGAAATGTATATAGGCAGAAGGGGGAAAGGAAGAGCCCAGTCAGGGGTGTAGATGCATTTTGCATACCAGTAGCCAGGGACTCACTCAGCAGCACATAACAAATGGAGAATCTTGGTCTCAAATACATGGAAACAAATCCTGTAATTTAATAAAATGGCTAGGGTGGTTTGTATTTATATTTATATTTAATTGATGGGGTTTGTATTTTTTTAAAAACTTTATTTTAAAAAATTCATTATTTTATTTATTTTTGGTTTAGGGCACATACTGATGATGCAAGGCAAGCTCGCTGCCCACAATACCATCCTATAATAAAACTTTACAAGGACTCTTAGAGCATCAGTCAGCCAATGGTTTTCCCCTTCCTATCACTTGTATCACTTGTCTTCCCATTGTCATCGATTTGCTCGAGCGGGTACCAGTAACATCTCCATTTGTTCTGTCACATCTAGTGTAGCCCAAAGGAATCTGCTTGCTCCAGGAACAGGTATAGTCTCAAACAAATCATTCAGGTCATGAGAATGAGGTCTATAGCTGTTACTGGTTTCTGGCATATCACATATGACACAGGTACTTTGCCAGGCTCTGCTGTGTGGGAGAAAGATCATTACAGTGTATAAATGTGAAAGATCCTGGGAAGTACCTGGTCCTAATGTCCATTATCTAAGAATGTTGTGTGGCTACTCCACCAGCACAGCTGTGGGTCTGGAGTGTCTCTCTTCCAGTTGCTGGGTGAGGTGGCTGGGAGCTTGAAGCTACACCCAGCGACAAGGAGGTGGAGGAATGGGAAGAGGAGCCCAAATCCCTGCTCCAAGTCCAGCCAGCTTGGCCCCCTGCACATGTGAGTGAACCCTAGGAGCTAGGTTGGACTTGGCCAGAGGCTGGCCAAGTCATTTACCATCCTCCGAACTCCATGGACTGCTCCATGTGGAATAGCCCATGGAGTTCCCCTACCTATAGGCTAGATTAATATATATTTTGGTCCTTGCCAGTCATATTGTCTCTGTCTCAACTACGCAACTAATTCTGATGTTTAGCATGAAAGCATAGAAGTTAACACATAAAACAATGAGCACAGCTACTCTCCAGTAAGATTTTTTTTTATTCATGAAGTGTTGGAGGACAGGTTTAACTAACCTGGGAGCTTTGTTGTTTTGCCCACTCCCAGCTTAATCTATTTAAGCCAAAGTTCATTCTAATGAGACCTCTCTTCTATGTAAACACTGCTAGAGGGTGTGGCAGTTACAGAAGTCACCTTGACTGAATGACTTCTGACTTATACATCTACTAAGACTTCTATGTTTTCTAGATTGGGCACAGCTCCTCTTTATACCCACTGCACCCAACGTGGGACAGTTAGAATTTACCAGGAGACTACTACCCTGGCTACGTTGAGACTATAGGAAGACTATAGGAAGGATCATACTAGTTTGCTCTAAGCAGGCGAGTGTGACCCTTTCAGTACACGAGAACAAGATACTCAGAATCACCCTGGTGCAGATAAGAATAAGAAGGACCTTGTGGGTACCATCTAGATTACATGAAGCTCATGAAGTTAAGATGTATTACTTTATACCAGCCTCTCTCTCTCTCTCTCTCTCTCTCTCTCTCTCCAGTGTTTTACATAAGAGATAATCTTGGTAGAAAGGATTAGACCTTGGCTAACCTTTGTTTATACCTGCAATAGGGTGTGGCACTACACTCTGTTTGGGCCAGGTATGGACCAGGACTCTCGACATGGGGCGAGCTGCTCCTTGCCTCCCTGTGCCCTCTCTCTCAGGGCCCGGAGGCTGGAGGGTTCAGCCCTGGCTGCCACCCCAGCAGAGCCTCCACAAGCAGATCACCCTCCCTACTCCATGGGGCCCGCCATTCCAACCGAACTTCCCCTCGCACCCCACCCGAGACAGCTCAGCCCGGTAGCGTGTGGTTCACAATAGATGCTTTATTCGAGGTGACTAAGAGTATGCCACCCGACGGCAAGTCGGAAGCTGCTCGTGTCTATTTGATATGCCAATGCCGTATTTATATTAGGTCATTCCATGACCTATATAATGGTTTGAGGCTCTTTATGTTCCTGGAGCAAGCGGTTCCTTTGGGCTCTACTAGCATGAGACAGGACATATGGAGATATTACTGGTGCCCGCTCTAGCAAATAGAGATGAACGGGAAGATAGTGATAGATAGTGACTACACTCTGTTTAGAGTTCTTTGTTGACACGACCCTCCCTGGATACTTTGGTGCATATAAGGGGACTGACTTGAGGCCCCTTCGACTTTGGCCTTTTCGCTTTTGGCTTTTGGCTCCTGTGGCTTTTTGCTTTTGGCTTTCAGCTTTTTGCTCTTTGGCCTTTTGCTCCTTCTTCTGGGTAGGACTCAGCTCAGGTGAGATCCCCTCTCTCTTTGGTGGGAGACTTAGGCTCTGTTGTATGGTCTAAGTTCAGACCAGAGCTAGAGTTTGTTCATTATATTGGAGTGCTCTGGAAGAGCTTTTGTACTATTAAAAGCCTTTTTTGGAACTGCACTGGACTCGTGAGTTTTCATCTGTTCTCCCGGCGCCCTCGGAGGTAGAAGAGAACTTCTGTCCCGACACTGTCGGGGACCCCTGTTCCCCGACAATGAAGAGTTTTATGTGTCTATTTCACCAGGTCACAGGATGCCCAGATACTTTTGTTGAACATTGTTCTAGATGTGTTTATGAGAAGATAGCTGGAAAAGATAGCATCTGAATTAATAGATTAAGTTAGAGAATGACCCCCTGGTTATGGGTGGGTCCCTGAAATTTGCTGAACTGAATTAGTTTGAATTTGAATCGAATTGAGTTGAGTTGAATTGAATTGAATTAAATTTGTTGCATTGACTGGAAAGAAATGAGAGAAAAGGTGAATTCCCTTTCTCTGCCTCATGGTACTTTGGCTGGTGCTGTGACTGCTGTGCTTACTGCTGCTAAGGGTCAAAAGAACCACCCTAGTAATTACTCACGGCCACAGGGGTAAAACTTAGGCTATTTGGGTTTAACTTGGGGTCTTCGCCACGTGCTGCAGTTCTAAGTAAAGTTCCTGGCCTTTCTTTAATTATTTTTATCATCTAAGTGCTAGATTCTAAACCAAAAGAATAATAATAGCTAAAGAGAATAATAATTTTCACAGTTATCACCAAAGAATAATGTAATTCAACCAGGGAAGAATTTATTTTTCTTTACCTTTTTCTTTTCAGAGGGAATGGGGTTGTTAGTAATAACTTTTCAAATTGATATTAAATTTCACCATGGCCACATATCTGTGCAAATATATCTAAGACCAAATGTGATTAAGTATTTTCTATTACTTTCTTCTACATTAGTAACCTACAATAAAAGTGTAGTTTTCTTCAATCAACCTAGCAGAAAAGATGAAGATTCTCCCTGATAAGGTGCTACCATTTTCCCCATACCCAGAGAGATGATACAGGGTGCAGGTGTCTACCTTGCACCAAACCAATCTGATTTTGATCCCTGCAACCGCGTATGGTCTCTTGAGCACAGATCTGAAGTGATCTCTGAATGCTGAGCCAAGAGTAAGTCCTGAGTACAGGTGCATATAGCCCCCAACAAAACAAACAACAGAAACTTCAGCTGCACAAAGCTACCATAATAAAATTTACTTCTAAAGAAGTTTTTGTTTATTTTTTAAATACAGTGTATTGATGCAATTAGAATTGTAGTTCTCAACATGTGGTCCAAAGTTCAAGAATCATGTAGGAACTGGGTAGAAATTCAAATTCTTGGGCCTACTAAAGATTGGGATCTGCGTCCATGCCAGCAATTTGTATTTTACAAAGTTTCTAAGTGTACATGCAGAGCTTTAAAATTCAAAGGTCACTGAACATGAGCAACTCTAGTTTAAGTACCTGTCTGCCCTCGTCTCCATTTCAGACTCATTGAATGAAAATCTCCATCTAGAATTTAACACGTTTGTTGAAGGTTGTTATTTTTATTTATGTTTGAAAGATACTACTTTAAAGTTGCCTCTTTTTTCATACAATCGCCCATCCAAACCTATGTGTTTCATCAATTTCTGTACCTTCGATATTTGCAAGCATTTTATGATGATAATGAAGATTTGTTGAAAGTTTCCCTGACCCTGCACTACTGCACACACAAATATAAAATACAAATATATTACATTTCATATAGCATGTCATACACTGTAAACTCTTTCTATCTGGAATTGAGTATGGAATTTGCCTTTGTAATACTAAGATAGATACAGACAGATACCCCCACAACCAGACACTGGGGTCAATCAGACTTGATCCCTGCTCGAATTTAATTATTTTAACAGGAGATTTATAAAGTCATCATTATCAATACAATCACAAAATAACCTTCAGTTTAAAGAAATAAAACACATTGCTTTACTTCCCCAACTCAGCATGTTTTTAATCTATTGCATGAATTACTCTTCTTACTACTTCACATCTCAAATAATTCATCTTAACTTCCAGCCAACCAAGATTAGCTCCCCTCGGGTCTCTGGATACAGCTTTATGTGCAACCCTCTACTTTGCCCAGTCCGATCCCACTGAGTTCTCTCTGTGATATTCCCACAGTAACAGGACAACTTAAATTCACACACGTTTGCAGAGAGAGTTACAGTAGGCTAGGCTCTTACTCTGTGGCAAGCAAACCTGGTGAATAACTGCAACCACATTTTGTTCCCCAAGTTCTAGGGATGATCGCTAAACACAGAGACAGGAGAAAGACCTCAGTACAGAAGGTATAGCCCAAAAATCCATAAAGTAAAAATAAATTTGTACAAATATCATACCCTCCTATGAGCTTTTCCTGAGTCACATATTCAACATTTATTGAATTAGTAGACAGTACTGGTCATAACTTCAAATTCATTGATTTAATTCTCAAAGTCACATTATAAAAGTTGCTGCAACTAATTTTTTGGTGTTCAAAGGATCATACACAAGATAAAATAGATGCAATATGTCTTCCAATGTAGCAAGAAGTAAATCTAGAATTCTGATTTCAGCTTCAGATCTACTGATCTGAATGTACTGAAATATTAGATCTATGAATCAAAAATAAAATACTGACAATGGCAAATTGTTATAAAACTATGTTGGAAATAATAGTATGCATTTTGTATAACATGTTTTCACTCCCAATTGATTGGTATAAAAACAGGAAAAGATAGAAGATCATGGTTGCTACAGAACTAAAAGTAAATCTGTTTTGTTCTGGGATTAATAGTGACTAAGAAACAACCCATGGAAATGATTTTCATATTAACCACTGCTTCTGACTAGCAGAAGAGACCCTAAGCCTTGTGTACAAAGCCATGGCTTGTTGGGACTAAATGTACAAGGCTCTGAGTTACTTTGGTTTCAGACCACCACATTACAGCAGGAATCAAAACTCAGAACCAGGCATATTATCATCTAGCTCTTTACTGCTTTAGCTAACACTAGTCATTGTGAGGAACAGTATCTGTGTATGTGATAAATGTTCTACTGTACTGTCCCTATCAAAACCACAGCCAAATTATTAGTACCAAGTCTGGAATATAATGGTGGTTTGGTAGCCTGTGCAGAGTAGATCATGGATGTATAGAATTTCCTTTCTACTATGTTGTCAAGTCTCTTTCCACCTTTGTTTTATATAGGTACAAAACAAAAGAAAAATTGTTTCATATGTGGGGAAATTGCATTTAGATCAAGAATGTTTTTAAAATTCTATTTCTTCTTTTTATTTGTTTTCTTTAAGTAGTATTCTGTGGTGAAAAAGCTAGCTATTTGTTGCAGGCAATTTCTTTCTCTTCCCTTATCTGTAACTTGATAACTGCTGGATGGGGGGGCAAAGAAAGAGTTTTAGAGTCAGTGCTAATTGTATGCACTGATAAAATTACAAATGTTTCAATGTTTTAATATCATTGAACATTTGTATTTAAAATATCAGCAATGCAAGTTATTCACAGAAGGAGTTAAGTTTCAAGTGAGATTGCCCCACACACCCCAGGGGACTCCAGGCTAAGTAGTCTTCCTTTCTGGTTTTCATTTTCTCAGATCTGTAAACTATGTAAAACCTGTTTAACAAATTCCTCTTATATCAGCCAAAGTTTACTTGTGTTGCTTGCAGCTCAGTACACGGAGGGTCCTGTGTGGCTCTGCCATTGACTTGCTTTGCCCTCCAAAATAAATCATGCACGTTCTCTTGGTTGTACTATAATTCTCCTTAATAACTGCATTGTCAAATTACAGATTCTACCTGACTTACAAAAGGATAAAGATTGTGTTAGGACGCAAGTCATTTGTTTCTATGAAGATCACCTTTGAAGCTCATTACCATGCTGACACTTGTTGCATGACTTTCAAGAAGCTAGACTTCTTGTCAGCATTATTGTATTTTTTTTGTGGGCGTAAACTGGTATAATTACCACTTGGTTTTGGTTCCAATGACCAGGTTTACAGTGTTCATTATGGCCAAACAATTTATCATGCAGAATATTCTTTGCAATCTATTCACTATAGTCTTTAGTCTTATAGCTACAGTCTTACATGTTTTAGAGTGTTCTATCCACTATAGTCCTTAACCATAATATAGCTATAGTTTGTTGTCTGACCACAGTGCAGTGTTTATTATCATGTGGAACTGACCCGACCCGGCATGCCTGATTTCAAAGCAAAAAAGAGAGTTACGACAGAACATATATTGTTAAGAGCACAGATATGTCATATTCCACCTACCTCACTTTTGTTCCTCTGTGTCTCTGAAATGAGAAACTCTGTGAATAGTTATTTATTACTGTATTTGGAAACCAAAACCTAAAACTCACTCTCTTCTTTGACACATTGTGACTTGCCCTACAGACATTTAGGGTTTATCATGTAAGTCTTGTTGGTGTATATTCAATGGTGAGTTCCAGTTTGGCATTACCATTTCCCACACTTAATAGAACACTGGTATATATTTATATTCCATTAATAAATGCAGTCATTTTATATCTATCTATCCTATAGACAGATATCTATCTATCCTATAGACAGATATCAGATAGATATCTGTCTATAGGATAGATAGATATAAAATGACTGCATTTATTAATGGAATATAAATGGAATATAAAGGAATATCTATCCTATTCCTTCTGACTAATTTCACTCAGCATGATAGTCTCCATGCCCATGCATTTGCAGGTGAATTTCATGATTTTGTCTTTTCTGACAGCTGCATAGTATTCCATTGTGTAGATGTACCAGTTTCTTTAGCTAGTCCTCTGTTCTCAGGCACTTATATTCAATATAGTACTGGCGGTACTTTCCATAAGAATCAGGGAAGAAAAAAGACATTAAGAGCATCTGGATAGGAAAGGAAGAAGTCAAGTTGTCACTATTTGCAGATGACATATTATATCTAGAAAACCCTAAACTTTCTACCAGGAAGCTACTAGGAATAATAGATTCCTACAGTAGAATTGCAGGGCACAAAATCAATACCCAAAAGTCAATGGCTTTCCTATATGCCAATAACAAAAGAGAAGAAGGGGATATTAAATAAATGATCCCATCCACAGTTGCACCACAGAAAATCAAATACCTAGGAATCAGTTTGACAAAGAACGTAAAGGATCTCTACAAAGAAAACTACAATATGTTATTTTAAGAAATAAAAGAGGACCAGAGGAAATGGAGACACGTTCCTTCCTCATGGATTGGGAGAATAAACATTATCAAAATGGCAATACTCCCTAGAGCTTTATACAGATTCAATTGCAGTCCCTATAAAGATACCCATGATGTTCTTCAAAGAAATTGACCAAACACTCCTGAAATTTGTATGGAATAATAAACCCCCATGAATAGCTAAAACAGTCCTTGGGAAAAAGAAGCTGGAAGGTATCACTTTCCCCACCTGCAAGCATATTTTTGATTGCTCTTTGTACACCCTTTAAATTCTCATTTTTTCTTTCTTTTCTCTTAAGATCAAGTAGATTGATTTTCTTCACTATTGCCTTACCCACTGTACTATCGCACCAAACCATGTTTATTCCCTTAAAAAAAAGTCACTTCCTACTCCTCAAGGTGTTGCAGGTGTGGCTGTGGTGCCCCACTGCATTGAAAGATGGCAGGCAGGAAATAGGCTTGTCTACACCCCCAGGACTCTGCCCCGTGGGCCCTGGATGGTGGATTGTCTGACATAGGAAAAGACTGGGCCCCTGGATGAACCCAGAGACATGGCAGAGCAAGTTACTCGTGGTGTATTCCATATGTCAACAATAGTAACAATAGAGATGAACTGGACATGGGACAGACCAGACACACAGCTGCATTGCCCAGTCCACGTGCAGCAGTCCATGGAGTCTCTGAGGAATTGGTTCATCCCGGGGAGCCCAAAGTAGCTCCCAGGGTAAAACAGTCATGTGGGGGGAAGCCTCACTGGCCCGAATTGGAGCGGGGATTTGGGCTCCTTCCTCTCCATGCTGGTGGGTGTGGCTATGGGTTCGCAGCCTCCACAGCCAGATGAATCGGACAAGGGACAGACCAGATGCACAACTGTGGCCATGCAAGAGGCTAGATAACAATGAACCCAACAAGGGACAGACCAGAGACACAGCTGCGGCCGCGCAAGAGGTTTA
Source organism: Cryptotis parvus (assembly GCA_021461705.1). Taxonomy (NCBI): domain Eukaryota; kingdom Metazoa; phylum Chordata; class Mammalia; order Eulipotyphla; family Soricidae; genus Cryptotis; species Cryptotis parvus. Next base: position 37,809 of record JAJIBD010021731.1, read on the forward strand.
GATAACAATGTAGGCTAGGACTATAGGACTAGGTCCTTCCCAGGACCTTTCACATCTGTACACCATAATGATCATTGTAGTTGTAACAAACTGGAGGCTGATGGGAATGTGGAACTATAATGCCACTCTAGAACTCACTACTGAATATACATATAGATATTTGCATCAAAAACCATAAGGCATGTCACAAAATGTGAGAGAAGAGAGAAACACAGAGATAGAAAGAAAGATAAGGTGCCTGCTATAGGGGCAGGCTGGGGTTGGGTGGGAGGGAGCGTTGGGACATTGGTGGTGGGAATGGGGCACTGGTGGAGGTCTGGGTGCTGAAACATTGTATGACAGAGACCCAATTGTGACAATTGTGAACATCCTTATAATCATGTATCTCACGGTGGTATAATAAAAAAATAAAATAAAATAAAATAAAAAGCCACTAGGGGGCTGGAGCGATAGCCCAGCGAGTAGGGCGTTTGCCTTGCACATGGCTGGCCTGTGCTGGCCAGGGTTCGATCCCCGGCATCCCATATGGTCCCCCAAGCACCGCCAGGAGTAATTCCTGAGTGCAGAGCCAGGAGTAACCCTGAGTGTTGCCGGGTGTGACCCAAAAAGCAAAAAAAAAAAAGTGTCTTTGGTCATATTTTTGAACTGAACTAAGTTCGTGGCACTTAAAAAAAAAATAAAAAGTCACTAATATCTGTATTGCAAAGCATAATGCCCAAAAGGGGGAGAGAGAGAGAGAGAGAGAGAGAGAGAGAGAGAGAGAGAGAGAGAGGGAAAGTGTCTGCCACAGAGACAGGTGGGATGCAGGGGTGGTAGGGGAGGGAAAACGGTGGAAACTGGTGGTGGGAAACACACACTAGAGGAGGAGTGGGTGTTGGAACACTGAATGCCTAAAATTCAACATGAACAGCTCTATAACTGTGTTTCTCATGGTGATTCAATAATTTAACAAAACAATTTTTTATAACTTTCTAAAATTTAAATGATTTTTAAAAACTAAAAAAGTCACTAATGGCCAAAGTGACTTTTTATAGCCTGGTTTAATCCTAAACACCAGCTAGGGTCTCCTGGACTCCATTAGGAAAGACCCCTGATTAGGAAAGACCCCTAAGCACAGAGCCAGCAGTAGGCACTGAGCACTGCCAGGAGTGGCCCTCAAACAAACAAACAAACAAAACAAAAAAGTCACTAATACTTTCTATTAACCTTCACTTCTGCATAACAAAATGTTCCAGTTTTGAATGTTTCCACTACTCTTCTAAAGTATGCATTCTGTTTTGTCTCTTGTTTGGATATCTTCGTTAGTAGCAGAGAAACTGTGATCTTAAAGTAAGGAGGGCAGAGTCAGGCAGGAGAATTACATGGACAGATAAACATTTAAATAATCTCTTTAATGTTTGAACTCTTCCGTAAGAGTAAAAACAAAATACACAATGAATTAAGAGGAAAGAAGCACTTGCCAATTTTCAGTTGGGATGTGAAATGAAGCTAGGTAAAGACATCAAGTTCCAAGTCTAGAGGGATTTGGAGTTGTAGAGATGGCACAGAAATAAGGTTGTACTAATATAACAGGCTGAACAAGGGAATGTCATTTAGGCAGACTGACAAATCTTTATAAGAAGAAATTATATATGAGACTTATAAAGATTTGTCAGTCTGTTTATCCTGTAGATACTTAAATCAGATAAGCTTCATTTCAATGCCAAGGCATTGAAAATCAGATGGGCTGGACATGCAATGCGATTTGGAGACAACCGCTGGACTAGAGCCGTTACCGACTGGATCCCACAGGATGTCAAAAGATCACGTGGCCGCCCACCTACAAGATGGTCAGACTTCCTTGTCAAGACCCTGAAGGAACGGTTTGAGGCTCTTCATATTCCTGAATCAACCAGATGCCATTGGGCTACATTGGCACGTGATAGGGTCCAATGGAAATGTTACTGGCGCCCGCTCGAGCAAATCGATGAATAACGGGATTCAAGTGATCAAGTGATCAAGTGATCAAGCTTCATTTCACATTCCCAGATGTAGTGAGTTTTAATTTACATTAAGGGTTTTAAAAAATTAGTTATAACAGTAACACCAGACTTTCACCTCCTCATTCAGGGAAGAGGTTATGTTTTCATTTCTACAGACGATAACCCTGCCAAGAAACTCTGGGCTCCTCTGTGACTTGTCAAGACTAGAATTCTCAAAGAATCAGACAATACCTAATTCTTTCAATATAAAACCTTACATTTTATTTTTATTATTTTTTTTTAATTTTTATTTTGTTTTTTGCTTTTTGGGTCACACCCGGCGATGCTCAGGGGTTACTCCTGGCTCTTTGCTCAGGAATTTCTCCTGGCGGTGCTCGGGGACCATATGGGATGCCGGGATCGAACCCGGGCCGGCACAGGCTGGCCGCGCGGCAAGGCAAACACCCTACCCGTTTGGCTATCGCTCCGGCCAAAAAACCTTAAATTTTAAATTGCAAGCTGCTGTTTAAACCTCCCAGATTGGTTCATTTTAATAATGATCTTGTTTTGCAGCCTATTGATCATTGTTCATGTCTAATAATAATGATCTTACCTTGCAGCCTATTGATGTTCTAGCTGGAGATAAACGTTTTCTCTCTTATGAAAGGCAAAAAAAAAGTTTCTTAAGTGTTTAATGTGTAAATTGCTCCAAGGCAGCAATCTTTCCTTGCTGCCTTGGAGTGAGTTTAAAGGTGAGGCCACCCGAATAACCCTCAAGGAGAAGGCACTATGTAAGAATTGTTAAGGTTTTTATATATAGGAATGACTAATGAAGAAATTTTTTAATGCTTCAAAGAAAAATGGACTCCCGTGTATAATGTTCAGTGTCAAAGCTTTAAAAATTAATGAGTTTTCTAATGTTTTGTTTACAGGTAAAAAAAAGGTGGAAAAAAGGGTGGACTCCGAGCATAGTGCTCAATGTCAAAATTTCTCAAGGATTAATGATGGAGCTTCCTTTCTTAATGTTTTTGCTCACAGGAATTTACAGAAAAAGAACTTGGCTGTTATAAATTCCTTCTAGGATTTTTAATGTTTTTAACTCTCATCACAGTACTCATTACAAAAAGGTTTGCTAAATCAACGAAAAGTTTTTCTAATGTAAAAAAGTTCACAGGTTAAGACACTGGAATGCAATAGACTTGTACTGCGACACTCAATACTCTGAGACTCCTAAAATAGTGCTCACTAAAAATTTAATAATTTGCAAAAAGATTCTATTCTATTCCAATGTTCTATTCACAGGAAAGGCACTTTCTCACCATCATATTTGCTATCTTTATATTCATGAAGCACTTGATTCATTACCATTTATCACCCGAGATGGGTCATATATATACAGCAGTTATATACTGAACGATCAAATGTGCATGTGTGTGTGTGCATGTGATGGTCACCATTACGCTTGTGATTAATGTTGTGTCTAAGTTATGTCTAAATACTACCTTCTCCATTTCTGACCACTACAAGCCTCTTTCGGACTCATCCAAAAGAGTAGGTTTCAACAGTAGGTTGCTGACCTACTAGACTCATCAATTTTGTATTCATCAATTCTTATACGTATCTCACTGCTCCACCCGTGTTAAGTATGAATGATAATTACCGCATGGTTCCCTTGGGCAATAAAGACGATGAAAATTTTGTCTTTATTTGGTAGCCCTTAAGCTATCAAATCTGGGAGCTTCAGAGAAATAAACGGAGTTATCATTGGGAGGAAGGGGGGCTGGGATAAAGGCAAAGATAAAGATTTGATAAGGACACATTAGTGGCAAAATTTTAGATATATGTAAATATACACTCACATATAGATATATGTATATATTGTTATTTCTATTTTTATTGTTTCTATTTTTTCCAGTTTCCACCCTCCATGTTCCATTTTCTCTGAGAGTTTTGGTGTTGCCCCAAACACAAGCTTCCTTAAAAGAGCCAAGCTCTCTTATTAGCCTCACTCCCACAGCATGAACTCTAACCTTGACGCTGGGGCCTATTTGGAAACGCCCCTAAGAGTAAAATACCTTTCCACCTTCTTCTCCAGTTGGGATTATCTGACACGAACTTGCACATCCACTTAACCTGCATCAACCTTCAAGGACCAGCTCTTTTGGCCAGCCTGAGGCTTCCCCTTTAAATCTTGCGGGGAAAGGGGCGGAGCTAGGGCCGAGACTCCCGGGAAGGCGGAGCCTGCCCATTGGTCCCGCCCAGGCGCGTTCCTGTCTGCAGCCAGAGAAACACGCGAGACGTTCAGGGAAACGCGACGGCGCAGGGAATCACCACGTGGTCGTGACGCCTGCGCGCTCGCGCCGGGTGGGCTGACGTAGGAGGTTTCCGCGGGAGCTGGGCCGGGCATTCGCTGCGTTTACCTGCGGAGTTGCGGCGTGGGTCGATCTTTTCTCTTCTCCCTGCCCCGGCGGGGTGTCGCGCTGCACCATGTACCACAACAGCAGCCAGAAACGACACTGGACTTTCGCCAGCGAGGAGCAGCTCGCGCGACTGCGGGCGGACGCCAATCGCAAATTCAAATGCAAAGTGGTGGCGAACGGGAAGGTGAGGAGCCTCGTCTCCACCCCAGTGCCTTTCGCCGTCGGGTACCCGCCCCGGAACCTTTCCGTCGGGCGCCTCGTCGGGTGGTCGCGGCTGCAGGACCGCAGCGTCCTCCCGGTCAGCGACACGGACTTGACCCAACACGAGCGTGTCGGGGATGCTCGCGCTGTGTGAGCGACACGGCCCGGGTCCGGCAGGGCTTTTCCGGGTAAGCGCACGGGGAGAAGGACGGACGCTCAGAGCCAGAAGGTGCACCCGGATCCTTGAGGTGACTGGCCGCGGTCGTAGGTGCTGGGAGCCTTTGCAGGCACGACCACGGGCCGCGGGATGGAGGAGAGGGGTTTCCTGACTGCCGCGACACCGCCTGAGGGAGGGTTTCAACTAGGAAACGAAGTTGGCCGGATTGGAGACGAGGCAACAGCAACAAGCCATGGACTGTCCGACAGCCGCCTTCCTGTCCCCAGCGCCCAGCCGGCTGGCTCTCCAGCTCTTGGGTCCTGTTTTACTCCTCCTGCTCCTTTTTTTTGGGGCCACAGCTACTGGTGCTCGTGGCAAACTCCCTGCCTGCCCTCAGGGATGGCTCCAGCCCCTCCCGCTGTAAACCCGATCTACTTCATCTGTGTGTGCCACAGCTAGCACGTGACGCTGTGTGCCAAGCACTTCCCTAGGCATTTAGCATTCTTCACATCTGTCTCCTGCAGTGGCGGCTGGTTGCAGCGAAGGAGTCTGGCGTACTGAGAGGTTGAATAACTTCTCCAGTTTCTTTATTTTTGCCGAGGTTGAGAAGCTCAGAAGCAGGTCTTGCGTTTAATGGAGAAGGTCTTTGCCTTTTCCAGCGTCTGTGTAGGTCCAGTCTCTGCCTCTATCCTAATATGGTTCTTGGGTCTCTGTCTCTCCCTTTACTCTTGTAATAATCCACTTTATATTTAGTTACCCTGTGTTCACTGAGTGTTGCCACATCTTTTTTGCACCTGTTTTTAAGTAAAACTGCCAGCTTTTTTTTTTTTTTTATTTATGTATTTATTTATTTATTTATTTATTTATTTATTTTGCTTTTTTGGGTCACACCCGGCAATGCTCAGGGCTTACTCCTGGCTCTGCACTCAGGAATTACTCCTGGCGGTGCTCGGGGGACCAAATGGGACGCCGGGGATCGAACCTGGGCCGGCATAGGCCTGCCGCGTGCAAGGCAAATGCCCTACCGGCTGGGCTATCGCTCCGCCCCAAACTGCCAGTTTTTAAAAGCCTCACATACTGGTCTCACCCCGCTTTTTTTTGCAGATAACATGTCATGATATCTGGGAGAATGAAGGAGCCCACTCAACGTTTATATGACCTCAGCCCTAACTGTTCCATCGTTAGAGACCCTTTTCCAATAAGGTCATAGTCTGAGGAACTAGTAATTAAAACTTCACCGTATCTCTTTCGGTAGTTAGAATTACAACAGGACCCAAAGGATACTTGTTGTAAAGTTGTGCTTTTTAACCATTCGATGTATTCTGTAGAGTTTATGAGATATGTGAATTCAAGTTTTTATTTACTTAAAAAATTGTCTATTTATTTGGGGATCTGGGGACTCCGCCTGGTCAGGCTTACTCCTGGCTTTGTACTCGGATCATTCTTAATGGGGTGCGGGAGACCCTCTGTGCTGCCAGGAATCAAACCCAGGTTGGCTGCATCTGATCATGTTATAGTACTTATGTTTCAAACAACCTGTGTGATCTAGTGGTGAAGGAAAAGACCATGAAAAGCTTTCCAAGCCTTCACAATATGTATCTTCGTTTCAGGAAATAAGTCACATCTAGCCCGTGAGCCTGGCCCACAGACCATTGTGACAGCTTTAAGAACGCATATGTCCACCTGCCAGTCTGAAAAACTGAAGTCATAGTTCATCAAATGTTTTCCCAGAGTGTTTTTGGTTACAGTAATTGAGCTGTTTTGTAATATTAAAATCAGATCTTTTAAGTTCCCTTCAAAGATACAAACTGCATTTAATTTGAACAGGAACCAAGATTTTGATTCATTAAATTTTGTTGGAACTTTCAATCTAAAGGTTCTTCCAAATGATCCAGTCTTTCTTGAGCCTCATGAAGAAATGACGCTCTGTAAATACTATGAGAAAAGATTATTGGAATTCTGTTCGGTGTTCAAACCAGCAATGCCAAGGTCTGTTGTGGTAAGTCGTGGTTGGGATCTAATGCATTGTGCTTCAGCCAGCTTCTGAAACATAACCTTTTCTAATTTCTTCACAGTGCAAACTGTATCTTAAACTTGTAATTCATTTCCCTACTTTATCCAAATGCACGTTAGATATATATGTATTCAGTTTAGTCATATCTATTTTTAATAAATGCCTTAAATTAGAAATTCCTATATAACATCTTTCAAGTGTTGCAAGTCTTATTTCATAGCCAAAGAATTTTGAGTTCTGATAAACAGGTCATAACATCCTCATTTCATGGAGAAAATTAATAACATTACTTTCCCTTTAGGTTTTGAACTATGAACAATAGAACAGTGCTTTTCAGCTGTATCACTGTTTGAAATAATGCAATCGTGCATAATTATATGTCTGAGCTGAAACTTGTGCCATAAGAAATTTCTAAGCCCTGATTATTAGAAACTGAAAATACATTCTTTTGATTAAAAATTGTCTAATTGCTTCAGATATGAGTCTGGAAGCCCCAGTTTATATGCACATGTGTTTATTATGGTGCGACAGTGGTAGAAAAGAACAGGTAGTTTCTAATATGTGGATTTATGAAATCTGCCATTCCCATTATGCATTTTGTAGAAGATAAGCTTTGAGTAAACAGTTAAAAGATTTAAAACATAAGAAGGACAATAGAATAGTTTATCCTTTGCCCATAGTTTTTTCACTTATGAAAACCTATCAGAGTTTTTAATTATACAGCATAAAAACATTGTGGCTCGTGGTCGGAACGATAGCCCAGCGGGTAGGGCGTTTGCCTTGCACGGGGCCGACCTGTGCCAGCCCAGGTTCGGTCCAGGCATCCCATATGGTCCCCAAGCACCGCCAGGAGTAATTCCTGAGTGCAGAGCCAGGAGTAACCCCGAGCATTGCCGGGTGTGACCCAAAAAGCCAAAAAAAAAAAAACATTGTGGCTCAACAAAGAATAACTACCAAAGAAATAACTTATTTTATAAAGTTGAACAATTGAAATACGTTGAAATAATTAAGTCCAAAAATGTTTATAGTATTTTCGTAGTTTACCAGACCTCCATCTAAGATAAAAGAGTCAAAGTGAACTTAGGAGCCAGAGAGAGTAGAGCGGCTGAAGTGTTCGCCTGGCACAAGGCTGACCCCCATGCAATCCCCTTACCCTGCACATGTCCCTGTGGGTACAGCGCCTGGCCTCCTGACCACTGCCAGATGGGCAGTGAATATCTCCCTGCCTCCTTGCCCCACAAGATAACATACATATACTTGATTGTTTCCTTTGTTTGGACTTGGTTTGTGCTTTTCTGATAAAACATGAGGTTGTAGAGTTAAGTAATCTTGTCAGTTGAAAGTGAATCCTTGAGTGAACTTATGGAATTTGTCTTAGTGCAATATGTCTCTGTATAATTGAGAAAACACTTTGGTTTTGGTTCACAAAATAATAAAATTTACTTTAGAATTATTTAGATGATTTTGTTTTCTGTCCAGAAGTAGATTGGTCCAGGGAGTACAGCAGTTGAGGCAGGTGCTTGCCTTGCATGTGTTTGCAACCAAGTGGTTTTGCAACCAAGTGGTTCACGCCGGGAGCCACATATCATTTCCTGAGCCCTGAGCACAGACAGGAGTAACCTGTGCACATAGCCACATGTGACCGAAACCAAAAAGATAAAATAGGTAAATGGCTATTGCTAAGGTTCGGGCCCAATAACTTAGTGGTTAAAGTATAAGCAGGTTGGAAACCTCCCTATTGCTCTGTAGATCTGTGCCACCGAGCATATCATTTGGCCTCACTGTACTTCACCAGACTGTTGTAAGGTTCAAAAGGAGGTTCGAGTCTGGCACAGTAGATGGCGGCAGTAAATGGTGTACTCAGCTTCGACTGGGTTTGCTGCTGTGATCACAGTTGTCGCGTAGGTCTGGAGTAGAATTTGTGAGACTTACTGCCCCAGTGCCCCAAGTGTTTCGCAAGAAACACTGAGAACATTTACTGATGATTAGGATAATCTTTGCAGGGTGTGGTCTTTTGTTTTTTTATGTTTTTTGGGCCACACCCAGCTGTACAGTGGGCTTACTCCTGACTCTGTGCATAGGGATGGAGCCTGGTAGGGCATGGGTGATCATTTGGAGTGTCAGGGACTGAACTAGGCTCAGCCACATACAATCAGGTGCCCTACCCACTGTACTACCTCTCCAACCCCCAGGTAGTTGGGGTCTTTTGTCCTTGACTTTTCTACAGTAGACCACTGCAGATTATTTCTATTAAAGAAAAATGGACATGTTATGGGGTCAGAAATGGGCAACTTTTAAGGAAAACTTTCTTAACTATGGGTTTTAATTTCCCTTACAGAATTTAATGTTGATATGTAAACAGGTTCTTATTATGTATTTCTAATTTTAGGGTACAGCTTGTATGTATTTCAAGCGTTTTTACCTAAATAACTCAGTAATGGAATATCATCCACGGATAATAATGTGAGTATAAGTCCAAAGTATTGATTTCTTTTTTTATTTTATTTTATTTATTTGTTTTTTTTTTTTTTTTTTGCTTCCGGGTCACACTTGGCAAAACTCAGGGGTTACTCCTGGCTCTGCACTCAAGTTTACTCCTGGCGGTGCTCGGGGGGACCATATGGGATGCTGGGGATCGAACCTGGGTCAGCCACATGCAAGGCAAACACCCTACCCACTGAACTATCTTTCCAGCCCCCAAAGTATTGATTTTTAAGAAAACTTTTATACATTTTTTTGAGGAAGTATGTGTGGAAAATGACTAATAAAGGGTAATATACATTTTTTTTCTTAACCCTCCTTAAGATGTTTTCTTTCCTGTAGTACTGGTGGAGTTTGAGTTCAAACTCAAACTCAATTCAAATTCCAATTCAAATTCTGTTGTTCTCAGCTAATTACCTTAATATCTCTTAGTGTCCTGCTTCTTTTCTGTGTTGCTTTTAGAAGACTGATAGCTCCTAAGAGCAGCTCCAGGGACCCGGGGGCCCTCCCAGTCATTCTCAGCCAGCTGCCTCCAGCCATTCTTAATCTAACTGGCTGCTGATGTATGTGAAGACCTATGAAGGTGGTGCTTCTTGGGCCCTGTTGTGCCCAGAATTCCTGGCCAACCCTGGCCGTAGTTGTGGACATCATGGGCTACTCTGTGATGCTTGAGGCCCTCTCGGGCTTCACACAGTGACCCTAGGTTGCAGGCATCAAATGGTCAGATACATGTGCCCTAACCATTGTACTCTTTGCACTCCCCCTAATATACATTTCTACCATCTAGGTGAGGAGGCATTTGTAGTCATTTTATATTGGCTTCTTACACTGAAATTCACGTACTAGCTATTAAAGTTTTAGATTTGTTCCTTTGGTGATAATGCATATTCAGATCCCTCAAAGACAGCTCGCTGACGGCCTTGCCTGTGCCCCTTAAACTCCTTCTTCCTTTGCTTCTGTGGCACATGTGCTCTTGCAGTTTCTTTTCTCTAAATTTCATATATAAGATACTATTATCCCTTCGGGTTTTTTTATTTCTGTATTTAGGGGAGAGGTAGCATGCTTTTGATCTGTGGTTAGGGCCTGCTCCCACCCATGCTTAGGGGGTCACTCTTAAGGGTATTGAGCCCTGAGCTCCCCAGGTGCAAAGCAGATGGCTCTAGAGGCCTTCCCTTTGAGCTGGCTCCCTACTGTCCATCATTTCAGCCCCCAGGTGTTTGTATGAAACTGGCCTTGAGATACTAATGGTTGAACTCAATCACAATATTATACTGTTAACCTAAGTTTATGGTTTTCTAATGGATAAGAGCTTTGAATGAAAATTTGTGTATTAATCGCTAGAATAATGAGTTGAGAATTTTGGGCTATTTTTGAAGATACTTTCGGGAAATGTTTAGATAGTTATCAAATCATATGCTTATCCTTCCAATCTCCTTATTTTTCCTTTAGGCTTACATGTGCATTTTTGGCCTGCAAAGTAGACGAATTCAATGTCTCTAGCCCACAGTTTGTTGGAAATCTACGGGAGAGTCCTCTTGGACAGGAGAAAGCGTTAGAACAGATTTTGGAATATGAACTACTACTTATACAGCAGCTTAATTTTCACCTTATTGTTCACAACCCATATAGACCATTCGAGGGCTTTCTCATTGACATAAAGGTAATCTCATTATATAAAAACAAATTGGGATGTACTTGTTTGCTGTTATTCTGTAACCAGAAGAATCCAGATTTTTTTACAACTGTAGTCATCCTAATTGATACCACCTCCAGCTATATGTGAATTTTGGGTAGTTCTCAAACTCTGGTGGGTACCAGACTACCTGGAGACCATGCTAAACAGATCGCTAAGCTCTCATTTCAGAACATTTCATTTTAGTAAATCTGTAAGTGCTGGCCCAGAGACCAAAATGAGGAGCATTGTGAGTTTAGAATCACTTGTCACTTGTATCACTTGTCTTCCCATTGTTAGATTTGCTTCAGCAGGCACCAGTAACATCTCCATAAGTCCTGTGGCTGGCTGAGTGTATCCTAAGGGCATCTGCTCCCTCCAGGAACAAAAAAGCCTCAAACCATTCGCTTAGGTCATGGGAATGAGGTCTATAATTGTTACTGGGTTTTGGCATATCAAATACGACACCGGTAGCTTGCCAGGCTCTGCCATGTGGGAGGAATACTCTCAGTAGTAGACTCTCAGTTCATGCATTTACAGATGAACCGCGTGGCCGCACACAACTGGGAGAGATCAGCTTTTCTCTTGGGTGGAGCTCTAACAAGCTGTAGAGTCCAGATGTTGAAAATGGCTGCCCTCATGCTGTGGGCGCTCTTGCAAAGCTCTATTGTGATGGCAGGCCAGGACTAGAACCCGCCTTCCCTCCCAGAGTGAGAAATAGCGAGTCTTTTTTTTTTTTTGGGTCATACCCAGTAATGCTCAGGGGGTTACTCCTGAAATTACTCCTGGCAGTGCTCAGGAGAACCCTATGGTATACTGGGGATCCCATAGGTATAGAATGCATTTAAAAATTTCAGACAACTACAGAGCAAGAGCTTGTACAGTGTATATGGTATTTGCCTTCATGTAGCTGACCTGGGTTTGATCCCCAACACCCCATATTAAACCCCAGCACTGCTAGGAGTGATCCCTGAGTTATATAAAGCCAGGAGTAAAACGTGATCACTGTATGGTATGGCACAGAAAGAAAAAAAATAAGATAACTCATAACCTTGATGTATACTATCAATGATTTGATTTTTAAAGCCATTTAAAAACCCTTCGTGGGGCGGGCGATAGCCCAGCGGGTAGGCGTTGCCTGCGCGGCCGCCGGCCTGGGTTCGATCCCGGCATCCCATATGGTTCCCGAGCATTGCCAGGAGTGATTCCTGAGTGCAGAGCCAGGAGTAACCCCTGGCGTGCCGGTGTGACCCAAAAAGCAAAAAAAAAAAAACCCTTCATTTTTAATTAATTAGAAGGTGCCAATGTACCTTCTAGTTACATTATATTACAAGGTTAATATACTGTTAGTATATTGTGAACTTTAGTCAATATATAGGCATCAAAACATGAGTAAATAAACATGGGCAAAATGTTTTTGTTTGGGCGCTGAGAGAAGACTTATACGGTATGTACAGCCAAGCAGAAGTCAGGAGCAGGGTCACTCATCTCGGGTGCTGAGTTTGGTAACTTAAGTGTGCCAGTCACTGCTGAGACATCGCCAGCGCCTGTCAGCCTTATAATGGTCTGATGGGACTGACAGTAATCATATACTCAGTGTGCTAAATGAGTGGGGCAAATATATTTTAGGATGACTTCAATTGAGAGGAGAGGAAAATGCTTCTGGGAGTGTCATTTAAGGCGAAATTCAGAGCAAGAGTAGAAAGTAGGTGGCAGAAAAGTACCCATCAGAGAGAGTTCTCCAGGCAAAGGCCCAGATTCAGGAAACCATGAAGCAGTAAAGAACCTAAGTCAAGGTTAGAGGTGGGGAGTGCTGCCTGAGTGGACAGTAGAGTGTGGAATATGGACATATGTTAAGGATTTTGATTAGAGCAACGGGCAGCCTGTGAAAAGTTGGGCATGTCATGAGGTTCGTAGCTTCGGAAGTAGCAAGCTGTGGGGCTGCAGACAGCTTAGGCAGGAGCACGTGCTTTGCATCCTGGAGACCATAGGTCCACACAGACTGTCCACTGCCTTTGTGTGTGTGTGTGTGTTCATATATGCATGCTGGGTTGCACATGTGTGCCTGTCAGGACAAATGTAAAGAGAACGCAGTAAAGATGCTGTTAGAGTAGTTCGGGTAAAACATGGTTGTTGGTTTGCGGCATTGGCTGCAGACGGAGCTGTCTGCACTTCAGAGACAGGAAGCAGAAGCAGAAGAGCATGATGATTGACTGCTGGTAGAACAGGAGGGCGGGTGGAGTCCCTCGACTTCCGGCCTGCACTATTGGGTTATGGTGGCACACCTGTTGCTACAGGAAACAATGGCACAGAGGAGATTTGCTGATGATACGTTAGGAGGAGTTTGGGTTTGGGGACATGAATTTCCATTGTTTGCAAGTAATCCATGTAGGTGGTCACTCATTAGTATCCGAGGTCAGGGAGGAGGCTGGATATAAAAGACTTAGATATCATTGCTCTAGGAAAATTGAAAGAAATTCATCCACTGTTGACATTCCGCTAGAAATGTGTTTGTCAGCAGGAAATTGGGATCTGGGGGAATCGAGGCCTGGGTGGAACAGGTAATGAGAGCCAGCAGAGGGCGAGGGACCACAGGTATGAGGAGGAAATCAGAGAATTGTTGGTGAAGTCACTGAGCCGATGTGCTTGAAAAGGAGGCCTGTGGTGAGAGCGGCATGCGTGATTCTGGGAATGTCCAAGTAGGCATTTGGAGATAATGACAAGACCAGGGTGTAGCTGCAGGATTGACTCTGGGTATTTTGTTTAAGTGTGTAGGAAAAGTTTCTTACTGCTTATGACTTGAATATGGATTTCTGAAGTAAAACTAATGGCTTACAATTTAGAGTTCATCTAAGATCAATTATGTGGAGATGTGGAATTGTCCGTATTTCTTGGCCATCCTTTGAAAGTTACTTCTAATTTTTTTTTTTTGCTTTTTTTTATTTTTTGGAACACATCCGGCAATGCTCAGGGGGTTACTCCTGGCTCTGCACTCAGAGCACCTGGTGGTGCTTGGGGATCATATGGGATGCTGGGGACTGAACCCGGATCTGTCGCATGCAAGGCAAATGCCCTACCCGCTGTGCTATTGCTCCAGCCCCTGAAAGTTACTTCTGTCACCAAGCAAGATTCATCCATTTTTTCCATTAAAAAAAAAATAGAAAACTTTCATTATTTTGCCCTTACACAGCTGTGCTCAGGCTGACCTGATTTTGTACTCAGTGATCATCCTGGAGGTGCTGGGGCACCCATATGGGGTTCTAGGGGGTTGTGTCTAGGTCATCTGTCGGCAAGGCAAGTGCCCTACCTGCTGTGCTATTGTTCTGGCCCCAAAAAGAAAATGTTTAAGTAGAAGAATTTGAATAAAAATTGGTGCATTGCTTTCTAAATGTGGCCTTAGTTCTAGATCATTGAAACTGTCTAGGAAACAGTTCACTAGATCACTAGATATCCCGTTGTTCATCGATTTCCTTGCACGGGCACCAGTGACATTTCCGTTTGACCCTATTACGTGCCAGTGTAGCCCAATGGCATCTGGTTATTTCAGGAACACGAAGAGCCTCAAACCGTTTGTTCATGGTCTTGACGAAGAAGTCTGACCATCTTGTAGGTGGGCAGCCACGTGGACTTTTGACTTCCCGTGGGATCCAGTCAGTAACAGCTCTAGTCCAGCGGTCATCTCCAAATCGCATTACATGTCCAGCCCATCTGATTTTCGATGCCTTGGCAAATGAGACAGCATTTCAAGTGAGACATCATTTCAAATGAGACAGGTATTTCAAGCCCAGGAATGCTTGAGCCACAGGCGCAGATACCCCAGGCAGAGCAGATACCAGCTCTCCCCGTTGAACCCCTAAACTCCATTGACCACAAGAGCGAATTTAGGCCCGAGTCCGCCATCCCAATGAACCCAGAGGAACCCCCACACCATGCTGGCAGCAATCTTCTTAATCCATACTCCACAGCTCCTCAGATCTCCACCCAAGAGATTAATCCAATCTCCAGCCTACAAGGACCTGTCCTTCAGAGACCCGCCCTACAGAGGACAGTATTTCAAGCCCAGGAATGCTTGAGCCACAGACGCAGATACCCCAGGCAAAGCAGATACCAGCTCTCCCGTTGCGCGATTTACTTCCAGACACCTCTCAGAGAACCCTACAGCTACTGAGAATCTACCATTCACACGGCAGAGCCTGACAAGCTGTCCGATGCATATTCAATATGCCAAAACCAGTAATAAAAATTGTATCTTCCTGACCCAGTAATAGGAAAGTTACATGGGATTATTAATTTTGCTTTAGGTCAGTCAGAAAATTTGAGTATGAGGATTGGCATTTTAGGCCCACCTCCAGTGTTAGGGTCTACTTCTGGCTTTATTGGGGGGGGGGTCACTCCTGGTGGTGCTCGGGCCATGCAGTGCCCAGGGTCCAACCCAAGGTGGCCATAGTAGTCAATCACCTTCATTCTTTTCTTCTCTCCTGCCAAATCCAGTAAGTAAGTCTCTCTTTCCCTACTTCGTCTGGTGAAAAGGACTACGGGATCAATATAAATGAGAATATGTAGTGTCATATTGCGTACTTTAGATAGGAAACCTTAAATAGTTTTCTTGTTATGAGTTGTATTCAAAAGCTGCAGAGTGAACAAAGATTCCTAGGCAAGGAACAGTAGTTCTGTGGACTGAATGTATATAGGAGGCTTGGGCCTCATCCCATTCCGCATGGTCCCCTGAGCACTATGTGTGTGGCCCACAATCACACACACACACACACATACACACACACACATACACACTCTCTCTTTTCTGTCTCTCTCTCTCTCACACACACACACACAGAGTTCCTAAATCTTGCATAATTTAATGACTGTATTTTATGGTATATCTGAATGTTTACTACAGAACAATTTTGTGGGCTGGGGATATAGACCAGTGGTAGAGGAGTTGCTCTTCAGGTTTGAGGCCCTGGGTTCTATTCCTGGTACTGAAAATAAAAGGAAGAAATTGAAAGTAATTTAACATGGAAAAATGTGTTGTTGCTGTAATATACCAAAGAGCTACTTTTATAAAATGCCGTTATATTTACAGTTAGTATACTGTACTTTCATTACTTGATTAAACCTTCCAGAAGCACTAACATTTGCAGGCTTAATTTTCAGACTCGCTATCCTATGTTGGAAAATCCAGAGATGTTGCGGAGAACAGCTGATGACTTTCTCAACAGAGTTTCGTTAACAGATGCTTATCTCTTATACACACCATCCCAGATTGCTCTGACTGCCATTTTATCTAGTGCATCCAGAGCAGGAATGACTATGGAAAGGTATTCATTTATTTTAACTGGAATCTGGTCCACAGTATTTCTCCTGGATTTTTTACTTTTTGACTACAGTCTTTCATATATCCAACATTTGGAGGAGTTGAGTAGGGCAACTGAGGGAAAAGAAAACAAATTACATTTTAAGGAGATCTTTAAAATTGAGTTCATTATATTCAAGCTAGAAGGATCCATTTGTGACTAAGTAAATGGGGTGATCCTAGAAAGAATGATCAAGTTATTGGTGTGTGACAAATTTAGAAGCTTTTAAACTGGTTCAGAATATGTGTGTAACAAATGTGTCTTGCTTTATCATTACTCAGTACAGCCCATGTAGCATATATAATTTAGTAAATATTTGCTGAGAAAATAATTCTCTAGGGAATGCCAGGATGAATTGCAATTGAGCTGTAAATAGTAGTTAATACATAAATGCACACTAAGAACCAGGCTGTGTGATAAAGTAATTTACTTGAATTTAATTCACTTGATTATTACAACAGTATCTGGTACTCAGAAATTACTCATATTATCACTAAGGCACAGACCAAACTGCAAATTAGACTTCACAATTTTTACATCTAATTTCTGTGACCTTTGAAGTTCTGCTTGATCTCATTTGAACTGCTGAGGAAGAAACAAAACTTCTTTAAATTTAGGTATAATATATGCTTATAACCCTTTATCCATCATTTGGAAATCAGTTGTTATGGCAACAAACATGAACAGATAATATTCTAAATCTTCATTTAACTTAATGGGAATATTTATGTATTTCCTTGCAGAAATATTAGTATTACAAGAGTATGAAACTATACCAAACTTCATTATTCTTCATACTTCATGACTTATATATCAACTTTACTTTTCTATGATATGAATAAGTCTACATTTAAAAGCCAATTAAAAATAAGGTGTTTGGGGGCCAGAGTGATAGCATAGTGGGTAGGGCATTTGCCTTGCACACAACCGACCGGGTTCGATCCCCGGCATCCCATATGGTCCCGAGCACTGCCAGGAGTAACTCCTGAGCATTGCCGGGTGTGACCCAAAAAAGCAAAAAAAAAAAAAAAAAAAAGGTGGTTTTAGACTTCCATTTTGTCTCTTTTTCTACAGAAAGAGGTTTGATATACCTCTTTCTGTAAATACAGCTCACCAACTGTATGTATCATTTAATCCAAAAGTGATTTATAATCCTATCTATTAATACTGAGTTCCTCCTATGGGCTACAGTTACCGAACATAAGAAGACAAACGTTGGATTAATCCGTTGAAGCATGTATTTTATGTAGTAGTTCTCCAGTGACTAGGTAGAATTGAAATATCCTGTTTTGAATTGGTTTTTTTTATATCTTGGAAGTTTACTTATTTTCAGATGGAAATTGAAATTTTGTCAGTTTCAGGCTTATTTCCAGGCTCCATAGACGGTTGAGGAATTCTTTCTTTAAAGTTTTTTTTTCTAAACATTTTTAACTTCTTGAGTCCAGAGAGAGTATAGAGTGGGAGGGACTTGCCTTCAGTGGCTTTCCCTTGTTTGGTCCCAGAACCACATTTGGTCCCCAAGCCCACCAGGAGTGATTGATTCTGGAGTGCAAAGCTGAGGAAGGCCTGAGTGCTGCCAGTGTGGCCCAAAAATCTTTTATGGGGCTGGAGCCATAGCCCAGCGGGTAGGGCGCTTGCATTCGATCCCCTGCATCCCATATGATTCCCTGAGCATCGCCAGGAGTAATTCCTGAGTGCAGAGCCAGGAGTAACCCCCTGAGCATGGCGGGTGTGACCCAAAAAGAAAAAAATCTTTTATTTTTATTTTGTAAGTTTGCGTAGATGAAAATTGTTCTTTATATTTACGCTGATTTTAAAAAAAAGCCTCTGTGTTTTTGCTGTATATTGAATGTTGCTTTCAGCATTTTCCTGTGAGCCCCAAAGGGGCCATAAGTTAAAATTGAGTCAGTCTGTGGGGGAAGGCAGGAGGGGCTGGGGAATGCCGTGAGACCAGGGGCTAACTGGTGAGATGGGCCACGGGCAGGAGAAAAGGTCAGGATGGGCCATGATAAGGAAAGGTTGGGAGACATAGTTTTAGATTGTTTCGTGGGGTTCAACTTAATCCCTTTTAAGTGAACATGGGCAGATGATAATTCTTGATGTCATTTCCCCAGAAAATGCTATACAAACTCAATACCTTCTAACCTTTCTTTACCAGTTATTTATCAGAAAGTCTGATGCTGAAAGATAACAGAACTTGTTTGTCACAGCTGCTAGATACAATGAAAAGTAAGTAAACAGCAGTACCAAATATTCTGTTATGAAGCTGCTCTCTCTCTTGGTATTTACCGTATAGGGAGGCTTGGCTCCGTTGAACCAGGGATGCCTGAAGGATATACTGATGGGGATCAGAAAGGGACATGAAAGGACATAGTATTCACATACACAGAGCTTACTAGGGAATTAAATCTGTAATCAGATTCAACAAAGTTTAAGATTGAAAATGTTTTTTTTTTTTTTTAATTTTGGGGACTCCCAAACTATACTGGTGTTATGGGGTGGGGGTGGGGTGGAGACGCCAGCTCAGAACACGTCAGGTAATCCTTAAATATATGGCTGCTCTGCACCATATGTGGGCCACTTGCCTCCAGGAGTGACCCTGAACACAAGCCAGGAAGACCCACAGCACTGCTGGCTGTGAATCCAACTCTCTTCTCTCCGAACTCCTCAAGCCCTCCACAAGTGAAATTCAGTTTCTTTCACTGGTAGAACTGGAGAAAAGGGGCCTGAAATCAGTGGTGGGGGTATGTTAAAAGTACGTATTCCTAAAACATCAATATAGCGTTATTGTAATTATAGTATCTAAATTGAAAAATGCATTATTTTGGCATAAAATTATTTATGGTGACCTTACAATTAGGTAAAAATCATTTTTTCATGTATGTATAGATCTTCCCTTTCTATTAGCCATGGCCAGTCTATTTTCCCACTGACTCAATTTTTGTAAATTTTTACACATTATAAAATATATTACATTATATAGAAGTCAGTTATGTTCATTCCTCCCAACCTTTTTTCCCTCAATTCTCCTTGCTAAATTTGTTGTTTCCTTAAGTACCAAATAAACTAATCAAATGCGAAATTGAAGATCTTAATCTTGGAGGATAATAGTAAGTGGGCATACTTTAGTAAAATTCTTATTTTAAACATGAAAGAAATCCATAGACAACAATAGATTTGTGGTAAGTGAATGTGTAGTTTTACATTTATACCACTAGAGGGTTCACTTTCAAAGGGAACTATTATTTGACCATAGAGGAGGCTCATGGAATTCAGTGGTTTGCAGGGGGCCTTCAAGGTTTTACAGTTAACAACAATTTCATCACTGATTAACTCCTCAGTAGCTTTAGTTTTGCTTTTTGCTTGTTTGGTTTGGTTGTTTCTTTTTTGCTTGTTTGGTTTGGGGTCACAAATCAAACAAGTTCTTGACTTTTAATGCAGAAATTTTAATGCACATCTTGATGGTAATCACAGAATTTGAATTGTTATGTTGGTCGCCCAAGATGAAGTTTTAACTCCCTTAAAAAGTTGTAACAATGTTGGGGGCCAGAGTGATAGGACAGTGGGAAGGGCATTCGCCTTGCCCACAGCTGACTGGATTCTATCCCCTGCATCCCATATGGTCCCCGAGCACCGCCAGGAGCAATTCCTGAGTGCAGAGCCAGGAAGTGATCCTTGCGCATCACTGGGTGTCACCGGAGAAGTTAAAAAAGAAAAGTTATAGCTGCTTTTTATCACCTAGTGTAAATCCTTTTTAAAAAAAAAATTTTGTTCCTAGGTATGAGAAACTTGTTAAAAAAGTATGAAGCACCCTAGACCTGAAGAAGTCGCAGTTCTGAAACAGAAGTTGGAGCGATGTCACTCTGCCGAGCTTGCACTCAACGTGACCACGTGAGTAAGGGGCCATGGTTATCCTCCAGCTGGTCTTGAAAAAAAACCATTTAAGTGGTAAATGGTTTATAAATTGGCGAAACTGACAAACATTGTTAGTTTTCTTTCTCCTGGGCCTCTGACAGAATTCAGCGTGGGCTAGTTGCCTTTGTAGTAGAATCTGATATCACGTTGGGCTTCCGGTCCTGTCCTGACCAGTTCCTTCTCATGTGAGGCTCCTTTACAAGGACTGTTTTCTCAGGAACCACAAATCTCTTCTTGGCCTTTTCAGTTTTGGGTTCTTTAGTTATTTCAGATGAGCAACTTTACCAGACTTAATTTTTTCTGCCTAAAGAAAACTTACATATTTTGCTTCAGTAGGAAACGTCACATTTAAGACAGGAAAATGTGCTTCTAAAATCTCTTCTAACCACCAGAAGAGCAAAGCCTTGGTCTCTCATTGATTTGTAGGCTAGAGGTAGAAACAACCATGCTGTGGCTCCTCGTGCTTTGCTTACTCAAGGCCCTACGTAATCCTTTAGAGTTCAAGACAGTCGGGGATTTGTACATTAACTAGATTAGCCAAGCATTGTTTTTCTATTTTCTGCGGTATGCATTAGTTTTGGTATAAGGTACTTCCAGTATGTTTAATGTAAGCTGCTGGTTTATTTCTGAGAAGCACAAATGCTTCTTATTTTAACTCAGATTAAAATAATAAAAATATAGTAAATATATATTAGCCTATCTTTGGTTCAGTAATTGGGTTGTGGAAGCAGGTGCACCACTTGTAGGGCTCACAGGCTGTGGTGCTTTCCAGACATGTATTTGGTTGTGTGCAAGGGATCACAAATGGCATTTTTTCTGGGTTTGTCCTTGGCTTGTGGGGTGGTGTCATGATTGAATGTGTGTGCTCTTGTCTGCAAAGGTACCCTCGTACTCTGTGGAGTTGAAGAAAATGAGTTGGACTTGGAAAGTGTATAAAATGTAGAGCTATTTTGTTATATTCATATTTAAATCTTGAAACTACTGTCTCCTGTACAGCTCTAACCAGTAGTCAGAGCCCTCCCCACTGTCCTATTGCTCCAGCTCACCACTGGCATTCTTGAGTGCAGAGCCTGAAGTAATCCTTGAATATCACCTGGTATGGCTGAAACAAATGAAAAAAATAGAGGCTATAGGGGAATCTAATAAAGGAAAGACCCAAATGAACTTTTTGTTTTGGGGCTACACCTGGCAAACCTCAGAGCTTACTCCTGGCTCCTGGTGGGCTGGGTTACCATATGTAGTACCAGGGCTTGAATCTGGATCAGCTGTGTGCATGGTAAATACCCTACCTGCTGTACTGTTGCTCTGCCCCCTAGATGAACTTTCATGTATGCATAGAACTCCAGGCCAAGAGAGTCTGGAGAAATTGTCTATGACGTTTCAAAAGTCATTCTTTGCCTTATTCCTCCACTCCCCCCAAAACATGTTTTCTTTCTTGAATATATCTTTTTCTCCCCTCACTCTACTCAGAATTTTAATAAAATAACTTTTGCTTCACTAAAATAACCTTTTAGAGGAAAAGTATCAACCTCTGAATTAGACCATTCAAGTATTAATCTCACCCTTTCTAGCTCACAAATTGAACAGACCATTCAGTCCAGAATTCTTTTTTTTTTTTTTGCTTTTTTGGGTCACACCCGGCAATTCTCAGGGGTTTCTCCTGGCTCTGCACTCAGGAATTACTCCTGGCGGTGCTCGGGGGACCATATGGGACGCTGGGGATCGAACCCGTGCTGGCACCGGCCTGCCGCGTGCAAGGCAAACGCCCTACCCGCTGGGCTATTGCTCCGGCCCTCAGTCCAGAATTCTTAATTCCAACTTAATATTTTACTGCAAGTTGCCATCTGCTTTACACTGCATGAAATATATTCTATCTATATGCATACTTCAGTGTACTTCTCAAGCTAAAGACCTTTTGAAAAATACGTATTTTCAGAATATACAGTAACAAATTCCTAGAAAATGAGAAGACAAAACATGTTTGATTAGATTCAACATTGTAAAATTAATCTATTAAGCTGCCCAACTGCTGTGAAAGCTTCTATACACATTTAGTTTCTGCAGTGCAGTGATACCAGGTGCAGCAAGCTACTGCTTTAGATAAAAACAAAATCCTATTACCTTTATTTTAAAAATCACATTGTCATTATTGAAGTTAATGAGTACAGGCAAAGCTGTTACCTTTGACCAAAACTCAAATTTCAGTCATAATCCACCAGGTACTATCTTTGCCCAAATGAATTTGTGAAGTTTTAAATTTTTCATTAAAAGTGCTTGCAGATGCTGTATGACACTAAGTGATTTGTAATTACTACCAATCTGGATGAAAAAGTGACGCTGGTATTTTAATTTGCATTTCCCTTAATTCTGTGAGGCACTGGTGTAACTAGTATCACTTGTCTTCCCGTTGTTCATTGATTTGCTTGAGTGGGCACCAGTAACATCTCCATACGTCCTGTCGCGAGCTAGGGCTTCTGCTCACATCAGGAATACGAAGAGACTCAGACCATTCCTTCAGGTCCTGGGAATGAGGTCTATAATTGTTAGTTTTCTGGCATATGAAATACGACACGGGTAGCTTACCAGGCTCTGCCATGCGGGTGGTATACTCTCAGTAGTAGACTCTCATCTCATGCATTTACTGATGAACCAGGAGGAGATCGGCTTTTCTCTTGGGTAGAGCTCTGAAGAGTCTGTAGTTTTGTAAACATCAGAATATAGTCCAGCTTTCTGATATTTCTTTTTGGAGGACGTGTGTTGCAGGACTCCTCTAAGGGCCGCTGCATCTGCTCTGAATTGCCACCTGCAAATCACTTCGTAGGTAAGGGGGTAGTCTAAATGTGGCAGTTTATCTGACCATGTATGCTGTACTAGCTGGTATAAATATTCTCCCATGCTACCACAATCATCATGGGACTAGCTAGATCTTACCAGCATATTAGCCTGGCCACGGAGGACACCTAAGTAATTAGACCAGAGAGAAATGCTGTTTGCTTCCAAGCAAACAAGCATGGCTCCCTGATATACTCAAAGGCAACTAAAATACAAAACTACATTGAAGTAGAAGAGACTTGTGAAGGCTTGGAGAAATATTTAACTGGCATTGGTATTAGTCTTTGGTACAGAGACATGCCATCTCAGAAACCCCCTTCTCTACCCTATAAAGGCATTTCCAGGCAGATCTTGGCTCAAAACATTAGCATACAAAAGGGCCTAGGTGAGGTGCAGGAGGGATTACCTAAGGGCATTTAACCCTCCCTGCTTTCCATAACAGTGGGAGGAAAGTCTGAGTTGCAGGGGTATAAAACTAGCCTGTTTCCTCTCTCGGGGCTTGTTTTTGGGCTCTCTCTTTGTGAGCGCTCACCCTTCTTGGGAGTCTTGTCTTCTCCTTTTACAGGGCCTTTACACGTGGTGGCCGCCATCTTGGCCTACACGTGGCTGGGGTTCTAGCCTGGAATCCTAAGCACCGGGCTTTTCCTTTTGCTGATTTGTATGCCTGAACCCCTGTGATAAGTAAAGCCTTTTAAAACTGCATCGGATTCCTGCGTTTCATCCATTCCTCGCCGGCCCCGAGGTAGAAGGGAACTTCGCTTCCGGCACTGTCGGGGACCCCGGCGGAGCTCCCCGACAGACGTGGGGTTTTCTTTTTCCCTTGGGATGATAGAAAGCATAGGCTAACAGCCATTTGTATCTCTTTACATAATTGATTTGTGTTGACTTGTAGTTGTTTGTATTTTTTCTTAACTATCACTATCTTCCTGTTTATCATCTATTTGCTAGAGCGGGCACCAGTAATATCTCCGTATGTCCTGTCTCATGCTAGTAGAACCCAAAGGTATCTGCTTGCTCCAGGAACATAAAGAGCCTCAAAGCATTATATTAGGTCATGGGAATGACCTAATATAAATGTTACTGGTATTTGGCATATCAAATACGACATGAGCAGCTTGCCAGGTTTGCCGTGTGGGTGGCATACTCTCGTAGTCACCTCTAAATAAAGCATTTATTGATGAACCGCGCCGCCGATAGTCTGGTCTGCTGGGTAGAGTTGTGACGAGAGGGAAGTCCGGATGTGGAAAATGGCAGCCCCCATGGAGTGGGGGGGCATCGTCTGGCTTATTGTGAGGCTCTGCTGGGGTGGCAGGCCAGGGCTAGAACCCACCATGACTCCTGGGCACCTCACGAGCGGCTGGGCACAAGGAGAGCAAGTAGCAGCTCTGCCCCATGTCTAAGAGTCTGGTTCAGCATACCTGGGCCGGATTGAAAAAAAACTGCTGCAAGGTGAGTGTTGATGATCCGGGATGTGATAATCTGGTCTGCTGGGTGAAGTTGTGACAAGAGGGAAGTCTGGATGTGGAAAATGGCGGCCCCCATGGAGTGGGGGTCGTCTGGCTTATTGTGAAGCTCTGCTGGGGTGGGGGGCATTTTTCTTATATATATATTTTTTCCAACTTATATTTTTCTTATATATATATATATATATTTTTTTTCCAACTTGCCGCTTGCCCTATGCTTTTATGCCCGAATAACTTTTTAATTTATTTTGCCTTTTGTATAACCACCACTTTGGATTGTCTGTGAATAGTGAGATAGAAATCCCATACTCTTCTAAAATAACCTGTTCAGCTGTTTAAAAAATTTAATCACTTTCCTTATTCTAGATATTCTTTTATCACACATTAGATCTTATACATGCATTGATTTTTTTTTCTACCTACTCTGATCACAGAACTGATTCTTTGCTACTTTTAATTATATCTTCTATAGTTCTGATAACTAGGACAAGGTCCTGATACTTAAAGATTGTTTTACTATTTTTACACTTTCCCAGATTGGTTAAAATTCACAAGTTCTATCAAACTTTATAGAAATTCATTAAAATTTCATTAATTTTAAATATATTGGCATCCTATCCCTAATATTTTATAGTACTTTGCCAGTTTATAGTTTCTGTTGCCAATTTTATTGATAACTATTACAGGAAGAAGAGGAAAGGCTATGAAGACGATGATTATGTTTCAAAGAAATCCAAGCATGAGGTATGTTCCCCAAAGGTTTGGTTTTTCCTTTTGGTTTCTGGGATCATACCTGTCATAGTCGGGGGTAGTTGGGGGCAGTCAGGGGAATGACTGTGCCCTGGAGATCATGTAGTGCTGAGGATTAACCTGAACCTCTCCCCATACAAATCTACAGCTGCTGAGCTTTTAGGGCCCTCCAAAGGCAAATCTTAACTCCTGCACATGCTTGGACATACTGTCAAGACTGCGTTGTTTCCTGTAAGGTTGAAAGCCCTCATTTTGCTCTGCATCCTTTTATTTTTTATTTTTATTTTTTTTTTTTTTTCTTTTTGGGTCACACGGGCAATTCTCAGGGGTTTCTCCTGGCTCTGCACTCAGGATTCACTCCTGGCGGTGCTCGGGGGACCATATGGGATGCCGGGATCGAACCCGGGCCGGCACAGTCCAGCTATATGCAAAGCAAACGCCCTACCCGCTGGGCTATCGCTCCGCCCCTGCATCCTTTTAATATAGGGATTTTTCTCATTGTCCGCAGGCCAGCTTAGTATTTTAGTGAGGAATCCTTCTTGTGGACATACACATTCATGTTAAATTTTGCTGGCTTAACTTGAGCGTGTTTCTTCTAAGCTTAAAAATAGAATTATACATAGCAAGTTAGAGAGAAGGCCAAAACTTACATTACTCTTGGAGTAGTCCCATGAGACCATGCAATATTTTGTTTTGCTTTTTTTTGGGGGTGGAGGGTCACACCCGGCAATGCTCAGGGGTTTCTCCTGGTTCTGCACTCAGGAATTGCTCCTGGCGGTGCTCGGGGGACCATATGGGATGCCGGGATCGAACCCGGCTGGCACGGGCCGACCACATGTAAGGCAAACGCCCTAACCGCTGGGCTATCGCTCCGCCCAGACTATGCATTATTACTAAGATTAAACCACAACAAATTGTCCTGATGTATTTGTGTACTGTAATCAGTTTAACTTACTGGTTTGGGGGCCACACCTAGCACTACTGGTGGGTCACTTCTGGGGTGATCAGGCTGTGGTGCCAGGATGGAACCTCAGTTAGCCGAACACGAGGAGGGAAGAGTGTCCCAGCCCCTGAAAACTCTTCACCCTAACACTGTTTTTCTTAGAGGGTGGTAAACAGTGTTGATTGTGTTTCAGAACAGTGTTGTCCTTGTATTTTCTTTCCTCAGGAAGAATGGACTGATGATGACCTGGTAGATTCTATTTAACCATTTCGAACAGACCTGTCAACGTTATCAGCATTCAACTAGAGAAACTATCTGGCTTTTAACTCTGGAGATGAGAAAGCATCTATGCACCATTACACTTTCCTATTTCCTGTTATTTAAAGGGGGTTTGGGGAGGGATCTTTTAGGGCTGTTTCATGTGAAATAAACTTTTCTAAACAGCTGGAATAGCACCTATTATTATTTATATAACCCTGTCACTGCAATTAACCCCAGATTTTTTCTTTTTTTGGCCATACCTGGCTGTGCCAGAGCTTACTCCTGGCTTTGTTCAAGGAGCACTCCCTGTGAGGCTCAGGGGACCATATGGGATGCCAAGTATGGAACCTAAGTGAGCTTTATTCAAGGCAAGCAGCCTACCCACTGTAGTGACACCTAGTCTTTAAATTTTTAGATAGTAGTCAGAGTTGTAATTTGTCTATATTGGTTTCCATTTTATTTTCATAGGGGTAGGTGGAATTAAACTCGGTATGGGCCTAATGGCAGTGCTCAGTGTACTTGTCACTCTGAACCTTCAGTGCTACAGACAGAATCAGAGCCAAGGCATACACACCAGTGTATTAACTAGCTCACCAGTTCAGCCTTGAGTTTAAAATGTGATAGTTTTAAGCATGCTAAAGAATTTTTTACCGTCCCGAATAAAGCTTTATAGTTTCTCAAAAGGTATCCTGATCAGTAATTTGTGCCAAAATTGAACTACAGAATCTATTAACTGTTCATGGTCTAGTCACCCAGGTAGAGAACACTCATTTTCAATTAATTATATGAAAACATTT
The DNA here is from genome assembly GCA_021461705.1 of Cryptotis parvus. Taxonomy (NCBI): domain Eukaryota; kingdom Metazoa; phylum Chordata; class Mammalia; order Eulipotyphla; family Soricidae; genus Cryptotis; species Cryptotis parvus. Next base: position 65,030 of record JAJIBD010021731.1, read on the forward strand.
TCAGACAGGGTTTTAGAGTAAATCAAATACACATCTGAGTATTTCTCTTGGTAGCAATCTTAGATTTCTGCAGGTTGAGGAAATAGCTGCAAATTGAATATTCAGATTTTTATTTCTTAAATGAATCCATATAGAGTAGGAGTTAACAGAATATTTCATAGAACTATGTTTAAATTTTTACTCAAAAATAAGTTGTAAAGTAGACTATGCTGAGATACTTGGTTGTGAATTACAAGTACCTTCTCACTTTTTGTCGTATTGGGGAAAATTACTAAAATTTTCCCTAGATGAAAGTGGGTAAAATAATGACTAGCATTCAAGGATTAATAATAGTTCCTGCATACATAACACTTAATAAACATTCAATATTATGCTTTTGTTCATTTATCTTTTTAATTTGGAACCTTATTATGGACCTCATCTAGAAAACTGGCTTGAAAGAATGTTGAGAAACTCAAGTGTCCTGAATCTAATTTTATGGATACATATGAAATCATGTCTCACTTCACTGTCAGTGCATCTAAACTGTGTTTCCAATAAAAGTGTAGGCACCATTTACATTGTAAGGGCTGACAGTAAATTTTTAACATACATGTCATATATACAAGTCTTTATGGTAATTTCTTATTTTAGGCTGGAATTTTGGTTATGTTCTTAAATTTTCTCACTATGGAGCAAGAGTCAAATACACAAAGTATACCTTGTACAAAAGCTGAGCAGAAGCAGCTAGAGTTGACAGTTCACTGACAGACCAATTTAACTGCTAGAAAAGACTGCCCAAAATTTTATTATTGAGGTCACTAAACTTTTTACATCAGAGCAAGGTCCTTATTTATCTCTGAAAAGGTAAATGAAAAATTTCCCCTCACCTCGCAGACGGCGGGGAACAGTCTCCGGAAGGTGGAGGTGGCGGTGGGGACAGACCCCGCGGACAGAGGGGGAAAGAGAAAGGCCCCTGGCGCTCTCGGAGGCTTCCTCCGTTAATGATCCTGACGCAGGTTCACCTACGGTAACCGTGTTACAACCTTTACCTCCTCTAGATCATCAAGTTCGCCCATCTTCTCAGCGCTCCGAGAGGTCTGTGCTTTTAGTTTTTAGTAAGAAATAATAGGGACCGGGCCGGAGTGATAGCCCAGCGGTAGGGCGTTTGCCTTGCACGCGGCTGGCCCATGCCGGCCTGGGTTCGATCTCCGGCATCCCATATGGTCCCCTGAGCACCGCCAGGAGTCATTCCTGAGTGCAGAGCCAGGAGAAACCCCTGAGCATCGCCGGGTGTGACCCAAAAAAGCAAAAAAAAAAAAAAAAAAATAGGGACCAAAAAGGTAGCTCAAAAGACTTAACTTACATATAGGAGAGAGACGAAGGCTCAAGCACAAAGCCAGAGCCCCAAACACCATATCCCCAGACAGACAGTATACCAAGAGCAGGGGCCGGAGCGATAGTCCAGCGAGTAGGGCGTTTGCTTGCACGCTGCTGATCTGGGTTTGATCGCCGGCATCCCCTATGGTCCCCGAGCACCGCCAGGAGTAATTCCTGAGCGAAGAGCCAGGAGTAACCCCTGAGCATTGCCTGGTGTGACCCCCCAAAAAAAAAAATACAAAAGGCGGAAGCAGTTTGGTTTGAGGAATGGTAGAAAAAATTGAAGGATAGCTACAGACCAGATGATTGGTAGAGGAATCCAGCAATAAAATTTTGACTAATTTGCATATCGACAGATGTCACTATATTCCGCTATAATAAGATCTAGGAGAAAGGTCTGTGCCTTTAGGTATACAAACAATAGGAAAAAACCTATAGGATGTATTGTTTTTCCTTGTTCAGCTGTTAGATAATGCTAGCTGCCCGTGTATGAGAAATCCTTTATCAACTCTTCATTTTGTTCATTTTTCCTATATACGAGAATAGAATAAAATCTTACTGCTAGCATCTAGGCTTTTGGAAAAGTTTGCTTTACTATGGAAAAATGTTTGCAGCTTTTATTTTGGCATGCCAAGGCACTTGGGTACCAGGTTCCGTGCTCCTGGTGATGCTTGATGGTTCAGTATTAGACCCAAAACTGCAGTGCTTGGAAAATCATTTATAGGGATTGAACCCCTGTACTTTCAGTGTTTCTTCCTTCAAAAAGCCATAAGCCAAATAATAAGTCTGATGTTAACTTTCTCCCTGGACCTTGCTTTGGTACTAAATTTGAACTAAAGGAAGGAAATAAATGCTCACCTGTATTAGACAATCAATTATGCAAGATATCCCTTGGTTTTATTTTAACTTAATCCTTGTGAATCTTTCACAAAAATACACATACAGAAGCAAATAAAACTATACAGTCAAACTAAGTATCCAGCAGATACAACAAGTAGTCAGAGTTCAAAGATGGATAGCTATTAAGTGGTTGATAAGGTCGTTTGGCTAATCAAATACTCAGCTTGGAATTAATGAATGCTTTAAACAATAGGAATACTTTCGGTTTTGTTTTTTTTTATAAAAGAAATTGGTAATCTATAAAATGGCTGAATGGGTAACATGCACTGACCAGTACAAAGACCAATAATATTTATTGAATTCAAACTATTTACTGTGTAAACATTTAACAAAAGCATTATTATGAGATCTGAATACAGTCTTTGATGATTCCAACAAAATAAGTGATATGTTTAAAAAATAAAGCTGATGAGCAAATAGATCCATTCTATATATTTTCTTTCAACAGTTCCAGCAAGAGAAATAGCACAGTATTTTTAAAAAAGTGTACAGCAAAGATTGTTCCTATTATAATGGCAAATTCTGGAAACTGTAAATACAAATAGTCATTGAACAGTCAAACGGTCATATTCCTAATCAGGAAGAAGTTACAGTAAGAACAGTCTGCAAATCCAGTTATACTCAACAGAGAATGCTTTTTCTTGTCAGTTGGTTTCATAGTTCTTTTTCCAAGAGACAGCAAAACTTTGGCAATTGGATGTATTGAAAATATATTTTCAAAGTTCAAGATACAGTCATAGCATTTTGTTGTGTGAAAGGTGATCTGTACACCAAGGCTCAGAGGTTGGTAAAGATTGTTGAATCCATATGTAGAAAAGTGCAAATATCCTGCACAGATAGCTTACAACACTGCTGGCACCATTCTCCAGCAGAATCTGGGCTTTTGTTTGCATAGCTCACACATCACTGGAATGTGGGAAAGTGTGCTATTTTTTTGGCAAGAGCAGGGGAGACATACTGATGTGAATTACCATGTTGGGCATGCTGAAATCCGTGCAGAACCTTTGGTGAAGGCTGCTACCTGACATCGTTGGTTTTTGTGTACTGATTTTGTTTTTGCTGAAGTAGTTCTGTTATGGCCAGAAGCTTTTTCAGTACATGCTAGACAAGGAAACAATTGAAAGCTGTCAGCAATTTTAGGGAAGGATTTGAAAAAAGCCATCATTTCAAAGGAATGCGTAAAATACTACCATTCTACTTGATAGCACGAAGTAAGACAGTTTTGGTTATGATCGAATTTTTATACACTAAAATTCATTTGGTTGACACTTTCCTATGTCCTAACATATTTTACTAAAAGAATGACACATAAATAGCTTAAGTTCTATTTGAATTAAGTACTTTTTTTTGGTAAAATTAAACTCAGCAGCTCCTTTCTTCTCTTCTTTTTTTTCCCCTTTTTGGGTCACATCCAGCACAGGATTTACTCCTGGTGGTGTTTGGGGAACCATATGGGATGCTGAGAACTGAACCCTGATAATAACCTAACCGCTATACTAACCCTTATCTTTCTAAAATCTTAGTTATGTAGATTTCTCCAGGAAGAATTTTAAATATTCAAGATGTGTCTTATAGGAAAGCCAGCCAAAGAGTAATAAGAAGACACACATCTCATGAGCCCTTAGCATATGTTTTGCTTAAGTTTTTACAGTGATTGGAGCTTTAATGAACTAGACTATTTTTCAAATTTAAAAGTCCCTGCCATATGGCTGGCCAATATAATGACAGTACTCAAGAAGAGTTTAATGAAACTGAATTATTTCCAAGGAAGGCTCCAGACCTCTGGATCCGGGGACTTGAAATAAATTTTGGCCATGCACCATGTGAGACAAAAAGCTGCATGACTATTAGCTCACTGGACAGTATAAATGCCACCATTTTCCAGTAGAGAATTACCATTAACTTAAACTCAAGAGCTAAATTTGACAGTATATGAAAATTTTGTAGTAAATCTTGTAGTAGTATAAAAATACACATAATCTTGGTTTGAGCTCATATTCTTCCCCCCCCCCAAATTTTATTACACCACTTTTAAGACATACAATTGCAAGATGCTCATGTCGAGTTTTGGTTCTACAGTGTTCCAACACCCATCCCTCCACCCGAACCCATCTCCCATCACTAATGTCCCCACCTCCCTCCCCTTTCCATACCTCAACTACTTGGCGGGTTCTGTATGTCTTTTTTTCTCCTCTCTATCTCTCCCTCCCGCCTAACTTTCCTACACATCGTAGAATGCAGTACATTAAAGGACATAACTGTTTCCACTGCGCGACTTAGGGGCCTCATGGTCAGCATCTGGACAGTGAAGGTGGCGGCTAGTATGGTGGGCGAGTCTCATCTGGCTGCTTCCGGGACCCCCAGAGGTGATGGACCCACTCCCAAAGCCCATCTGTCCTCTTGGGAGCCCCATGGTCAGCTGTGAGCTCATAGACCTAGACCGTTTTAAAGAATGACTCAGGGGCTGGAGCGATAGCACAGCGGGTAGGGCATTTGCCTTGCACGCTGCCGGCCCAGGTTCCATCCCCTGGCATCCCATATGGTTCCCGAGCACCGCCAGGAGTAATTCCTGAGCAAAGAGCCAGGAGCAACCCCTGAGCATTGCTGGGTGTGACCCAAAAAAGAAAAAGAATGACTCAGATTCTTTAAAATGCTCACACAATTACTTCTCAGAACTGTACAATGATACTCTGTTTAAGTGCTTGATAAACGCTTTTGTTAATGCTGGCCATCACCTACCTGCTGTGCCCGCGTTCATTACTGAGTGTTCAAGCTCATCAGAATGGGCCACACAAATTTCATGCAGTACGCTAAGTCGCGGGACAGGTCAGTTCTCGAATGCTCAGTAGTGTCTGGAAGTTCAGGTACATTCTTTAAGGGAATCATAAAACAGCATTTAAAATGCAGTCCCTACTGAAAATATCCTATTGCAGTAGACAGAAGTTTTAACATAATATTCTTAGAATTTTTTGGTTTTTTTTTGCTTTGTTCTGGCTCTGGACCCTAGAGGTCACTCCCAAAGGTGCTCAGGGAAACATCTGGTAACAGGAACTGAAGTTGAGTTCCTCCATCCCTTCAGCCTTACCTGAATTATCTCTGCCTTCTGAATTATCTCTTGGAATTTTAAGAAGGGTTGGGGAGTGTTAAAGTGGTAAAGCAGTGTGAGATACTGGGTTGTATCTTCAACATCACACATACACACAGATACAAAATAAATTCAATAAATGTTTGAGAATATTCGACATATAAATTTTAAGGGCATATTTAATTGCCAAATTCAGGATAATTCTGACAACTGATTTTGTGACGTGAGTGCTCACATCAAAAACATAGGCCCAATCTTCTGTATGACTTCAAGTAAGTGAACAGGCTTCTTTTAAAGACTGAGACACAGGCCAAAATATAAGCCTTAACTCCAAGTATGGATTAAATGCAACCAAAATTTACAATTTCTCCACTCTTTCAAACTGAATTTCATGGTTAAACGAAGTTCTAAATGATGAGTGTGTGTGAGTAAAACCCACACCGTGAAAGCCCATTAAGAGTTATGTGTGGACTGCTCCAAACACTAGCTAATTTGTGGAAATTAATGGCATTAATTCTTTTATCTTCAGATAAGATCATAAGTTCATTACTGTAAAAAGCTTACTGGTACTTTATTAGCACTAAATACTAATGTTTTTAATTTTGGAATAAGAATATGAGGCCAGGTTAGCTGTAATTTTTACTACCTACATTCTAAAAAATGAGAAAGTTTCCTAAGGCAGAAACAATATATTATTCTTTCTTATATTTGTTAAAGAAATATCCAAATTCAGTAAATTAGTATAGTATTTGCCTTAAGAGATCCTAAGAGGATTTAGTCTTGTATAGGAAACATAGATGTAAACTAATACTTAGCAAAACAAAAGAATAAAAAACTGTTAACTCGGGGGGAGTGATCCCGGCAGAGCATATGCGTGGCATATCCTGGGTTCCCAAGTACCACAGAGCTCCCCTTGAAGACTTGCTGGGAATAGCCTTGGACACTTCCAATACACAAAAAGCTAAACATTAAAAATTGCACTGCCAGACTGAGTAATGGCCAGGCAAGAGAAGCCTCCCAAATAATTCTAAGTATTTAATTCAGGCAGAGGGTTCAAAAAGGTATCCTGAATGAGACGCATGAGGTAAGTCTTCAAAGATAAATTTGATTATGCCAATAGTAAAAGATGATGAAGAGAATGTGACCTAACTCAGCAAATGATAGATTATAGAAACGTGTAACTACTAGGGACAAATGAACTTTTTAATCATGATTTTTAAAACTTTGACATAATGTATAAAACTGAAAGCCTTAAATATTACATAGTTTTCACACAGTTCCTTAACATTATTGTAAAAATATTATTTTTCCATCATCCAGCATAGTTTGTTATTTAGAAACCTTCAACATATTCAGTAATACACATGGAAACAAGGGAATTGGTATTTTCAACCTGACTTTTCAATTTCATATAAAGAACTATTGTCATACTTGATTTTATACCCGAGGTTACAACCCAGAGTCTCAGAGGAGTCTGAGTTCCTGCCTAGTGGTGTGCAAGTTGTCTGCTTATTTTTAGCTAAATCTGCATGAGAGCAGAATATGGACAGCTGTTTCCTGTTCTTAACATGACTAAATCGACATACTCACTTTCCTGATTCAATATTTGTGAATAAAATGACCGACAAATAGTTATTTTACATTGGTTCCATATCTAAAGCTGTGTGACAGAAAAACTACAGAGAAATTAAAGATCTTAGAAATTATTTTTTAAATCTATTAATTTTAATAATCACAATTTTATGTTCCAAAAATATATTCCTAACCAAGTACAATGCCCAATCCATGTATTCCAGCACTGGAAAAGTGACCAGAACACCACTCTCCCATGCATGGTCAGTCTAGCCAGAGCCATGGCAGTCTCCTTGTTTCCAGTTCCATAGAGCCGCCACAGCTGATCACAGTTATAACATGTAGCAAATAGCTAAGAAAAGGTAAGCTAGAAACTAAATGACATAAGTCCAAAAGTCACAACAGACTAGTTCAAAACAATTTAATGTCACAAAAAATTGCTGTAACTAATAAAAATGAAGTAATTTGTTTACAAGGAAAACAATATGTCACTTTGTATTATTATTTTGGATAGAAAATCTATAAGCTTCTGCTTGAATGAATTAACTTTCAAATTTACCAATTACTGGTTTCAATGTACGTGAAAAATTACATGCATACCCCAAGTTCATCTAAAAACATAATCATACGATGTTTGTTACTTTTGATGAATGGATTTACACCTTCCATATAGGGCTCCTAAAAATAGAAAAAATTAAAGAATTAGCTTACTATACCACACTCACTGACTTACAATAAAAACCATGCATTTATCAAGGATGCCTATTTAATTATATCCTCCAGTAGCAAAAATTATCCATGTACCTTCCTTTGAGCATAAGCAAATAACTGCAGTGAAGAACTTGAGTATTTTTAAAGAATGAAAAATCAAGGGGGGGCGTCCCCGGGGGGGGCGCCCCCCCCCCACCCAAAAAAAAAAAAAAAATTCTACAAGAAAATCCACAGCACAACCTAAAACAGCATAAACTAACAGACACAAGTTGCTATAGGTAATGCATTAAAAAATAAATACTCTGATAACATAAACTGCCAAATACCAAGACAAAAGTAGGTCTAACCCAGGTTAGAGTTTAGCTGAGAATATGAGAAACTATAATGCACCATCATAAGACATGTGACACAAAGTTCAAAGCTAAGAAAAAACAGAAACTTAACAGAAACACACACAAGTTCAAAGCTAAGAAAAAAACAGAAACTTCTTCATACTTAAATATTTTTCTTTTTGGGGGTCTTTAGGCAACCCCTCACAGAGCTCAGAGCTAAACCCTGACTCGATGCTCAGGGAGACCATATCAGGTGCTGGGGTGGGTGAAGGGAGACACAGGTGGGCCTAACCCGGCGACCAAGGCAAGCACTATGCCCACTGTATCTCCCCAGCCCCCAAACCTTAAATAATCTTGCACTTATTTAAAGTAAGCTATACTGTAAAACAAAATAATTGACATTACATAACACACGTTTCAACTTCAATAGATCAGATAAGGGCATCAAGTCAATTATGAAGAAATGAACATTAAGAATCATTAAAGGGACCGGAGCTAGAGTACAGCGGGAGGGTGTTTGCCTTGCATGTGGCCAATCTGGGTCTGATCCCGGCATCCCATATGGTCCCCTGAGCTCAGCCAGGAGTAATTCCTGAGTGCAGAGCCAGTAGTAACATTTGAGCTTACCCAGTGTGACCCAAAAAGCCAAAAAAAAAAAAATCATTTAGTCTAAAAGAAATGAAATAATGAAGAACAAAGTAAAATTAGGCCTATCATAATGGCAAAATACACTGAATTTTGGCAAGACTTTGCATATAAAATATTTGGCAATTTACTCTGAAATTTAAAATTGCACAAGTTTAAGAATATTTGTGTAAACTGTATTTTTAACATCTAAAATGTAGAAGTTATTGCAATATCCAAAGTACCTTAATGGGGACATAAAAACACTGAATCACAAATAATAGTTGAGTATTTTTCACATTTGTCAAGAAATTTGTTACATAGTTAAGAGCATAATATTCCCTACCAAAATACTGATATTTTCAAGCAGAATATTAATTATTCATTAGTAGAGGAATCACAGATACTTTTCCTAAAAATCACTCAAGTTTTTAAGTACTGACTGTTTTTGTAGAGTTTAAACCAAAAAAAAAAGAATTGAAAAGCATTTGAAATTAAATGTTCCTGGTATTTACATAAGTGAACCTGGTTATAAGAAATCAAAAAATATTTCCTATTAAAGTAAAATGGTGGCTTAAAAACTTCTATAATGTAGTTATCAAAATACATTTATGAATATATGAACTTTGTTGAAAAATAATATTTTTAAGTATTCAGTTGAAAATAGCTATTTTTATAGTCTTAACATTCTAAAATTTTATTCATAACACTTTGATGTATCAAAAAAAAATCATTTAGTCTGAAAGAAATGAAATAATGAAGCTATTTACCTTAGCTCCAAATTCCACAAGATTTGCTAAGTTTTGCACAGACTTAGCCACTAATATTAGTGTTCTTGCAGCAATAGGAGACGGGGAATCTATAAAGATACAGAAACCAAAGGGCATGTTCAGCTGAACTATTATAATAAGGAAATCTTAAAAATACTTCAATTCTTCTATTCAGAACCCATGTCTTCTGAGGAATGTGTGACCTGTACATTTCAGAAAGAATTTACAAGGGGAAAAAATAAATACACTTACAGATGCTTTGGATTTTATGGGGGCGGGGGGAGGAGGGAAGGGCACACTACAATATTCAGCAATTCCCAACTGGTTGATAGCATTTTAAAATCTCTCAGAAGTTGTATCTTTTTCTCTGAAAAGGACTCCCAATATATAGCAAAGCACAATTTACAATGATACTTTGCAATCTGAACCAATTTCATGATCTTGACCTCTACTGATGACAAACAATTCACTTTAAAACTAAATAAGAAAAATGTGAGACTTCTATTTTGAGAAGGAAAAAAAAGCATGCAGTGTAATATAATTTAATTATTATATTTAACTTTTCACTTATAATTATTAATTTTTTTGTTTCTGGGCCACATCTGGCTCTCTATGCTCAGGGATCACTCTTGAAGGTGCTTGGGGACCATGTGCAGTATCAGAGACCGAGCTGGAAGCGAGCCGCATGTATGCCAGATGCCTTCCTCCCTGTATTAACTCTCTGACCCATGCAAGTAATTTAACGATTAGTGAGAAAACATTTCCCTATTGAAGACAGAAGAATGTAAATGAAAATTATGTGTGGCATTAAAAATAAGCCGTGAAATTTTAATTAATAATAAATGCTTGTAGTTCACCTGAACTTACTGGTTTTAGAGTGCACTTTTGTATCTTAAAACAATAAATTTAACTTAACAATGCCTATTAGTAATGCTAATTTTGACCAATAACATCAGAAAAGTCTCTCAAACAGAATATAAATCATTAATTTCTAATAGAGCCACAAATTTAATCATTTCCTAAACATAAAAGATTAGAGATACAACAGCCATAAAGTTGAAAACAGTTATACCAAACTATTTTTAACACAACTTTTAGCTTCAAATTAAACTAAAAATGGTTCAGGTATTTGAACAGTGAGCAACTTATTACATCTGTGGACACAAATGTCACACTTAAACTTTCTTTGATAAAATCCTACAGCAGTCAAAAGTTAACCACAATGATTGTATGGGCAAGCAAATCTGAATCCGATTTTCAGGAATTTAAAATAGTCAAAGAACTTAAAAGTATGGCAGGAAATCTCTTACTGTTGAAGGGCACTTTTACAGAAAACTACCACACTGCAACTGCTATTGTACTTGAAGGTTCAACTTGGAAGAATAGCAACAGCCTGGTTACAGACTTGGAAAGCTGTTCTCTTCATCTGGAAATGCCCAGATCCAGACTAGCACCATCAGAGACACACAGAGAGGGGGAAGAGAGGAATGCCCCTCACGCCGCCTCTCAAGTCAGAGACGGGCTGGAAAGGGTAAGGCACAAAATGTCGAGGGAAGAAAGTAAACCAGTGCTTTGGAATGGTTTTTACCAGTAGATAATTAAAATGAGATGAATAAGAAAAAAAATCCTCACTAAATTATGCATAAACGAATGAATTAAATAATTCTAAGTGTATTAATTCCAAATTCTGGTGAAATATGATTACCTGATATGATATTAAACATCCGTGGATTCAGTATGGCAGGACAGATAAGTCGAAGAAAAACAAAACCACTAAGTGAAAGAGAAAAAATTCTTTTAATTAGTACTTATGTTATATTAGAAAAAGTGAACAAAAATTTAATACATCAAAATTCTGAACTTGAAAGTACTTAGAGACATCTAATAAACACAGCTTACAAAAGTAAGTCAAAGAACTTTACCTCAAAAGGATTATATATATTTACTTCATGCAAGTATTATTTTTCCCAAATTTGGGAAATTTTTAAGTTGTAACCGTAGTGCTTACATTCTTGGCCACTATTAATTGCAAGCTAGTAATTAATTTAATACTTCGGGCAATCCGCTCCCTATTCCCCCGACCCCAGGGAGTTCCTGAGCCAGGAGTAACCCTGCGTCGCCAGGTTGACTCAAAAGCAAAAAAAAAAAAAAAGAAGGAAAATTAATTAAAAAAAAAAAATACTCTGAGGAAGCCATGCCCTTAGAAACTCTGAGACTTTCTGAAATGAAGTAGGGCTAAGTAAGTCTTTTTACAGACAGTCCTAGAATGTCTTACACTTTCTATTTCCTATTGATAAAAACAAGTCCGAGAGAGTAGCTTATAAATCAATTTAGTTAAACTGATTTTTGTTGATGAGTCCTATAAACATAATAAAATGTATCAAAGAAAAAGTGACTTAATAAATAAAAATGTACACAACAGAATGCTAAAAGGCTATTGTAGCAGTTAACAGGTTTTCTAAAGTTAAACTTTATTTAATTTTTATTTATTTATTTATTTTCTTTTTGGGTCACACCCAACAATGCTCAGGGTTACTACTCCTGGCTCTGCACTCAGGAATTACTCCTGGCAGTGCTCAGGGGACCATATGGGATGCCATGGATCGAACCGGGTTGGCCACGTGCAAGGCAAACACCGTACCCGCTGTGCCCCCTAAAATTAAACATTCTAAAATTAAAAATCATTAGTAACAAAAAAAATTAGTGTAAGAAACACATATCTTAACAAATTGTCATATAGTTTTTACATGTGATTCATTTAAGTTAGCAGAATCTTTAGATTCTGAGAATATAGTATCATTTAAGTCACCTTAATTTTTCTTTTCTTAGGAAATCACACTAGCGACCTTCACTTAACCATCACTTATCCCCTGTAAAACTGAGCACCAATACTCATAGAATTCCAAACACTTTCTGACAGAGATTTAATTATTGGCACAGAGTTTCTGTCCCTTAGAATAATGCAACCTCCAAGTCCCACTTCTCAGAGTATTTACTATATTATAATGTATGCCCATTATTAAATGTAAAAACCTTTATGAAAAATTTTCCATATAATTTTGCTTGAATGCATTTTAATACCTAAATGGGTCTTTAAACATAACCCAGTAACAAAACACATGGATTTCGTTGTGAAAAATCTACATACTGAGAGATTTTATAGGCGATTTTAAAATTAAGAGCAATACTAATCACTTCATAAAGTATTTAAAAGATAATACCAGGATCAGAATTTAATCATCACATTGGTCTGCACCATAACATTAAACAATCCACACAGCATAACTCTCATGATGTTTGTTTAACAATTTCACTTGTTTGAGACTTACAGTTCCTAAACAGTTTTATCATTTTTATCACACATTTAACTTTGCCAAAACTCCACTATACTGCACTAAAGCCAAGAAAGAGAAATTTACAATTCTTAAAATATTCATGCCATATCTTTACTAACCAAGAGAGATTTTTACTGTACAAAGAGAAACCTCTTTACAAAATTTAGGTCTCAGGAATGGTTAACACATATTTTCAAAACTGACAGTGTTATACTTTTGTCTTTAGCAGCATGTAAATTTGTTCTAGTATACAGTATGACTAACACTATATAGATCATTTCATTCTGAGAGTCTTGTAGTAACTTTTCAATTGAATGGTTGGAACAAATGCCTGCTCTAGTTTTGAGTTCTGAAAGATGTCTTTCTTTAGTTCTGTTTCAGCCATTAACTTTCTTTATAACATTAGGCAAACAATTTACCTTTACATCTAGTTCATCATTGGAAAGACAAGTTAAAGTAATGATAATAAAGTCCCCATTGAAGAGCTACAGAATGTTAGGGCTTGCCAAAGCACGTCTACTCACTGACAATGAGTACGAGGAAGACAGTCTCAGAACTGAAGCCTCTGCTTGAAGATACTTGGAGACCATTTTCAACATAATCAAGTTAACTGACTATAAATTAATGGACGGGCTTTTGGAAAATAAAGTAGCTGAGCATCCCATATCAATTTCCCCCAAACCTCAAAAAGTTAAAAGTTTAGGAAACATCTGAACACTAAAGACATTTAGCAGGGCTGTAGCATTGTAGGTCTTAAATTACAAATTTAGGTTTTCAAATTTTCAGTTTTCTGCATGTCTAATACGGCATGTATATATAATAACATAGTAATGAACTGAGGGGCCGGAGCGAGAACACAGTAGGTAGGCCGTTTGCCTTGCACATGGCCGACCCAGGTTCAATTCCCTGGCATCCCATACGGTCCCCTGAGTACCGCCAGGAGTAAATCCTGAGTACTGCCAGGTGTGACCCAAAAAAAGCAACAACAACAAAAAAGTAATGAACTGATGAGCCTTACCTGACAACTCTTGTTCTCATGGTGGTATTTGTAGGCCACTTGTGCTGAACAGATTTCTGTAAACACCCATAAATATATCTCAGTGTCCTGCCAAAATAACACAATTATCTCAACACAGAAAGCAAGTGAAAATAGTGATCTTGTTCCATCCCTAATTTTAAAGAAATCAGATACACCATGTTGTAATGCAACTAACCTTCACCCACACAATAAAGAACGTATAGTTCAAAGTCCAAATTCTTGCAAGAAACAAGGAAAAAATTTCACCATCAATGCTCTTAGCCAGTTATTTCTATTTACTCTAGAATTTATCTTAGCATTTTAGATTACCTTCTATATAATAATAATGTGAAAAGAAACTACTGATGTGAAAGGTGGACAAATTCTAGGAGGCAGATTTTGAATTAAGTTTAAAATAGCTATATAAAGAAGTTAGTTTACTAACACTTAAGGCTTTTAAGGAGACGCAGAGTAATTTACTATTTAAATTAACCGTTTACATTTACTGTCTAAATTTATTCATTTATTATCTAAATAAATCATATATAAAATCATTTACTACCTAAATTATTACTAAACAGACAGACTAGTCTACACAAAATATTTCTTTGCACTGTAATACAATTATTTAACTTTTTTTTCATGTTACGCTTTTCCTTAAACACATATTAAGATTAAAAACCCCAACTTTTCAGAATGTAACAGGACAGTGGAAAAACTGGTTTACATGTTTATAAATACAAAGCTTTCAAAGTAAAAAACATATAATTTCTTGTCAAGTTAAAATTTCACCACTTACGGTGGAAGTATTTCTGAAGCCATGAAAATTTTTTCCACAAGCTCTGAAAGGATGTTCAATAAGTGTGCTAAATTAGTGTTCACATCTTCATTTTTTTCTAATTTTGATGGACTTAACTAAGAGAAGGAATAAATCAATGTAAATGCATTGTGGCAATGATTAATATAATCCAACAACTTTTTTCAAGGCTCTACTTTTTTCCAGTTTTCAATCTCTTGTTAACCCTTTGAAGAAGTAATCTAAATGGGAATCTGACAGTAGCTTGCTCCATGGACATCCTGCTGGATTTATTATCATTCACTCATAGATACTCAACAGCTAAAGAAAGAGCAGTGAGTATTCAATGATTTCACTTGGCTTAGGGATTAATACCAGTATTAAAAGTTATATACATTTAATTTATCACAGACTTTTCAAGACAGAGGAAACCTATACATTTTTTATATTCTCAAATTAAGAGATAGCCTTAGTGATCACATATTCACAAGTCTATTAAGTATTTAAATACGGCAATTAAAACACTATTATAAACTTATCTTCATCCTACTTGATAAAAAACTAAAACAAGCATTTATAAATAAAATTAAGATCTATTTAAAGACCAACACAACATCAACTATCTTAAGCAGACTCTCAAAACTTTTTGGGGCGGGAGCGATAGCCCAGCGGGTAGGGTGTTTGCCTTACGCGGCCAGCCTATGCTGGCCTGGGTTCGATCCCGGCATCCCATATGGTCCCCCAAGCACTGCCAGGAGTAATTCCTGAGCAAAGAGCCAGGAGTAACCCCTGAGCATCGCCGGTGTGACCCAAAAAGCAAAAAAAAAAAAAAAAACTTTTTGAGAAAAAAAAAACATTTCTTGAAACTTTTCCAGTCACTCTTGAAATTTATTGATTATACATTATATATAACGTATATATACATATACATCGATTCGTAGCCCAGCCGGGGGGGGGGTTTGTTCTGCGCCGCAGGGCCGGGGACCCGGGGGGTGCCCCCCAACCCACAACATACCCCGACCCCCCAAAAAGGAAATTTTTATTGGAAAGAAAAGAAAAAACCAAAACAAAAAAGGGTGGAAAAAAAAAAAAAAAAAAAAATATCAATGTATAAAATATAAAAACTAATTCACCAAACTGGGACTCAACATCTAAAGATCCCACAGACTTGATATAACTCCCTTATTACCGTTTATGGTTAGGTCACCTATGATGTTACCCCAGCTTTCCAACACCAATCATCATTTGACCCTCCTTTATTGGTAAAACTGCTGTTAGTACAAAATCAACATATAATAGTTACTGGTATACATTATCAAGAGCAAGTCTTTCACCAATTTTTTTTAAGGTCTGATATTTAGACCTGGTTGCCACCTTTCAAACAACATTAAGAAGATAGGCATGTGAGTCCATGTTACAATTAACATGGACTAATAATTAATCGCAATGACATTTGTACAAAATTGTAATGGCATTTGTACTGAATAAAAAAAAACCTACAAGGAAGCTGTAATAGTTCTAAAAGGACGTGTTTAATTTGCTTCTTATACCTCCAAAATGCCTTCAAGGATAAACTTGGATGCTATGAAGTACTATCACTTCACTTGATCACTTGACATCCCGTTATTCATCGATTTGCTCGAGTGGGTGGAAGTAACATTTCATTTGACCCTATCACGTGCCACTGTATCCCAATGGCATCTGGTTGCTTCAGGAATACGAAGAGCCTCAAACCGTTCATTCAGGGTCTTGATGGAGAAGTCTAATCATTTTGTACGTGGGCGGCCATGTGATCTTTTTGACGTCCTGTGGGATCTAGTCTATAACGGCTCTAGTCCAGTGGTCATCTCCAAATCACATTACATGTCCCACCCATCTGATTTTCGATGCCTTGGCAAATGAGACAGCATCCGTGACTCTGGGTCATGGATAAAGGTCAGAACTCCAGATTCCTTCTCTCACTTGAGTGAGGCATGATATTCCAAGCATAGCTCTTTCGATTCCTCTCTGGGAGACCATAATAGCATTCTCATCCTGCTTTCGTAGGGCCCAGGTCTTTGAGGTGTATGTTAATGCAGGGAGAAAGGAGGAGACAAAGAGATGTGCCAGGAGATGGAGGTTCTTTGTCCTTTTAGCTATTTCCTTGATGCTTTTGAAGGCATTCCATGCTGCTCTTCTTTCTGCGCAGGTCAGGTTTTAGGTCATTCATCATGTTGACTTCTCGACCTAGGTACACATAACTGCTGTGTACACATAACAAACATCAGAGATGTTTGTTCCGTTGTGAGTGAATGGGGCCTCTGGAACTAGTTCAATTTTTCATAAACACTGTATTATTGAGAGTCAGCTGTAGACCTATCTTTTTACATTCTCGGTCAAAACCAGAATTTGTGCTGCTTGGCTAATGTTTGGTGTTATTAGAACGATGTCATCAGCGAAGCGGAGGTGGTGTAGTTGCCGACCGTCTATCTTCACTTCCATTTCTTCCCATTCTAATTGTTGCATGACGTTCTTGAGGGTGGCGCTGAAGAGTTTTGGTGAAATGGTATCACCCTGTAGAACCCCTCTTTTGACATCGATGATCACTTCCTTATAGAATAGTGAGATCCTGGTGGTGAATCCGTAATACAGCTCACGAAGGATCTTGATGCATTGGGTTTGAATGCCCTGTTTGGCTAGGGTTTCATGACCACTTCTGCCTCAACAGAATCAAAGGCTTTCTTTCAATCAATGAACGTGAGACAGAGCGGCATCTTGAACTCCCCTACAAACCTCAATGAGCTTGGTTACCGTGTGGATATGGTCGATTTAGCTGAATCCTTTTCGAAAAGCAGCTTGCTCGCATGGTTGTCCTTCATCTAATGTTCTGCCAATCCTGTTCAGGATGACTCGATTGAACAACTTGTAGATGATGGACAACAGGCAGATGGGGCGATAGCTGCCAATGTCGTGAATGGCATTGGTCATCTGAGGCTCAGCGCCTTGCCACGTTGGCAAATGAGTTCGAGAGTTTTGAAGACAGGCGTCCTCAACAATATTTTTGTTAAAACGTAATACATTATTAAGCATTACCTATTATATGCTCTTTTCTGAAATACTCAGATATTAAATTCTTACCTCACAAGACTGCTTGCTTTCCATTATCTTTAGAATAGAGTCTTTTAAAGCATGATGAACAAACTGGGTAGCAGTGGCTTTCATGTACTGCTCCATCAAGGTACTTGCAAGTGTGGTAGCTCGAAATAAAGTAGTGGCTTCATCTGAATAAAAGTAATCATAGATTATTTAAAGAACTGTACTTATCTAAATCAAAGTGGCAACTGAGTTCAATTCTCTCGCGGAGGGGGACGTAGGGGGAAGAGAAGGCTGCTCCATGTAACATACAACCTTTGGGCTGGCAGTTCAGTGCTAGACCGAGTAGACAGTGCGACTCGGACACTGCAGTGTCAGATTACCAGGGTGCCACCGTGGCAGCACGCAGGGATCTCCAGGCTCACACACGCTATTCCTGAAGCTACGTCCTACTGGGCAAAGAACTTGGGTTGCGATCCATCTGCCACGAACTTCCCTGGCCCAGTGAGTTTATCTTTTCCTAACAACAATAAATATGCTTGTTTGTGTGTAGCTAAAGTATTTATATCTTGTATTTCTATAAGCTTAACTACTCAAGTGATCTTATAGCCACTTCATTAGATCATAAATAGAAAAAAAGATTAACACTGTCAGATTCATGGGGTTGGGGGCAACCCAGGCTAACAAAGGTAGCAGTACTTACATCAGTTAACGCACAACCTAGAATCAGAATCTAGCTTTCATTTATTTCATTACTCCTTTATTCCATGCTTTGAAAAATGAGTTGATTTCAAAATAAGAAAATAAATAAAACCCTGGTTGTTTATTAGTCTAAAACATAGTTACTGACATTTTATTAAACTTACTACTAGAAAAGACAACTATAGTGCAAAAATATGAACTACCATTCTATCTTTTGACAAATTTACTTATTTACATTTCTATGACTAAAAGAAAATAGTTTCACATCTTACACTTTACTTGGAGAAGCAGAAAGAAGCAGTGTTGTTGAGTAAGTGCAGTTTTGAAATGGGTCATTCCGGCATTTTTATAAGTAATTACAAAGAACAATTTATGTAACTATGTATTATTTGCAATATCACCTATGGAAATGATAAATAAAATGGCCCCAGACACTTAACTTTTATGTAAAGAATTACTGAAAAAAAAAATAAGAGAACATGGTAAACACAGCAAATAATTCTTAATAATCACTCAAGCATTACATGTCACGGACCTGGACATACAAACACTGTTTTCCCTTTCTTCCCCCTTTGGATTACTCGGGATCAAACACAGGAACTCATAATATGAAAAGTATCCACTGACTGCTAGGCCACATTCCAGCACAGAAGTTACCTTTTTTTTTGTAGTTTTTCACACTAATTTGCTAAAACAAACACCTGTGTTAGAAATATTAATCCCCAGTATCCGCTGGGATGTAAAAATCAGCACTGACTTTCCAACTGCGCCTTTTAATGACACAAAGAGAAACTTAAAAGTGATTTATTAGTGGTACATTCTGTGCCATGCTTGACATATAAAATCTAATTAACCCAATTTTTAAAACTATCACCCCAAAATATACACACTGCACCTTCCATGCTGATTTCTCTGTCGTTTAGTGTACATAACAGCAACGATTCAAGCTTCTCATGGAGAAAAATCCTCAGCAGGATGCTAGCCAGTAGTGTACGGTCCTGCCCACAGACATGTGATAAAGCATAGACTACATGGAGCTCCTTTTGAAGTATCAGCTAGAAACGACATCAAGAAAGTACACACCAGTAAAAACTCTCAATGAAATTCCCTGAAGAAGACTTCTTTAATATGATCTGATACCTATACATTCTTTAACATTATGTTCTAGAGAATAAATTCCTTAAAAATAACCTGGGGGGGCGGCGGGGGGTGGGCCCGCCGCCGGCCCCGGTTTCGTTTCTCCCCCTCTCGATATCCCGACCACCCCCCACCGCCCCGAACACCCCCACAACACCACAAGGGACAAAAAAATAACCTGAGTACTTAGTCCACATTTTCTTAAGACCAGCCAGCTACCACTTCAGGGTGTTTCAACCATCTCTGCCTGCCACTCTGCCACTAAGCTAGAAAATCACTAAATTTAACATATTTTTATTAAATGCTAAAATTTCTGTTATTGCCCAGAAATAATCAGACTAGTAGATCACTTAATACCTCTTTAAATTCACTGTACTCTTCTTCGGGCATGATTTTTTCCATAGAGTACCGTGCTCGAACACGCAGAGATCCTGGTTCAATACCTTTTAATGGGATATGCGAGCTGAGCAGAAACCACTCGTCCGTGGCGTGCCCTTTCTGCAACCGGCTCAACTGGCAGCGCATAAATACTGTGAAAGAAAAACAGCAAATAAATATTATCTAAAAAATTGAAATAAAATTAGCCACACAAGTAAATTTTCTTCATGTCTGTCTTTGTTATGGTACTCGCATTGCTTTTTCACATAAAGGAGTTGTCTGGCCAAAGAGATACTACAGCAGCGAAGGACCTGCTTTGTGCACAGCCAACCATACTTTATCCGTGTCACAGCACAGATCCCCTGAGGATCATATGGAGTGATCCCTGAGCACTAACAGTGTTGCCCCCACCTCCCAAAGGGGGAGTGGGGTGAGGAGATGGTTGCCAGTGGTATTACAAATTAAATGCCTAATTAAATAACTGACTGCCTATTCATACCATACTTTTATCGGCAGGAGCACTGGATATAAACATGATTAAAACAGTCTCTGACTGCATGGAGGTCAGTTTAGTCAGGACAGCAAGGAAGAAATTCTAGTACCCGGTGGTAAGCACTTGACAGTGGCTAATATGACTAAAGTGCAGAGAAGAAGTATCTAACCTCATCCCTGCGGAGGCTAAACACTCCAGGCACATAACCTCTTTAAGATGACAGGCCTATCTTAAAACCCACAGATAAATGAAGAGGTATAAGAAAGTTGTCCTGGCAATAGAGAAGGAATATACAAATGATTAGTGAAAGCGAGAAGGAAGGAATGGACCAGGAAGGGACTTTCCTTCTGTTTCATTACTGGGGAGCCGAACTTTACTGCAACATAACAGGAATCACTAAAAATAATTAAGCAACTACTAAGCCTTTAAATTGTATCAAACAATTGCTAATCTATAATTCTAAAACTATAAAGATTTTGAAGAGGAAGACATAGGTTTTGATCTGTTGATAAATAGTACTTCTTTACCCAAGAATGAGTATAAGACGGTATTAGCCTAAATTACTCTGATGTGAATCATTTCAGCAACAGCTAGCGGAAAAGTGCTGCTGAGACTAAGCAAAAGAGCTTGCTGTTGTAAGTGAACAGTGCACTCCAATGTAAAGAAGGGGGAAATAAAGTACTTTCTGTTCTGGACAGGGTGGGGTGCTTGGTTACAACAACAGTGCTCCGGTTTCCTCCTTCCAGGGTTCTGTGCTCAGGGATCATTCACGGTGGCAGTCAGGTACTGTAAGCACTGTTGAATAGCAGTTGGATGTGTCCACGGAATCACCTTAAACTCTATACTATCTCTCTGGACCCCAAAAGGTATTTTCATTTGCCTACGAGTAGAAAAAAAACTAAAAAGTAAAATAAAGGAATAGGGAAAGTGCCGAGATAAACAACCACTGCTGGTATTTATTCATTGGGAAGGAGATGGTTGACAGAAATGTAACTTAATCATAAGGACTTAAGTTTACAGTATACACAACATTTAGTCTTTTCCTGACATACATTTCCAAAAATTAGCATTTTTAGCATACAAAACAAAATTATCAAATGATACTGTTTCCAGTTTCTAGTAATGATTTATTTCCATTGGAGATTAATTTCATTATAAATATAAGAAGTACATGCAACAGTTTTTCAATCTAGAAATAAAATTCCTCTATCAACTTACAGATATCAGGATCTTTGCTTTTCTTTTGTTTTATTACTAAGCGTTATCTCAAATCTGTTGATGTCAGGAGGAAGATCACTAAAAGAGCAAGGAGAAAGGGAATTAAAAAAGTGTTTCAGATTCGAAGCAAATTATCTAATGCCTTTAGTTCTAGTATAAAGAAAGCTCCCTAATTCCGTGATTCATGACAATTTATTTGGTTTTCAGAAATACAGACAAGCAAATAACACTTTCTTTTTATCTTTATATCTTGCACAAATCCTGAAAGCCATTACAGTAACATTGTATGTATATGTTATTAAGTATTTTGGATTAATCAGTAACAAGTAATAGCAAAAACTATATGCACTATAAAATTTTTTTTTTAAATAATGACTTACTCAAAAACAAACTCTTCTGACCATACTGGGTTTTGCCCTTCTCTTGCATGAGTTTTTGCTACTTGAACACTATTCAGGTAGATGTTACAATATGGATTAGTAAAATGTTTTACTGGGAGTTTATGGGCTTCTTCAATATGTAAAACAAGACTGCTGACCTAAAGAAAGCATACAAATTGTTACTTTGGATTTCAAAAGTAAGTGTAAAAACAACTATCATACACAAAATTCCCAGTAACATTATTTCCCCATCTTATATGCCCTCCAGCTGTTTTTTTTTTTTTTTTGGCTTGTTTGGTTTGTTTTTTACTGGCAGGGGGAGAGGGAGAGTCACACCTGACTCTGTACCCAGGAATTACTCCTGGCAGTGCTGGGGGGACCACATGGGATACTGGGGATCAAACCAAAAAAGGTTGCATGCAAGGCAAATGCCCTCCCCACTGTACTATCGCTCCAGCCCGTTTTGTTTTTATTTGACATACAATTACAACATCCAAGGACTGAGGAGATAGCTTAACAGGCTTCAGCGCAAGCTTTGCATGCAGGAGCCCTGGTTTCAATCTTCAGTACCTGGTGCTCCAACCTGGGAGTAACCTTTTGACTAATGTTTCTCTAGTCTCCAGGCTGAAGCACACAGTTTCAAAAGTAAGTAAAACTAGAAATTCCCAATTTTACCAGGATTGACTATCTAAGTTATTTGATTAATAATTACCTTCAGTTCTTCTATTCTATTTTTTTTTTCTTTTTGGCTTTCTGGATTACACCCATCCCAGAGGTTACTCATGGCTCTGCACTCAGGAACTACTCCTGGCAGTGCTTGGAGGATAATATGGAATGCCGAGGATCAAACCTGCCTTGGCAGTGTTCAAGGACAATTCCCAATTATCTTCTGGCCCCTATAAAAAATTTCTTACAGAAAAAATTGTGAAAGTACATAATAGAATAGTTTGTTTTAGGTCTGCTATTACTTTTAACAGAGGTGAGGAAATACATGCTACAAGGCTGAAAAAAATCAGCATTACGGACAAAGTATGCATCAAGGACATAAAGGGGTATTATCTTTTCATAAGAACTCTTTAAGCCGCTGAAAAAATTACGGCTTCAAGATGACTGAGAAGATTGCTTTAAACATTCTTAACCATTTGAAGTGCTGCCTGTATGATTTACAAAGAAATAAAAATAGGAGCCAGAGCGATAGTCCAGCGGGTAGGGCGTTTGCCTTGCACACAGCCGGCCTGTCCCGACCAGGGTTCAATCCCTGGCATCCCATATGGTCCCCGAGCACCGCCAGGAGTAATTCCTGAGTGCAGAGCCAGGAGAAACCCCTGAGCATTGCCAGGTGTGACCCAAAAAGCAAAATTAATAATAATAATAATAATAATAATAATAATAATAATAATAAAAAGAGCAGAGTATAAAACAAAAGAAAATAGTTTCACCTGACGCAAGCGTTTATTAGATGTTCCTGGACTACTTTTCCGTAAATTGCAAAATGCCTGAAGACCTTTCATCCAGTCCTATCAAAAGATAAACATAAATATGTATATATACATATACACGCAAACATGAAAGTCAAAGAAGTATATAGTTTACCTAATTTCCAGCCATTAATCTGTGTTCAAATTGAACACTTTTGTCTTTCTCTGGACACTCTATATTCAGATTACGTTGCACCTAATAATGTGCACCAATGGGTGGCAATTACCCATAGTGACACTTTTATGTAGAGTTAAGAATTCTAGGTAGTGGAATCCAAGGCGGAAACAACTAAGGCAGAATTTAAATTTGATCTATTTTATGAAGTGACCAATCTCTGCATCTAAAATAAACAGACCCACAAAAGAATCTTTATGTGAGTTATATACGAGTCTTTACTTAAGATTTCAGTAAAGCCTAGAAACCTGTTGCTTGAGTTATAAAATACAATGGCTCATTCATCAACCTGGTTCTATAGTCTAAAATATTTTCTTAACTTGAATCATGAACCCTTATCAGTAACAAAAAATATTAAGAGTTTCTGTCTTTTGTCAAGGGTCAGAAAATAATCTTTCTAACAAAGTCACTTCCTTTGATCTCATGTGTCTCTTTAATATCCCTTTAAGCAGAAATACATAGTACTAACCACCCCATAATTACTATGATTGATAAGTTAAAAATATTTTAAAGGAGATTTAAAACATTTTAATGGCATTTCATATAGTGCCAAAAGCACACATTCTACACTTAATTTTTAAAAAAGATACTTCCTAAATTATTTTTCAATGCTTCCTGAACTTCTATTTCTAGATGAGGTTCAACAAATAAAGAATGCTGGTTGCTAAAAGCAGGCTCACCTTCAACTTCACTGAGAATTAAGTGTAGCCTTTCCTCAGAGAGGATTTTAAGAGCATTCTCATTTGGACTCAACATCATAGAGCATGTAAGTGATTTCAAGTTTTCATTCCTAAACTATTTCTCTGAACTTAAAATAATTTTACACTCACACAAGCTTTATTTCTTAAAAGATGACAAAACATCAGATATCCCTTTTTAATCACTTTTTCTTAGGTGAAATAGTTGTTTATTTATTTAGAGCAAATATGTGGGCATAATAAAGTCTTACAGTAGTCTCAGAAACAATTTACCTCTGCTTGTTCTGGAGTTTCTCCTGCAAAGTAAAAGATGTAATGTTCTTCACTAAAGTGCTGAACTACTATCTGAAAACAGTTTGGCCTTTAAGACATAAGCAAAAATGTTAAAAGAAAATTAATACTGAAATATTTACAACAATTCATACAAAATTTAAATAATTTTTAACTTAGAGAAGTAATGCTCCATTGTACCAGAATATTATTTTAAAAAGAGACTATAGGCATATATATATATATATATAATCTTAAACTCCACATACTGTTGATATTTTATCAATGTAAACTTTAAAGTACAGAGTAAAATAATTTTTAAAAACACTAGAAATAAAAAGGTATGCAAAAACCTGAAAGCACGAAATGCTAGAATGTACACAGCAGTCAAAAACTTTAAAATAAAATGGCACTAAATTCTTTACAATAAGATATACATGATAACCCCCTAATGTATTGCAGGCCAAAATGTGGGAAGAGGAAGAAGACAAGAGGAAGACGACAAGAGGAGGAGGGAGGAGGATAAGACAAAGAAAGAAGAGGAGAATGAGAAGAGAGAGGGAGAGGAAGAGGGAAGAGGAAAAAGGAAGAGGAGGAGGAGGAAGAAGAGGAGGAAGAGGAGGAGGAAGAGGAGGAGGAGGAGGAGGAGGAGGAGGAGGAGGAGGAGGAGGAGAACAGCAAGAACCACAGAGGCAGGCTGGGGGAGGAAATTTGGGGATATTGGAAGGATGGTGGAGGGATGGTGCTGGAACATTGTGTGGCTGAGACCCAATCATAAACAGCTTTCTAACTGTATATCTCATTGGTAGTGTGGGGGGGGGGGGGGGGGGTGTGGGGGGGGGAACACCCAGTAAACAAAAAACTAGACTCAAGCAAGCCAGCTCATGTTCAAAGGAGAAACATGTGCTTGAACTGAAACTCTGACATGAAGAGAATTATATTGTTTAGGAAATAGGCTTTTGCTTAGGCTAATATCCTTTCCGGCATCCCGTGTGATACCCAGAGTCCCTCCAGGACCCATTCTTGAGTGCAGAGCCAGGAGTAAGGTCTGAGCACCACCAGGTGTGACCCAAAACAACATAAAAACCAAGTGCCGGGCCGGAGCGATAAAACAGTGGGTAGGGTGTTTGCCTTGCAGAGGCCGACCTGGGTTCAATTCCCAGCATCCCATATGGTCCCTTGAGCACCGCCAGGAATATTTCCTGAGTGCAGAGCCAGGAATAACCTCTGAGCACTGCCAGGTGTGACCCAAAAAAAAAAATAAATAAATAAATAAATAAATAAATAAATAAATAAATAAATAAATAAATAAATAAATAAATAAATAAATAAATAAATAAATAAATAAATAAAAACAAGTGCCAGTGAGCATCATGGAATATGGCTCTTCATGTATTATATGATGAGGGCCGCCATCTTCCACATCTGGACTCCCTCTCGTCAGAACTCCACCCAGCAGTAGAGCTGATCATAGCCCAGGTCGCATGGCCGCTTGCAGCCGCGCGGTTCATCAATAAATACTGGAGATCAGAGGTGACTACAAGAGTATGCCTCCCGCACGGCAGAGCCTGGCAAGCTACCCATGTCATATTTGATATGCCAAATACCAGTAACAATTATAAACCTCATTCCCATGACCTGATGGAATGGTTTGAGGCTCTTTATGTTCCTGGAGCAAGCAGATGCCCTTGGGCTCTACTAGCACGAGACAGGACATATGGAGATGTTACTGGTGCCCACTCAAGCAAATTAAAAGAAGATTCTTTTCCTGCAGAACCAACACTACATGGTCTCTCAGCCATCTCTCAAGCTTTGGTGATGACTAGGCATTACTGAGATGGCGCTAATGATGTTTAAAATACTGAAGAAAATTATTACTATGTTAAAACAATATAGATCAAAATCACCTTTCCCAAACAAAGATGAAACAACACTGCCACGTTTAAGATTCAGTCTACCTTGAGAAGAAAGTGCAAAATTCTCATAACTTATATTCACATTATCATTATGGGGTAGGGTGCACCACTGCACTATCTCTAGATGGTCTGATACCCTATATGGTCTCTCTAGACCAAGAGGTGCAATCCTGAGCACAGAGTCAAGAGTAAGTCTTGAGCAGGTATGGCCCCAAAACCTAATTCAACATAGCTATAACTGTACTTCTGTTTGACTTGTTCTTTTGAAATGGTTAATGCTTAAAGTAAAGCAATATTAAAACCTAAAGTTTCATTTAAGGAAATTAAGAGTATTTAGAAAGATCACTTAATATTGAAGGTAATGTGAAAAAATTGTACAAGAGGAAAAACTGTGTAGTAGTACAACTAAAGAAGCATGTGCAACTGTCAACCAAAACAGTACTGTACAAGAGTCCCATCCCATGGGCTAAACATGCAAACCAGTCGCCTATGTCAGTGTTATTCAAATTTTGTATACCAGCATCTGCGTACAGGTTCAGATGGACAAATATAACCACAATGCTTTCAACATTTTAGCCATCACTGTTGGGGGGCTGGAGCGATAGTTCAGCAGGTAGGGCATTTGCCTTGCACACGGGGCGACCCAGGTTTGATCCCCAGCATCCCATATGGTCCCCTGAGCACCGCCAGGAGTTATTCCTGAGTGCAGAGCCAGGAGTAACCCCTGAGAATTGCCAGGTGTGACCCTCCCCACAAAAAAAAAAACTTTGTTTGGGTTACTGTGATTTCATATTGCTAATAATGGATTCATGCAGACATACACCAGTTGAAGTCCAGAGAACTGCCTTAAACTTTCAAACCATACTTTATCCTAATGCTAAAGGTAAACATAGTGAATCTATGCTTACACAAAATAGCAACTCAGATTAACAAGAAAAAGACTCCTCATTCACAATTTCACCCATGTGCTATAATATAAATCTGCATTTTAATATATAATGTCATCGACCTATCTTTCACTAGTCCTCTTATCTAACAGAGATAGCTTTTCACTTTCTTGAAATACACTTTAAAGGTGTAATTTTCCTTGGCATTCATTCTTTCTTGTTGTGTTCCAACAATTTTATACGGTTCACAGAAAAATCTGATGGTAAACTGAAGGGGGAAAAGGAAACCAACTTCTTACCTGCCAAAAAAGACTATCATGAACAACATAGACAGAACATACACTGAGATCTATTAATCCTTTTGGTTTTGTAGCTCGTTTTTCACTTTCAAAATAAATAAGTTGAGCGTCACTGCCCTCTAAAATAAAATACAAATTTTTCCACCGTTTCCCTTTGCCTGTTAAAGAAAAAGAAAGGTTTAATTTATGCAAACAAATTGTGAGGTCTTATCATTAAAATAAAATTAAACATTTAAATTTTTATTTCAAAGCCTTGAAGGTTATCAATCCTCCTGAGAAAGTATTTCTAATCTATCTGCAGGGGAGATTTTTTTTTAATATAGGCGTGTGGTTGCATTGGGGGGAAAGGAGTCCCAAGTGGGTCAGGACCCCATGAGAGGCTCTCACCCAAGACGTCACGATCCAATCAAGGGCCGAGGATGCCACAGATTACTGGGACACTCTGTGGTACTCAGGGACTACCTAGGGTGACCTCCAGCAGTGCTTAGTGGTGCTAAGATTCAACACAGTTTGAGTGCATAGTGGACATGACCCCAAATAACTGTACTATCTCTGGGCCCCTGCAGTTTGTTTTACTGAGTCATGAAGAACAAAGATGCCTACTAATCCCTGGAGAGCTTATGTGGGCAGACCTCCGAAATATCATTCATGAGTAATCCTTTTCCAATCAGAATAAAAACTGACCATATCCTCCAATCATATGGCATTTCTCTTTAAAAAAAAAGGGGGAGGAGTCAGAGGCCAAAGAATCAAAATACTTTTACACTGGAAACAATTTCAGGACTGTTTTTAAATAATACTTTGAAGTATATAACCTTGATAAATTTAGAATATGGTTACTAAGATAAAGATTTTTATTAAACATATCTTCACATTATCTCAGTGATAAATCACAGTGCCCAAGATTTATTATACTTCTTTTACAAAAGTTGATGGCGATATACTGGCGCTGAATCTTCCATCTATATTTATTATATATTTTATTTTGGGAGTGAAGAGTTGGGCCCCTTTTGCTGTACTTCGGGCTTATACCTAGCTCTGCACTCAGGGATCACTTATTTCTGGTGTGTTCAGAAACTTTTACCTTTAACATTTAACACTTACCCTTTTCTTTACCCTTTAACGTTTAACACTTGCCCTGAATCATTTACCTTTAACATTTAACACTTACCCTTTTTTAGAAGATAACCTTTCTTAACAATATTTTTATAAAAGGCATCCTTTGTTTTGACCGAATTGTATTATAGATTTCTTTTCCGTCCACTGTATCATTGAGTACTTGTTCTTGATCCTGAAGTTTTAAAAATAACATGATTATTTCATGAATGGGAATAAAGTAAAAACTACCAAGACTATTTTTATTTAAATATCAAAATCATTAAATATTCAAATTTAAAATGACATAATAAATATACTGAGATAGTATGTTTTCCAAAAGAAATTCTTAAACAAGTTCCCTTTTCATTTATCAGGAACATGAGCAACCAGTAAGTTATTTTCAAAAATACATTCAGTTCTGTTGTGCTTTATGGAAATAACTTTGTTATGAAAGCAAGAATTCATACCAACCCAATTTAAACTAGTAATCATTCTGTAAAAAAGGCACATGTTTGTTTTAAAAGAAATACTAGCTGACCGTAAAAAACCGACCCTGGATGCTTGCTGGGTATAGAAAACTGAATGTAGTAAACTAAGATTGTAGGAACACATAAAATACAACTCATACGCCTCACCTATTCCTCAGTTCTCCTGTGTTATAATCCATGTCCACACTGTAAAAGAGCTGTAAGGGAGCTGTTTTCATATATTCCTTCCACAAACAACTTCACAATTTTCACAATCCTGAGGATCACTCACACAAGTAAACTACATTTTTTTCCATTAAAAAGTCTGATTTATCTGAGTATAGCTACCCCACCAACTAGCACGCACAATAAATTATGCTGCATATTTATTAGTATTTTTCTGTGTAACTGATTACATTTTTGAGCATGGAAACTAAACCAACTTTTCCATAACTCTGTGGCTTTATATCATGAGTTTATATGTTAACACTGTAATGTTTAAGACTGTGTGTGTGTGTGTGTGAGAGAGAGAGAGAGAGAGAGAGAGAGAGAGAGAGAGAGAGAGAGAGAAATACGGAATCTCTCAAAATAACCACCCCCCCCCCAAAAAAAAAAAAGAAAAGAAACCTGTAGTGTCAAGAAGACTCTGACACCAGATTCCACTTCGGGCTGGTTCTGGGGGTGGACAGGATTACACCAGACAGTGCTCAGGGCTTATCCCCTGGGCTTGCGCAGGGGATCACATGGGGGATCACATGGGTGGCCGGTAGACAAGCAAGCGCCTTACCTCCAATTCTCTCTTCTCCATTCAATTTCAGTTTCTTTACTCCAGAAGTTCTACTTATTCACTATCACTTATTTTCTACCAACTTTGTGGGTTGGTTTAAATCTTTGTAAGTCTTTTGTTTAATACTTTTTAAAAAAGAAATGGGAATTTTGAGAATCATTTTTCTCTACCTTCAGACACTGCTTTTCACCATTCTAGGAATGTTTCTTCAGTCCACTGCCTGATTTTGGAGATAAATTTTACTGAAACTCAGTAACAGTCACCCCTTTACATTATCATTTGTAATGTAGTGTGGTTGCCTTCATGCTACAAAGTCTAGAAGCTGAGTGAGAGATGGACTAGCCCAAAAACAAAGTATTTCTTTTTGATACTCAATGGAAATACTTTGCCAACCCCCTAATAAAGAGAATGATGCAACAGTGACATTAATCACCTACATTGCATCATTTCTAGCTTTTTAAAAAATATTTTCAGTATTGCAACATCTCTTAAAGTATAAAGACCATCCATCTCTTTTTTTCTTAGCTTTGACTGATCACAGCTTAAAATTTAGCACCCTCAATTTCATGCTAATAACAACAAAAGGAAATAACATAGAAATATTAGGCAATTATTAAAAGAATCAGAAAAATCAATCAAGGAAATTAATAACAGCACTCAATCTATTCTGATAAGATGTACTGGGATAACCAATAATCTTAATTTTCATATTCTTATATCCTTGATGATGCATCAAATATAAGAATCTCCAAGTGAACAATATATTTCTAAAGATTGAAAGAAAATATAGTGTTTTCATCTAGTTACTTAACAGGAAGGAGATTATCACACAACACTATGTTACTAGCAGGCTATTATAAGAAGAGTGGGACTTTGGCCAGACCAGTATACTGCTAACCCGGGTACAAATCCCTGGGACCGCACACGGTTCCCACGCACTGTCAGGAGTGACCCTAATCACAGAGACAAGAGTTAAGTTCTGAGCACTGCTGGGTGTAGCCCAAAATTTTAAAAATCTTAAAAAAAAGTGATAGTTTACATATTTGTTTCACCCTAGATTTACTTAATATAATTTTTAAATACAGAAAAAGTACTTTCTATCCAAAGATTTATTCTTGTACGCAAATTTAAATTCATTGTATTTACTTTAATTGATGCTCATAATCTGAAAGTAATTCACAACTTATGGGGCTGGCCAGAGAGCTCAATGGCTAGTGCACTGCATATGCTTTGCCCTACCAGAGACTCACATTTCCTATACACCACAGGATTCCCTGAGCACCTCAGGGAGTGACCCTAAGCACTGTCATATGGCCCAAAAATAAAAATGAAACAATTGTAAAAACAGTTTACACTAGGGAGAACAAAGCCTATGACCTTCAACAAAATTATGACTTACAAATAGTTCTCAAAACTATTGTATTTGATGTGACAAGTATAATACGGAATCATAAACTAGAACGAAGTAATGCATTTTATTTTAAACACAAATTCATGTTGGATTTCGACAGTGAAAATCCAAGAACAATTTTCGAGTAATTATCAGCAAGAATTTAAAGACACATCACTGAAATCTGGAATTGGAATTTAAAAGATGACTTTTCTAACTCCAAGCATGACAATGGTTAAGTTAAACATTATGGTCAAAAGCATAAATATAAGCATCCAAAATGAACCCATTAGGAGGAAAACTTGAACAGACACTGTAGATCACTGCATAGCTTTAACTGTAAGACCAAGAAAAGTCTATCTTTATGCTCTTTGTCATTCTTTTAAGTAACTTTTTCCAACTGCACTTCCTTTCCCGACTAACCTTCAAAAAGTATAATGAGAAAGAGACATTAAGCAGCTAAGCAACAGACCAAGCTCAGGTTCATCCTTCCCTCCACTCTGCACTGTCACCAATGTCACGACGAGACATAGCCCAGTGACCTTCCAAACCCTGCCCCCCCACTGTTACCCCTTTCTTCTCTTTACCACTGCCTTTATTCAGAGTATACAAAACATGCCAAAACTCTCTTTTCATAAAACTATAAAGAACTAAAATACTTAAATCTTCTTGATCTCACATCCTCTTGTGGCTGTCACACTTTATCTTATGTTTACTTACCAAGCTCACCAAGACAAGCCTGGCTGGGATTTATCCTTGCTGTCACCACTTTTGCTTCCAACAAACTCACTGCTTGATGCAGTAAAACTTGGCTTCTGCCCCCACCATTGCTTCTATTCTCAAAAAGCCACCAAGGACTTCCCTAATTATCTAGAACCAACATAAATAAAAACTAAGAGATTCTCTCACAATTTACTCTCTGACAGAATCTAAGGAATCTGCAGTTTTTAAATTTATTGTTTTAACTGCATGAACATGTACATAAACATAACAGAAGAAAGACATTTTAAATAAGTGCTGGCTACTGCCACAGGCGAAGCACTGACCTGCATGGGCACCGCCTCCTTAAGGTAATAGCCTTCAACAATCTGCTCTTTGCGATAGTGATCTATGATGTCCCCAATGCTGTGGAAATAAAAATTTCTAAACACTGTATCATTTGTAATTTTGAAATCTTGAAAATGCAAACAATCCATGCAAGCAAGAATTATCCACAGGTATTTTTTTCCGAAGAATATACAGCACAAATACATTTTGAAAGTCATAATATGACTTTCAAAAAATAAGAATGCTACCAATATGGTTTCACAAATTAGAATACCTGAGTCAGAATTCCAATTTTCCTTATATACGCAGAGGCACTGAAAATAATAGCAATCATACAAATAATATAATAATAAAAATAGTAATAAAAAAGATAGAAGTCTAGTTTTTTTTTAAAAAAAAAACAGCAATTTTAAAGATTGAGAAAAGAAAATTGACAGGAAACATCACATAATTAAGAAGTGAGTTCAGGCAAATTAAGACTTTGCATTCACATATTCTACTTTAATAATAACCAGAAAAAGGGCCAGAGCCATAGTCCAACTGGTAGAACGCTTGCCTCACATGCGGCCGACTAGGGTTGGATCTCCAGCATCCCATATGGTCCCCAAGCAGCACCAGAGGTAATCCCTGAGTGCAGAGCCAGGAGGAACCCCTGAGCATTGCCAGGTGTGACCCAAAAAAGCCAAAAAAAAAAAAAACCCAGAAAGGATTATAGGTCATAAAATAGTTAAAAAAGAAAAATTAAAACAGAAAAACAGCCAATCTTGCATGGGAATACCGCTACATTAGGTTTAGATTCTGACAAAAAGAAATCAAAAAGTTTAAATTGCATACTGAATTTTAACAGAAGTTTTAGCACCACTTAAGTTTATATAAATGTAAATTATTTCTCCACAATATGCTAATTAAATTTCCTGAATATTTAAAACATATGATTTTTAAACTTTTTTGTAATGCATTGAAGAAATGTGTCTAACAACAGGAAACATTTCTCAAAATCTTCTTTAACCTACCCCGACGTTTTATGTACTTCATAATGATATAAAAATATATGTAGAAATCTTTGAGTAGTAGTAAGTACATATATAACTTGTGTTTTTCATAGTTCCTTATGAGCACTGGAATATATATTGAGATTATGTATCGTTAGTTTGGGGGACCCCACAGTCCCTGGGGTCCTGTGACTCTGCAACCCTATAGTCCCAGGAGTAATCCCTGAGCAGTGCTGAGATGTGGCCCCAAACAAAACCCATAAATAAAAATATATGAATGGATGTGAACTAATACCAGAGACGGCATTTCTGAAAGGAGAAAGTGTAGGAAGATTATTTAGGAATGTCATTCTAAGGAGACGGATCCCCATTATCTCAGAGAATCTATGCTCTAGCAGGTCCCTGTTCCCTCCTCACTAAGAGCCTAATGATTGCTCATCAGCTTTGGGCTGTTCTGTGGGCAGCAATAGGGAATCTCTCTGTCCAATTCATGGGGTGAAAGACAATGGTCTTTTTTTTTTTCTTTTTCTTTTCGGGTCTCACCTGGAGACGCTCAGGGGTTACTCCTGGCTTTGCACTCAGGAATCACTCCTGGCAGTGCTCAGGGGACCATATGGGATGCTGGGGATCGAACCCGGGCCGGCATAGGCCAGCTGCGTGCAAGGCAAACGCCCTACCCACTGTGCTATTGCTCCGCCCGATTGATCTTTTTTTTTTAAACTTTATTTAAATACCGTGATTTACAAAGTACAAAATTTTTCACAATACAGTTGTTAGAAAGATTCACCTTTCAACACCAATCCACCACCAGAGACCTTCATTTTCCACCACCCCCATCCCATCCCAGCACTAATTATATTGATCATTACAGACCACATAGGGGAATTGATAGTCATGACTCTTTTTCTGAGTTGTGTGTGAATTTGGCCAATTTCTGTTCTTGCGTTCACTTTCTGAGTTTCTAGAATGTGGTGGGTTTCTACTAGTCAATCCCAGACTTGCCATCACTGCACCTTCGGACAACACTTATTTCAAATTTTTCTCAATCTCTGTTTGAACTTGTCCTACACCTACACTGAATAATTCTCTAAATACCATCTATGAATATATTCTTAGATCAAAGTCCACATGCCTAAATAAAACATGACTCCCCGGGCTGGAGCGATAGTCCAGCAGGTAGGGAATTTGCCTTGCACGCAGTGGGCCTATGCCGGCCCAGGTTCGATCCCCGGCATCCCATATGGACCCTGAGCACCGCCAGGAGTAATTCCTGAGTGCAGAGCCAGAAGTAACCCTGAGCATTGGCGGGTGTGACCCAAAAAGCAAAAAAAAAAAAAAAAAAAAGAAAAGAAAAAAAAAAAAACCACGACTCCCTCCCAAAACAAAGAAAGTTTAGGAAGAGGGGTGGAAGGAGAAAGGGAGAAAAATAAAACGAACAGATTCTCAAAAAAAAAAAAAAAAAAAAAAAAAAGAACAGAAACTTTGTTTTCAAAGGAAAACCATTACCACATGTAAATGTAAAAAATGTTTAAAGGAAAAATAAGTTAGTGAATAATATATCTGAATATAGCCAGAGCCCAAGCCAGAGAGGGCTAAGTGTTTCAAAGTAAATCAAACAAAAACTACCAATCTGTGCAAAACAATACATATCAAAGGTTTCTGGCTCTATAACTGAAAAATGGAGTGTAGTACCTCCAATATAACTCTTGTCCGGGAGCTGACACAGAACATGAAGTGTGTGTTCTTACTTACATACTACTCATTACTCTATAGCAAATCTGAAGGTTTGTAGCAACCAGCCGGAAGTACTTTTCACCAATGAGCTGAACTTTCAATTAATTACCCTTTATTTAGGGTCATGCAAAGACCTTAACTGGAATTTTTAAAATGAGAAAAAGAAACCAATAATTATAAGTAAAGTAAAAACTTCAGAAAAACTACATGGTAACATTTATAAATCATGTTACTCTTTAATAACTATTTTCCTACTAAATTTTCTTAGTGCTATAAAGATGTAATATTCGTTATTTGTCTTTGGTTAAGGTTTTTTTGCAGACCTTTAGAAAATATGTGGGTTTAACAGATTTGCTATATTAAGCATGGCATTATTTTTAAAATAATTACTTTGTAGAAAGAAATTATTTTAGAGAAAACAAAGCATAAGTTATCAATTTATAATCATTTCAATTCTCGAACATTACTACTACTAAATTCTAATTTAAGTCTTATAATTTTAAGAATTCAGGACCAACAAGATTAGCACTGGGTATGGTGCCTGATTGCCAGTGGCCAACCCCAGTTATGATCCCTGGCACTTGCCCCTAAGCACTTACTAGGAGTGATCCTTACGCAGAGAACTTAGTAAGTCCTGGACATAGCTAGATGTGGCTCAAATATACTTCACTCAAAAAGGCCAGACCTTTCATATAAATTGTAATCTTAATATATTCTCAAGATAGAACTATTTTGTCAAATATAAAAAACAAGTGAAATTTCTCACTACTCACCTGTTATAGTATCGGCCTCCCATCATAAACTGATTGTTTGGTGTTGGGCATATTTTAAACCGCTGAATATTTTCATTGGTCCGAAAATAAAGTGAATAGTCACCAGGAGTATTATCCGAGGGTCTCACAAGGAAACTGCAAACTTGGCCAACTGTAAAAATTAAGCTGTTAGTTTTACTTCCTAATTATCAATTTTTCAAGAGAATAAAAAAAGTATTATAACTGTAACATATACACAAAAGTCAAAAACAAATTAAATTTTCACAGGGAAGTTGTTTTGTAATAAAGGATGCTTTATTGTAATGTATGAGTCCAAACCACCTAAGCATCTTCACTACGTAAAGTACAGTGCAACAGTGTCTATATTGGGGCCATTATCCCACAGGTGAACGGGCTACTAGGTTTGACCCAAGCAACCACGTGGCTCAACACTGCTGAGTTGTCCATGGTGAACCCCAGCACCCCGATATCTATTCTGGTCACAGCTTGGAAAACAATCAAACCACTGTAAGGGAGACTGACTAAACCTACTACATTCTAGAGATAAATACACTTAACAAGAATCTGGAGGAGTAAAAGTAAATTTTGCTGAGCTTTATAAGTTATTACTTACAAATTTTGCTAACTCTGTAAGTTATCACTTCTGATTGAACAGTAAAAAGTAATACAGATAGAGGACATGCTTCACATAAATGAGGTCCTAGACTGATACCTGGCACCACAAACAGTGAGTACTCAGGCTTAAAAAGGCATGATCAAAACAACTTAAATATGTGTTTTCATTATCAAAACCAACATATACACATGTACAATACTGAAAAGTCATGTAGACAGATTATCATGTAAATATATTCACTTTCATTCTAGAGAAATTTTATATCCTCAGTTGTAACTCAAACTAAAATACTTTGTCTTCAATATTTAAGTCCAAATACATGTAAGATTCATGCAGCCAAAACATTATCAAATAACTGTCATACCCAAGACAGAAAAAAAAAATGCAAAATCATGTATACAAATATGTATACAAATACTTAAGTATACTTTTAAGGAGAGTAAATCATCAAATTTTTTCAAAATAATGTATGAGCTTAAGAAAATAAATACTAACATAAGAAATATACATTAAGCTACTTTTCAATTTTATATACCTTTTTGAGACAAAGTACCTCAAACAACTACTTGGTAATGCAGGCTAACATGTAACTTTAAATAAAAAATTCAGTACATTACATTCTAGTTCCATTCTGAAAGATGTGAGCATGCCATTTTGATTGTGTATTTGCTGTCTATTATCAAAAGATCATGTTTCTTATTTTTGCATTCTATTTAACATATAATCTCAGAACAAAACAATCCTTCTAAAGTTGCCTCCAGATATTTCAACAGCAAATATTAATTTAAAGTGCAACCCCTTATTGCTTAAAATAACGCAGATAATAGTTTAGTAATCACTGCATAGCATATAGAGAAGCTATGAATTTGTTCTAAAATCAGAACTTAAACTTCTGAAGCTCATATAATACTTTAAAAGAATACTGGTGAGGTGATGTTTACTCAAGAAATATTGGTAGTTAATTCTGTTTATTTATTTTTAGGGCCAGACCCAATGAAGCTCTAGGCTTACTCCTAGCCCTGTGCTCAGGGATCATTCCTGGCAAGTTCAGGAAAACATATATAGTATCTGGGATCAAACCCAGACTGGTGGCAGGCAAGGCAAGTGCCATACATGCAGTATTAGCACTTTTGCTTCAAATTAATTGAATCTTAAATGCTCAGGACAAATTAGTAAGGATGAAAAGATTTTCTGAACAATAAACCCATAGTAAGGTCAATTTACACCTTGTATGTCTCTATAACTACAGTTCTGGAAACTGTTAAAAATGAGTACCATAGGCATTCTAGAGAGATAGTACATCAGGTAGTTGGCCTTTCACATGGTTGATGCAAGTTCCATCTCCAACACCCCATACAGTACCCAGAGACCAACCAGAAATATCTCTGAGCTCAATCATAAGTACAGTAAGGTAGGTGTGGCCCAAAGCACACCTCCCCAACCCAACCACATAAATTCTTTAAATAAAGTCAGTTATAAAATTCTGAACCTGTACAAAGATAAAATCAAGAACATTTGCTACAAATGAACAGCAAAAATAAAAAGCATATATTCTGCAAAAGATCAGTAATGAATTATTTTTCACTAAGTATAAAAACTATATATGCAGATATGAAATGACCTAAAATAGGCCTTATATTTATATGTGCATACATATATATACATACATATATATATAAAAGTGTACGAATATACAAAGCTCCTGAGTGTGTGCTGGGACGTGAATAGGGGCATACAGAAACTAAAGGAAAGAACCACAGGCACAGAGAACTCCAGAGAAACAGAAACTCATCTGGCACCGCCTCCGGCAAATGAAGCACTTCACTGAATTTCATACTGCATATATTTCAACTAAGACGTCCAAAAAAAAAAAAAACCCTCTAACTTCTGTACATTAGGAAATTACTATGCACATAAATATCAAATGAAATGTGAAGGTGAAATACATAATAAATGTTTTTGTTATTCTTATCAAGTCATTTTAAAAAAGTAAATAAATGTATAAGTACCTGTCATAAGTAAACTGTAAGCTTCTTGTTTGGAAATTTTCCCGTGGAACCATCTTAAAAGAGAACAAATTAAATATGTAACATCAAAAGTCTTTTTATCCTATTACATGTCAAAAAAAATTTTTTTTTTTGTCTTTTTTGGGTCACACTTGGCAATACTCAGGGGTTACTCCTGGCTCTGCACTCATGAATTACTTCTGGTGGTGCTCAGGGGACCATATGGGATGCCAGGGATCGAACCCAGGTGTAAGGCAAATGCCTTGCTCGCTCTATCACTCCAGCCTCAATTACATGTCAAAATTAAACAATGATACAATAATGTTTAAATCAAATGACATAAATACAGGGCAGGGCAATGGATCAAAAGCTCATTTCTTTTATTCTACATTTTGTAAATATAGATTACTTTTTTTAAATACACAAAAATAAGGCTTAGGCTTTTTTCTATTCTGAAGAAACCCATGTTTTCTCTGAACACATTTCTTTCTCTCCACTAACATTTCTAAGTAAATTTTTATTCAATTTTTAAAAGACAATATAAAATATAATTATTTTAGTTGTAATTAAGCTGTTAATTATCGATACAAAATAGGAAAGTACTTTAATCCTGGTTATGACTAGCTGTTTATGCTTATTTTAGATCTCTTTGTATTTAGAGGAAGGGTAGTAGAGGAAGAACTAAATACAAAATTGTCCAGGGAAATCAAAGTCAATTTCTCACATTTCTCTTAAGGTGAATTTCCTTACAATGCATGCTAAGTTCTCTCTTCAAATAAAATCAATATGGTGGAATCATACTTTATCATCAGAAAATAGTAAGATTAAGTGATGAAAGAACAGATTCCAATTTCATTTGTAAAAAAAAAGAAGAGATTAGTATTATTAATTGTATTTAAGCTAACAGCTTACAAATTAGGTTGCTAGAGTCTTATATTCTATGTAGTTAAGATAAGACTTTAGATATTATTAAAAACCCATAGTATATAACAAAGGTATTTAAATTTTACCTGAAAATGACACACTGGATTTAAGAAATAAAATGATACACTGGATTTAACAAAGTAACTAAACTATTTAAAATATCTCATTTACCTGAAGGATCTATCTTGCTAACTTAACACATGCCAATACCAAGTGACATGTTAAATCTAACAAGTACTGATGATCGCCCTATCACATTGCAATACGTGTTTTTATTATACATTAATAAACTTCGTGAATGTAATTATTTTTAATAGTGATGAAAAAGCCACCAAGTTGAAAATAAAATTACAAGACTAAAAATTGTAAATGTTTTAAAATCCAGCGTTAGGGGCAAGAACAGTACAGAAGCTAGGAGTTTGCCTTGCTTGTGGCCAACTGGGGTTTGATCCCTGTCATCTATATGGTCCTCAGAGCACCCAGTGATGCCCTGAGCATCACTGGGTACAGCTCACAAAGAACAAAACAAAAATCCAGTGTTCGGTGCTGGAGAGGAAGTACAGTACCTAGTGCACTCGTCATACATGCAGTCAAGCTGAGCTCAATCACTGGCATCCCATACGGTCCCCTAGCCCACCAGAAGTGATTCATAGGTGCAAAACCAAGAGCAACCTCTGAGCGCTGCTGGGCATGACCCCAAATGAAAATAAATAAAATTCAGAGTTACTTTCAAGTACAGTTCACATCATTTTAAATTACGTATGCTATTTATCCAAGTAGTGAACTATGACAGGATATCTTTGTACATGAAACGCTAACCTCAACTCTTGGGGCTGGAGAGTTAGTGCACGCGCTGAGGCGTTCGACCTGAGATTGCATATAGGCCTCTAAACACCACCAGAAACGCTACTCAGCACACAGCCAGGTGCGAGCCCTCTGCCACCACCACCAAACAAAGCAAACCTTTTTGTACTTTTAAATTTGAAGAATTGTGACATCATATGTTAGCAAACTTTATTAAAGAGTCGAGTTTAGTGATAAGAGTTATTATAAGAGGTGATATAAGAATGTGTAAGTCACATTCTATTAAAGTTTTAACACATTATTCTTAAGACAGCATTTAAATAACAATTCGTGAATCAAATAAAGTTTTTCAGCAGTCCAAAAAGCACCAATCTTCTTTAAACACTTTTTGGGCAAAATTTTTCAGTTAATTGCTTTAGTTTTCCCCTTACAATAATTAACACAAACTCACATTTTGCCTTCATGCGGATCTTCTTCACGACCCTAAAGAGGAAGACATTAAGACAGTACTTCAAAAACGTTAATCTGCTTTATCAAAATGACAAGATATCCTCAAGTATTTCCACAGTGCTTCCTGTAATGCTTATACTTGATGTTCTGTTCAAGAAGTGATTTCCCTGAATTCCCCACTTTATTCTTCTCTTCTGGTTGCAATAACTGTGTTCAAGCCCCTTTCCTTCCCTTTGTTAAGCCACTACAGGAAGTTCCAACAGTATAACGCCTCTTTGCTCCATCCCATTCCAATTCAGATGTCATGTGATCACAATTCTGCCTATATTAAAAAAACACAAGAGCCAACGAACAAAAAAAATTTAAAACGAAACCTTCAATTCTACTACTGCCTATTAACTGTCCATTAAAAACCCAAACCCTTTATCATATGACCAAACCAATACTTTATCATCTGATACTTATATCATGGTTACATGTGCTCTGTATTTGTTAATCTACATTTCCCCACAACTATAGCTTTTTCTTGACTTAAAAATGCCATTTCCACACACTGCTTCTTAAATGAAAACCCTAAACCCCTTTATCTGAACCACACAACCAACAAAACAAAGCATAAGCTCCAAATTACAAAACTCCCCAAACGAGCCTGTCAAGGAGGGAAGCCAGGGAAGTTAGGGACACTGGTGGTGGAATTGGGGCTGGAACACTATCCTTGAATCTCAACGATGAGGATGTCTGTAAATCACAAAGCTTCAATTAAAAAAGAAAAATGAAAAAATCATCATGAGTAAAAGCCAATCTACACAAGAACAATCACAAATAGTGCATCTATTTTGTCTCAGTGCCACAGCTGGTGGCAGGGCTCAGAGCTAATCCCTCAACCTATGCTCAAGAGTCTACATATAGGGAACAAAGCAGGATATGAGAGACTGAACCAAGACAAGTACCCTACCTGCTCTCCAGTCTCCTCAGTCCCTCAAACAGTAGATCCGTAATGGAACACGCTAAGTTCCTAAAAACAACTGCATTATTTTCTCCCAAGACAAGTCATCCTTTACAATCTGAATCTTTCCTTACTTTATGCAATACTTCTATTATGACACACTAATGTTACTCCTTCATTATAATGCTTATAAAGATACTTATAAAAAATTTAAAAGAACAAAAAAATTAAATTTTTGTAATTTGGAGCTTATGCTTTGTTTTTGTTGGTTGTGTGGTTCAGATAGAGGGGTTTAGGTTTTCATTTTAAGGAAAAGCTGTCCAGAGATACCAAGTACAGGTATAAAGACAGTGATTTACTCATTTAGCCCAGTGCCTACTCAGACATTACGGGCAAGGAGGACATGTAAGGAACACCTGCATGGAGCTTACATCCTAGGATTAAGAGAGCAAAGTAGAGAAGTATCTGAAGAATAACTATAATTTCAAGTGAGTAATTCATTTTTGTAACTTTATTTTAGGCATCATGGTTTATAATGATGTTAGAGAGTTTCATACACTACACAATTCTCACCACCTCCTTCCCCATTGAGAAATTCTTAAATCCAACGACAAGTGGCTAACCTAAAATCCAGACAATTTAGAAATGGTTTCTTAGTCTACAAACTATCACTAAATTCCAAGAAGGTCAGTAGAAAAAGTACACTAAATAACAGAATTAAAACTACGTTCCTTTACCTTTGGACTATTCCACTACTAACAACGCATAACGACAGTTCTTTTAGGCAATTAAATTAAATCTTTTGTTTCCTTACCCTGTACAGATGTTAGTTCATTGTCTCCTTATCTTAAATAAGGCTTCCCTCACAGACCCCCTATTCAGCTAATATAATTTATTTCATTAATATATATCTGGACAGGGAGAGAGTACAGTGGGTAGGGTACTTGGCGCAAGCCCAGTCTTGGTCCAGTCTCCAACACGCCATTTGGTCCCTCATGCCCTACCATAACTGACCTTTTTTCTTTTTGGATCACACTGGCAATGCTCAGGAATCATTCCTGGTAGTGTTGGGAAACCATATGGGATGCTGGGGAATCGAACACAGGCTGGCCAGTGCAAGGCTAACACCCTCTCCACTGTGCTACTGCTCCAGCCCAGTAATGATCTCTGAGCACAAAGCCAGGAGTTAGCCCTAAGCACCTCCTGGTATAGCAAAATAAATAAATTTTGGGTTTTTTTAAACGAAACAAAATTCTGTGTTATGACTCATGACGCAGAATTTACAAAGCACAAAAAAATCAATCACACTATAAATCTCTGAAACAATCATGACGGGGGTGCATGCTAGTGTATAGAGAAAGATCAAACAGAAGTTTTAATTAAGAAATCTTCAATAAAATCAATAAGGATTACTATATACACTATAAAACATTTTTTGCCTCTACAGAATAAAATTCACACTGCAGAATACAAAAATACTAATCTAGGAATTACAGAGTTCTAACACCAGGTCTTGCCATATATAACCAGGTGACAAAGAGCATGCAATGTATCATATTATTTCAACTCCTCCCATTTCTTCAGTTGATTTCTACCCTCAAACTGGTTCCCAGAAGAGGCAGACAAGAAAGTAGTTAAGA
Source organism: Cryptotis parvus (assembly GCA_021461705.1). Classification (NCBI taxonomy): domain Eukaryota; kingdom Metazoa; phylum Chordata; class Mammalia; order Eulipotyphla; family Soricidae; genus Cryptotis; species Cryptotis parvus. The sequence goes on from JAJIBD010021731.1 coordinate 108,309, forward strand.
AAGGTAGTCTTCACTTGCTACCTTCTGGAAGCAATCATCAGAGCACAGGTTCTAGCAAATTAACAAGTTCCTGATATTTTAAAACACTGTGCGTTTTAAAAGGTAATTAAAAAAATACATTCCAACATGCTTCACACCTAAAATGGAAGAATCCATTACCAAACTCAATGTTTATTATTATGCTTCAATGATACTGAGGATTCTGATATGCAAATGCTCCCTAAATGCTAACCTGATGTAAAAAATATAGTTATACTCTGATCAAACCTCTGGTAAGTGCTGACAATGAAAAAAAATACTCAAAACATCGAAACATAAACCCACATGATAATATATATATATATAATATAACTGTCATTAGTTAGTGGAAAATGGTGCATACCATTTAGAAATAAAGAATCTGAAAGCAGGGTTCAGGCGCACAGCTCAGCGGGTAGGACGCATGCCTGTACCCTAGAGCTATCACAGGAACCACGCGAGATCGTGGCAGCTCTGTCATCTACAAGCTCTGATGAAGCAAATCTTTTCCAGCCACACTACACACAGACAGTTGTGTGTGAGCACTACAGCCAAAGGAAGCCACCTTTGGCAAGCACTGCAGTTCAAAGAAACGTACAAAGACCACAGCCAGGAAGTAAAACCCTGGCAAGAATCTGAGAGATCCCCGTAGAGAGCCCTGGTGTGTACTACATTCACATTGTACTTGAGCACAACAAGCAAAGGCTGAGACCCCTTTAAGCATGTGTGCAAGCACTATAACCAAAAGGTGCGGCAGCTGGCAAGCAACACAACCGGGATAAAACACCACAACCTGATGTGTGACTCCCAGTGAACACAACATTAACACATGAGCACCACAGCGGGTATATGTGCAACCTGTGGTGGTTACATCGGTAAAAGGGGGCAGGGGGATGGATGGCAGCAGAGAATGTTTCAAATTGAAAGCAAAAATATAAAAGTCACTGAGACTCCATAATAAGCTTAATACAGCACCAGGGAAAGACCAAGACCACAAGAGGGACAACACTTGGACTACGGGGTTGCTTTGTTTAGTTAGGTGATTCCTCAGTGCCAGGTAGCAAAGCCAGGGCCTGATACACGCACGGTGAGCACTCGCCACTGCACTACATCCCCATTGCAGTAATACCTGTCTTAACTTTTAGGATCATAAAAACTTTCTGAAAATTAGTAGCTACAGACCAGAACATGTCACCTTGTACAAAATATAGCACATGCCAACACAGCAAATGAATTTTAATGAAATGTGTCTGGAATTCACAGGATTGTTTTATATATAATTTCCTTAGTTATGAACAAAGTAAAAAATTTTACAGTTCAGATTTGAGTGAAAAGGAAAAGTATACCACTTACCACTTCTCCTACCAAGTCTTCAACAATAAGACCTTGTTCATCTGTTCTTAGATTTGTGACCCACATCCATCCGTCTTCTAATTCATTATGAACAATGAACATATCTCCTTTTAAGAAACTGAAAATAGATATTATACATTAAATAAAAATTTTAGCCATGGATATTGAATAATCATGTGAAACATCAGAGCTAACATGCTGGTAAATGACAGAGATTAAAATCCAATACCTAGATTTTTGTGTGTCTCTGGAATTATCAATATAAAACTAAAGAAATTACATCTATAATTTAAAATTGCATATGGATTAATTTGTAATAAATTACCAAAGCTTTCCATAAATTGCAAAAAAAAAAAGGAAAAAAACTAAAGAAATCAAAAAGTTGAATCTTAATGTTAGATTCTAATTATAATCTTTTTTTTTCTTTTTTGGGTTACGCCTGGCAATGCTCAGGGGTTACTCCTGGCTCTTCGCTCAGGAATTACTCTTGGCATATGGTGCTCAGGGGGACCATATGGGAAGCCGGGATCGAACCCAGGTCGGCTGCATGCCTACCCACTGTGCTATCATTCTGGCTCCCTCTAATTGCAATCTTTAAACAGCAAAAATATATTTCACTAGACTTCGTACTTTAAGTCTGAGACAACAGAACTGTAAATCAAGTTGCAATGAACTGCCCTTTCAGATGTTATTCAGAAGTAAAATTCACAAGCATAAACATGTAACACAGACAAAGCATAACTAATACCTTAAGAAGTTTGTTTTAAATAAACACAATTAGCTTTATGATACAGATACTTATGAGAATTTAACTTTTTTTCTTATAAAAACATTAGGAGTTATTTAATTCACTCAGATGCACATGATTAAACACTCAGTCTGAACACAGTAGATATATGGTATGAGAGTGAATACATGGTTTTCTATTTGCAGTTTCTGAGTCAAGTAATATATGCTATCTTGATATTATTTACTACTTTAGTTGTTTTCAGCCACCACACAATCACTAAAGGAAAAGGTTGTTGCTATATGTCATCATCATAAAATTGTCTATAACTCCTTAAGATTTTCCTTTCAGGTTTACACAAATACCTCGAAATTAAGGTTTCAAGACTTGTTGGATGCTGCATAGTCAAAACAGCTGGGGGGGAGGGAAGGCGCCACACCTGTCCCACATCTGGCAATGGTCAGGGATCACTCCTGGCTCTGCACTCAAGAATCACTCCTGGCAGTGCACGCCCCAAACATACGGGATGTCAAGGACCAAACCCAGTCAGCTACATGCAAGGCAAACACACACCTACTGGGCTGTCTCTTCAGCCCCATCAAATCAAAATGACATATTTCATGTACTGAGTAAAAGCAGTCATGAGAATTGTTTAATTTTTAACTTTAATTATTGAGAACAATGAAAGTTAAAAAGTAAATTTTTATTTAATTTTTATATTGAGAAGTTTGCTGGACTACACTGACAGTGCTCAGAGCTTAATCTTCAGTCTGCACTCAGGGATCATTACTGGCAGTGTCCAGGGAACCACATGCAGTACTGAGGATGCAGTACTGAACCAGGGTTAGCTGCATGCAGTCGACCCTGTTGTAACTCTTCAGCCCTTGTGTTGCAGACTTTATATGCTATGAAACTTAAAAAGTAAAAAAAGCTTACAGGTCGGAGTGATAAGTCAACTTCACATACAGAACTGTAATGAAATAACTGCAGATATAGGAACATTTATAATTATACACTATAGACACTAACACCACTGTCACATTATACCAACTATATAATTTAATAGATAAATCTCTGGCACCACGTGCCCCGGCAATGCTAAGTGGACCCCAGAGCACTTTAATGTAGTGGCCCAGGCAGCCTCGAGCAAGTGTTGGCCTGACTGGCCAGGTTGGTAGAGAGTATCACGAAGCTTGACGCACACTCCTTGAGCAGTGCTAGGGAGACCCTGTTCTACTGCAAAAGGGGGAACAGATGGACGGATAGACGGGCAGACCCAGAATCAGTAATTAAGAGTGAGAAACAAATTTTCTACTGAAAAGTTAACTTATGGGCACTGAAAATTTGGTAATTTCTAACAAATTACATAGAAATATTAAAAACTGCACTCTATTATGTTTCATAGGCCTATAACAATCATACTTAAAATTATTCACTATCATGTAAAAAGTAATCACTTAACATTTATAGTTAAGAGACAAAAAGTAGTAACAATTACAAACCCTTTTTACAATTGGAAAATTGTAAAATTACAATTGTACAAAATTACAAAGGGCAGAGACATAGTACAGTGGGTAGGGTGTTGTCTTATACATGGTTGATCCCCAACATCCCATATGGTAGCCTGAACATTTTCAAGATTAATTCATGAGCGCAGAATCAGAAATAACTGAGCATTGCCAACACCCCCAAATAACTGACCCAACACCCCCCAAAAATTACAAGCACAGAATATAATATTCTCCTTACTTTGTATCAAGGACAGTATAATTAAAGCTAAATTATTGTTATTTTCACTTAGCTATGATGCAAATGTAATAGGCAATAACACAGGCATACAGGAACAAAAGATTCAAGAAGATGGGAAGATAGTTCCCAGGGCTGAGCAGACTCCACACAGAAGCCCCAGTTTGATATCCAAGCACCTTCAGGAGCAACGCCCCAGAGCACAGATACTGGAGTAGCACTACTATTATAAACATAATACATTCTTCTTCTAAAAACAAACAAACAAAAAAATAAATAAATAACATGTTGAGCACAACATGTTGAGCACAATATTAAAGACTTTTTTGCCTTGTCATAACACCATTTTCTCTATACCTTCCTAGTCCGGGAGCAGTAAATGTTCAGTCATTCCAATGCCTATAAATGAAAACATCTTCCAACATACCTTATTTCGCCAGTGTCTGGTACTTTTGTGTAAGGTAGAATGGCGCACACGCCTTCTGTCTTCCACAGGCTAGGAAAAAGAGATTTACAAGAGATAATTTAACTTTCTCCTCAAAATCAAATCAGGTATATACAAAGTTAAATTCAATCAAAATCCAGATTATAAACTCCACAGGATCATTTATACTGTTTTGTTTTTACTGAGTCTTGAAATTCTGTCTTAATTTTATTCTTATGGATACCTGCTTTTTAACAATGTTAATAAGCATTTACTAATATGAGTAATCACCTAGCTTTAAACTACACAGAACATTATAAATTCATCACTCTCTAATGACACAAAGGATAAACAATCTGGAAGGAACTTTAGCATTAGCACTATTCAAAAATATTTGCTAAGCTATGCCCTCACAAAGGTATAAAATAAAGCATATAAACTTGCCGGGTAACAAATACAAAATTATATCAAAAACATTTTCCTAAAGGTGTTACTTCGTGACACTTTATCCAGAATTAAAATTTAATAAAATTCAAATGGTATTCATTTTTACTTTTAAAAACACAAAGGGGCTGGAGTCACAGTACAGTGGGTAAGGCAAGTGCCTGGCATTTGATCACCAGCAACACTAGGAGTGATCCCGAGAGCAGTGGCAGAGTAAGCCATGAAACTCCAGGGTGCAGTCCAAAAGAAACAAAAACCACAAAAAAGGTCTAAGGCCTATTTTTCATTATTAACATAAAATTTAAAGTTTTAAAACATTTTGAGTATTACTTGCCTCTGGCGGTGCAACTGGATAAAGCAACTTTTCTCCTTTTAGCAAACAGGAAACATGACTGTAATAACCTATTAGGTCTGACAGTGAAGAAAAGCGTCTCCCACCAATGGGTAATCACCACATAGCAATGATCCTATGTGCATGGGGGAAAAAGAGAGTATAAGAAAAAAAACTTTCAGAACCAGTTTTGAAAACCACGTTTAATAAAGAAATTATAAATGCGTAACTGTCATATTATTTTAATAATATATTACTAAGTACCATTTATATGCTAGCTCATGCAAATTACCTGGGCTCTCTTTAATAATGTATATACACAATTTAATATAAAATGTCAGACGTAAAGTCTCACCTATGAAACTGATAAATATTTGTAGATTCATCCTCAAATGCCTCTTTTCACTTCCATACTGAAAATTGAACAGTAATTTAATAATTTTTTCACACTTATTGTAGTAACTATTATAAATACGGTAATATGAATTACCATATTAGGATTCTAGTATCATACTTGGGAAATAATTTTAAAATAACATTTGTTCTATTTCCACTTTACCACTCAAAGTTTCTTTGAAATTCTTTAAAACTTTGGAAGTGAACATTATTTTGAAAGTAGTATATCATGGAAAATAAGTTGCTTTTAGACAAAGTATAAACATAGCATCTACTTAAACCCAATGGTCATTTAAAACGATAAATTTTCATTTAAATACCAGCCATTACCCTTTATTAAAGCAAATACGCTAAAGACTATTAATGCAAATAGTAATGGTATGTAAGTTTATTACAGGATTAAAGACTTACCTAAAATGATTGACAACATTTGTTTGGCTGAGAAATGAAAGTACAAAGGAGCCTGGCCTCCGATCACTCTCTCTTATAAGGTAACTGCCAGACTTCCCTGCTTGTCTGAGGCGTTCTTCAGCTATAGTTCTATCAAGTTTTCCATGATACCATCTAAGGGGGAAATTAAACATTAGAATAAGTCATTATAAGAGCACCACTGATAAGAAGTCAGATCCCTAGGAATATTTATATTTTTGCTCTGAATTAGTTGAACCTATTTTAACTTGATTGTGCTTTGTTTTGTTCTGTTTCTAGTTATGGGGCCATACCCAGTGTTACTCTGGGCTTACTCCTGGCTCTGTGGCTCAGAGATCACTCATACAGGCACACAGAGCATATGAAATAGTTACATAAATTACATAAATAACAGACTGATATCAGTCATGATGAAATTTATTTTAAAATAAAATTTTACGGGTTTTTTGTGTGTGTGTGTCACCCACACTGCTAGGCACTCAATTCTCTATGCTTCACAAACCCAGTTTATGAAACTACAGGCTGGAGTGATAGTCCAGCAGGTAAGGTGTTTGCCTTGCATGTGGGAGACCCAGATTCAATCCCCGCCTTCCCGTATCACCACCAGGACTAATTCCTAAGTGCAGAGACAGGAGTAACCCCCTAAGCATTGCAAGGTGTGATCCAAAAAGCCAAAAAAAAAAAAAAAAAAAATCACCGTATCACTGTCTTCCCGTTCACAATCGATTTGCTCGGCGGCACCAGTAACATCTCCATATGTCCTGTCTCATGCTAGTAGAGCCCAAGGGCATCTGCTTGCTCCAGGAACATAAAGAGCCTCAAACCATTCATCAGGTCATGGGAATGAGGTCTATAATTGTTACTGGTATTTGGCATATCAAATATGACACGGATAGCTTGCCAGGCTCTGCCGCGCGAGTGGCATACTCCTGTAGTCACCTCTGCTCTCCAGTATTTATTGATGAACCCGGTGGCCGCAAGCGGCCATGTGACCCAGGCTATGATCAGCTCTACTGCTGGGTGGAGTTCTGATGAGAGGGGAGTCCAGATGTGGAAGATGGCGGCCCTCATCATATAATACATGAAGAGCCATATTCCATGATGCTCACTGGCACTTGGTTTTGGTTTGTTTGGTTTTTTTTTTGCTTTTTTGCTTTTTTTGGGTCACACCTGGCAGTGCTCAGAGGTTATTCCTGGCTCTGCACTCAGGAAATATTCCTGGTGGTGCTCAGGGGACCATATGGGATGCTGGGAATTGAACCCAGGTCGGCCTCTGCAAGGCAAACACCCTACCCACTGTTCTATCGCTCCAGTACTGGCACTTGGTTTTTAATGTTGTTTTGGGTCACACCTGGTGGTGCTCACACCTTACTCCTGGGTCTGCACTCAAGAATGGGTCCTGGAGGGACTCTGCGTATCACACGGGATGCCGGAAAAGATATTAGCCTAAGCAAAAGCCTAATTCCTAAACAATATAATGTCAGAGCTTCAGTTTAAGCACATGTTTCTCCCTTGAACATGAATGAGCTGGCTTTCTTGAGTCTAGTTTTTGTTTACTGGGTGTTTCGCGCCCGCCCGCCCACTTTGGGTAACACTGCACTTAGGAATTACTTTTGGGGGACCATATGGGATCCTGTGGAAGCAATCCAGGTCAGCACGTGCAAGGAAAATTCCCTCCCCATTGTACTATGGCTCCAGTCCCCCTTTGTGTCTATTTTACTGTCTGTATTCTCTCTCAAATACATTTCCCCTCTTTCATCTAAGTAAGTTCCATTGAAACAACTACTATGTTTCACGCGGGGGGGGGGGGGGGGTTTAAAAGCTCAGAGTTTCAGTTTCAGAGTAAATGTCAGCTACCGATTATAAATATAAAATAATAACAATAGGCTAATGAGAATATACATATATATACATACATACATGCATACATACATATATATATACATATATATAAAGTCTAATGTCAAAAAGTGCTCAAACGTTTCAGTGTCTATTCTAGGGAGAAAAAGATATTGCATTATCAAAACTCACAAATCATTATCTCATATTGACTTAAAAATATCAAGAAATACAAAAAATATCAAGGATGAATCACAGTAACAAGAATACATATATAGATACTGAAATGCTATTTTGATTCATTTAAATTACTTCAATTAAACCGCACTATGCATTCTTTATCCCATTAAAACTTGGAAAGTAGGGGCCGGAGTGATAGCACAGTGGGCAGGGCATTTGCCTTGCACGCAGCCGACCCGGGTCAGAACCCAGGCATCCCATATTGTCCCCCAAGCACCGACAAGAGCAATTCCTGAGCGAAGAGCCAGGAGTAATCCCTGAGCATCACTGGTAGTGACCCAAAAAGCAAAAAAAAAAAAAAAAAAATCTTGGAAATTAAAGTTTTAATCTACCACACAATTTTTTACTTTAGTTCACATATGACATACAATTAAAGCAAATATTACATAATAACTACAAATCCAATGTGATGATTTGATTAAAACACTTTACAGATCACTAAGAACTAAGTAAATACACTGAGCACTGCATTGGATCTACTTTCAAACAATATTTAATCTTTGTTAAATCTAAGAGGATCTTTATTTTGCTTTGCTTGTTCCTTTTAGGCCACATCCAACTATGCTTAGGAACTATTCCTTGCAGTGCTCGCGGGAACCAAGTGGTTCCAGGGTGTGAATACAGGCTCCCACATGAAAAGCCTGCACTCAGCCCACTGAGCATCTCCTCAGCTCATCTTTGGTTCTCTTTTATTTAGTTTTATTTACTCTGTTCGCTTTGGAGCAACATGAGCAGTAATGTAGGCCCACTCCTGGCACTCCTGCCTGACTGATCACTCCAGAAGAGCTCTGAGGACCATGTGCAGTCCTGAGGACTAACCCCAAGGTGAGAGGATGCAAACAAAAGCCTAGCCATAGGCTATCTCTGTCTCTCTCCTATCCTATCTTTTCGATAAATGCAACATTTTCTCCTACCAAGAGCGTTCCTAAAGTGACAATTTCTGGGGCCAGAGTGATTAGCACAGCGGTAGGGTGTTTGCCTTGCACACGGCCAACCCAGGTTTGATCCCTGGCATCTTATATGGTCCCCTGAGCATGCCAGGAATAATTCTGAGTGCAGAGGCAGGAGTAACCCCCTGAGCATTGCCAGGTGTGACCCAAAAGGCAAAAATAAATTAAAAAATAAAAATAAATTAAACATTTAAAAAATAATAAAGTGACAATTTCCTAACAGATAATTCTACTTAACTCCAATAACTAAGAAAATCCTACTTTCTAACTTTCTGATTTTAACATAATTCTTTTTATTTACAAAAAAAGTATGGAATACAGTTTCTCAATACATGCCTTACTACAGTGGACTTCTTTAGCGAACATTTGCCTAAAATACTTAATAACAACAAAGATCTCATTACTTCTGACTAGACAACACAACTAGAGTACCATCATTACAAGGCAATCAAACATCTACAATATTCTCAGTCTCTACGGTCAAAGTCTTACTATGCTTCGTACTGGGTTGCTTTGTTGGTGACTGTTCCAAATTTAAAAAAGAAAACTAAATCCAACTGGGATCTAGAACATTTCAAATAGCCAAGCTTTCATGTTAGTGGACTAAGTATAATCTGACTGGTCTATAGATTACCAATTATTACCAAATATCTGTGGGACTAATGACCTAAATTTTTATTGTTTATATTTGTATCTGGACTCCCCTCTCATCAGAACTCCACCCAGCAGTAGAGCTGATCATAGCCCGGATCGCATGGCCGCTTGCGGCGCGTTCATCAATAAATACTGGAGATCAGAGGTGACTACAGGAGTATGCCTCCCGCATGGCAGAGCCTGGCAAGCTACCCGTGTCATATTTGATATGCTAAATACCAGTAACAATTATAGACCTCATTCCCATGACCTGATGGAATGGTTTGAGGCTCTTTATGTTCCTGGAGCAAGCAGATGCCCTTGGGCTCTACTAGCATGAGACAGGACATATGGAGATGTTACTGGTGCCGCTCGAAGCAAATTGATTGTGAACGGGAAGACAGTGATACAGTGATACAGTGATATTTGTAGTAACTGTAATGCAGACTATATTGACACAACAGTTTTTATTTCAATATTTCTTAAATAGAGGCATCAAATCACATTGTTAACTTAGAAAACTATGTTAGAAATGACTTTCAAAGTCTAGCTCAACCCTCCTTACAATGTAAAAAAAGAGAAACTATCATCAACGTCAGTTCTGACTGCTGAGGAATGCCAGCTATACCTTCACAGAGAGCAAAAGGTACGGGGAGTACTTGTGTCTGGGTAATAGCACAGCAGTAACACACAGGAACAGCACAGCAATAACACAAGGGACAGCACAGCAGTAACACACAGGGATAGCCCAGCAGTAACACACGGGGACAGCACAGCAGTAACACAAGGGACAGCACAGCAGTAACACACGGGGACAGCACAGCAGTAACACGGGGACAGCACAGCAGTAACACACAGGGACAGCACAGCAATAACACAAGGGACAGCACAGCAGTAACACACGGGGACAGCACAGCAGTAACACAAGGACACAGCATAGCAATAACACAAGGGACAGCACAGCAGTAACACAAGACAAAAACACAGGGATAGCCCAGCAGTAACACACGGGGACAGCCCAGCAGTAACACACGGGGACAGCACAGCAGTAACACACATGGACAGCACAGCAGTAACACACGGGGACAGCACAGCAGTAACACAGGGGACAGCACAGCAGTAACACGGGGACAGCACAGCAGTAACACACGGGCACACCACTAACACGGGGACAGCACAGCAGTAACACACATGGACAGCACAGCAGTAACACAGGGGACAGCACAGCAGTAACACACGGGGACAGCACAGCAGTAACACACATGGACAGCACAGCAGTAACACACGGGGACAGCACAGCAGTAACACAGGGGACAGCACAGCAGTAACACACGGGGACAGCACAGCAGTAACACACGGGGACAGCACAGCAGTAACACAGGGGACAGCACAGCAGTAACACACGGGACAGCACAGCAGTAACACGCGGGGACAGCACATGGGACAGCACAGCAGTAACACACGGGGACAGCACAGCAGTAACACACGGGGACAGCACAGCAGTAACACGGGGGACAGCCCAGCAGTAACACACGGGGGACAGCACAGCAGTAACACACGGGGACAGCACAGCAGAAACACGGGGACAGCCAGCAGTAACACACGGGGACAGCACAGCAGTAACACACGGGGGACAGCACAGCAGTAACACACGGGGACAGCACAGCAGTAACACACGGGGACAGCACAGCAGTAACACACGGGGACAGCACAGCAGAAACACACGGGGGACAGCACAGCAGTAACACACGGGGACAGCACAGCAGTAACACACGGGGACAGCACAGCAGTAACACACGGGGACAGCACAGCAGTAACACAGGGGACAGCACAGCAGAAACACACCGGGACAGCACAGCAGAAAACACACGGGACAGCACAGCAGTAACACACGGGGACAGCACAGCAGTAACACACAGCACCGGGGACAGCACAGCACTAGGGGACAGCACAACAGGCCACAGCACACAAAACACATTGAGCCCGAAAACCACATTTGATCCCCGACACCCCAAATTATCGGGAGTAGCATCCAGAGAGATCCCTGAGCACAAGCATGTATTGCCCAAAAGAAGAAAGAAAGAAAAAAGAAAAAAAAGCTAGTTTAGCTTAAAAGATTGCTTCACTGAAACCTCAAACTTCTAGAGACATAAACTGATAAATATAACTATCAAGCTTCGTAACTCAAATCAATGTTCTACAATTTGTTTCTCCTTACTACCACTTGTAATACTGCCAAATTAATCTCCGTCTCAGTCTTAGAATAAAATCTCCTTTAAAAACAATAAAAAAATTAAAAATTACATAGAATATATAGCCAACAGATTAAAAGCAAAAATTCTAGAGCCTCTGTCACCTAGTTATACAAATACAAAAATTAATTTTTGAACCTGTTTCCTCATCTATAGATGCCAAAGAAGCATAAAATTGGTATGCCAACTTTATTGAAGATTGCTTCAATGGTATTCTAAATAAAGGAATACAGACAAAATTGAATACTAAACAGATAACAAGCATCCAGTAATAAGCAGCTTAACTATTATTAAAAAAAATATCAAAGAGGACAGAATATGCTAAAACACTAGTCCCAATTGACATCACTGGGCATCTCAAATGTATACAGGAGTCAAGAGTACATGGTCAGCTCTGGTTCTATTCCCCCACTGCATATGGTTATGCCCAGCATTGCCAAAGAGTGATCTTTGAGCACCGAGGCAAGTGTTATGCACAACAAGCCCTAAAATAAAAATGAAATTTAAAACTGCAAATTTCATTACCATTATATGTACACGAAGGTTAATGTGTCAATCATCTAACATATTATTACATATTAAACTAGTGACACTACAGTATTCATAAATTAGAATTTTCTCCTATAAACACTAGAATAAAACCATCAACATCTCAGTCTTTACTGCTAAGCAAATATTTTTTGGGAATAATAAAAACAGTACACATTTGAAATACTGTGATTTAAATTTAATTACTGTAACTATTACTAATCTACACACTAATTACAAAAATAAGATCATTAATGTTCTACTTAGAAGCAAATTAACTATCTTTAGTTGAAGGATACTTGGGGAAGATGGGAAATAGGCAATATACGTAAGTAATGTACGGTTACTTACTGTATATTTATCTTAGTTTTGCAATTTTTGATAAGTCTTAGAGACAACTAAGTTCCTTGATTTCATGTGGAAAGAATACATTCAGCTTATCCAATAAATCCTACATGACGAAGGTTACATTAAGTCAGCAATTAAAAAAATAGACAAGTTGTAGAAATCATTCTACTTTTAAATCTGTTTTTACTTGAAATTTTCTTTTTATATAAAATATATTCCACACTGGTTGAGTGCCTCTTTATTTTTTTTTTTTTGGGTCACACCCGGCGATGCTCAGGGGTTACTCCTGGCTCTGCACTCAGGAATTACTCCTGGCGGTGCTCGGGGGGACCATATGGGATGCCAGGGATCGAACCCGGGCGGCACAGGCCAGCGCGTGCAAGGCAAACGCCCTACCCGCTGGGCTATCGCTCCGGCCCTTGAGTGCCTCTTTAAAAGGCATAAAGGGTGTTGTGGATTTTTTCATCCGTTTTCTGACCAGAAAGAATATAAAAAATCCACACAACAAAAAATAGTGTGGTGTTAGAATAAGCTGACTCTTCATTCAAACTATAAATTATTTAAAACTGACAGTGTGAAATGGAAAATGGCTAATGCAATAAAAAAACAAAACAAGCAGACATTTATGAAACAATGAAAACAGTGCTGCTATCAACACATTTCCTTCTTCTAAACAGAAAACCAAATTGAGGTTCTCAGCACACCAACACTTTTTCCACCACGCTCTTACTCTTACATCACTGGCGTTGGTACTGGAGTCAAAACAGGCACTGACGTTATGACTGAAAAAATATGCACACAGAAATTCAACTGCCAAGAAGTCTCTTCAGTCATTTGAATCACTGAGTCTCTGTAAGCCTACCCATGCTACAAAATTCTAAAGTTTTGTCAAAGAATCAGATTTCTTACATATGACTGCTTTTCTGCGTTACACAGTAATCTAAAAGCAATCCTTTACCTTAGAAACACATTTTTTAATTTCATAATATTCAAACTAATATTTTAAAGGTATTCTGTTATAATACATTTCTTTTCCTTTTTTTTCTCTCTTTTGGTTCACACCCTGAAATGTGCAGGGGTTACTTCCGGCTCTGCACTGAGAAATTACTCTTGGCAGTGCTCAGGGGAACATATGGGATGCCAGTGATCAACCCAGGTCAGCCACATACAAGGCAAAACACCCTACCAACTGTGCTATTACTCCAGCCCCTAAAATACACTTTTTAGCATGTAGTTTTAGTCTCTTAAATACTAAATAAATCTGGGGCCGGAGATAAAGTACAGTGAGGAGGTCACCTGACTTGTAAGCAGCCAACCGAGGTTTAATTCATGTGGTCATGGATGGAGTGTGATCCCTAAGCACAAATCCAAGAGTGTTCGACAAACCCCAAGCGTGATCAGGGAACTCAATGGACCCCAATACTATTGGAGACCCCAAACAGCCCCAACACAGAATGCACTGAGCACTGCCAGCTGCAGTCCCAAACCCAAAGCATTTCATTTAAAATAATTTTTTAGAACACTAAATCTGAAGGCTAAAAGCAAACTTTATTTTATAGTCTAAAACTGACATTTGTAAATCCATTTCCAAATTACACACCAACCATTTTATTTCATGTTCAAATACAAGTAGTAGTAGGTCGAGCCTGGTGGCCCTGCCGGCTCGCCCACGGGCCAGCACAGGGCCTCACGGACGGCTGGGGAGGCTGGCGCTCGGCTCGCGCCGGGCCTAGCTGACCATGGAACCCCGAGGAGGGCAGATGGGCTTTGGGAGTGGGCCCGTCGCCTCTGGGGGGTCCCGGAAGCAGCCGGATGAGACTCGCCCATCACACTAGCCACCATTTTTGCTGTCCGGACGCTGCAAAACTGCCTCACGACCAGATCAACAGAGCAAAGCCAGTTTGAGCCCAGGTCGGCGCAGCCGCTATGACGCGTGGTCCACTAAAATAGTGAAACAGTAATGTCTTTTAATGCACTGCATTCCACGAAGAGCAGGAAAGTTTGTTGGGAGGGAGATATAAAGAGGAAAGAAATGACATCAGAACCCGCCAAGTGGTTGAGGTGCGGGAGGGGGAGGGAGGTTGGGACATTGGTGATGGGAGATGGGTTTGGGCGGAGGGTGCGTGTTGGAACACTGTAGAACCAAAACTCTACATGAGCATCTTTCAATTAAAAAAAAAAAAGGTGGAATCTACCACAAACATGTGGGAATTAGTGGTTAGGTAAGACAGAGAAGGGAACAGTGTGCTAATATTTGTCAAAAGTGATAATACCAGCCTAGAACTGAGCATTGAATATAGGAAAAAATATATACATGATGATCTCTAAATGTATGTATTGCAATCCACAATGTGTAAGAGAAGAGAGAAAGAGAGAGAGAGAAGAGATAAAGAACTGGCCATAGAGGCAGTCTAGGGGGGGGGAGGGAAGTGGGGACATTGGTTTTGGGAAATGGGCACTGGTGGAGGGATGGGTGCTGGAACACTGTATGATGGAAACCCAAACATGAACATCTTTGTAACTGTATATCACATGGCGGTGTAATAAAATATTTAAAAAATAAATAAATAAATAAATAAATTAAAAAAAAAAACAAATACAAGTAGTATCACAGAACCCCACGGCAGGAGTTTATAATACAGTAGAAAATACAAAAAACCAGCCAATATTATATGAAACACTAAGCATGTAAAACACAATGGCATGTACAATCAGTCTTTGATTGTTGGTCTACACTTTCTGAAAACGTGAACTGACACCTAGTAGATAATCAAAGAACAACTGATTATTAGAAAACAGAAGACTTCTCATTGAGAAAGATGTTATAGGCAAAGGAAAAAGTATAGCTAAGAACTTTTATTAGATATAGGAATGAGACTCATTAGACGTTTATAAACATATTTGGTAATTAATTCTAACAACACAGAATGAAAACAATGTGTAACTTTAGTAGCTGACCAGCAGATCCAAAATAACATTCTAAAAACTCATTATTTTTATATCTACTCTCCTTATGATTTAGCTGGGTTTGGGGAACTTGGGGTACAACACATAGGCTGTTCTCAAGCAAAACTTCAAAAGCAACTTTGATTCTTTTTGATGGATTTTTTTCATCTGTTTTCTGGCCAGGAAGAATATAAAAATCCACACAACAAAAAAATAAACCTCCAAACATGAACAACGTTGTAATTGTGTATCTCACGGTGGCAAAATAAAATGTTTAAAAAAAAAATAGCGTGGTGTTAGAATAAGCTGATTCTTCAAACTATAAATTATTTAAAACTGACAGTGTGAAATGGAAAATGGCTTTGAATCTCCATAGCCATGACACCATCATCAACTTCATTTATGACTATATAATACCTGAATATATCACCTCCCTCCTTTAAATTAAGCACTTGGCCATTAAGATCATTCAATATTTTACTATATTTTTATCTGCTCTGACAGTAAGCTCCAAGTATCCAAACAGAAAAGCTTATATATCCCCAATCTTCACACAGTATCTTGCATACGGTAGACCCCTTAAATGTGGAGGTTAAACTAAAATCAAGGAACATCTAGTTCTCTGGATTTACATACTGTGTTAGAAAGCATCTTCCCCAAATATAAAATTAGGTAGGGAAAGACTCTTAGGTACCTTACACCTTCTTATCCTTAATCTACAAACAGTGCCACTGGTCTAAGCATAAAATCCTTATGAAAATTTTTCATTACAAGTATCCCTTTATACAAGTTTATGGAAAATTCTGATAAAGGAAGTTCTAAGGCAATCAAACAAATTAAGATTGAGTATAGGAAAGTGAATGCCCTTACTGAAGATCATTTTCCTTTAAACAGAAGAGACAGACAAAATTATTGTGAAAAGAACATCTTCAATCTGGGATGGTCACTGTACAAATAAACAGCTGCCTAAGTATGTAAAATTATTTTCAAATGAAAACTTGGAATGGAAAAAAAAGTCAGAAATTTAGTCTAATTCCTTACAGTTTAAAAATAAAGTGATGGCAAAACTTAAAAATAAATTATCTTAATTACTTCAATATAGTGTTAAGGACATCCAATGCACAAGATGGTGGATCTTAAGAAATGTGTTCAAAGTGCCAAGGAAGAAAGGCTGAAGATAACTGAAAATGTAGAGATATAAAGAGAAGGGCTGTGGAGCAGTCACAGAAGACGGGTAACTGCCATACTCTGGCAGTACCCAGTAGTACACTCAAGCATCTTTTCCAAAAGCTTGAATACCAGTTGGGGCACTGCAGAAGACCTTTAATTTTCAAAGTTCCTTTTCCATATGGAAAAAGAAATCAGTGCATTCATGAGTTAGTCAGAGGAACAGTTTAACATCAGTAACAGTGAGAGACTGACAGGTAAGTACAAGAACATCCCCGGACAGAAATGCTGTGGAGCGGAACACACACAGAAACGAGCGGGACCGGGTGCCCGCCTTTCTTACTGAACTTCCCAGAAACAAGCGGGCCTGACATCCTTACTGTAATTCCCAGAAACAAGAGGACCATGTGCCTGACTTCCTTACTGGACTTCCCATGTTCTAAATTCTCAGTCTGAGGCTTAGGTTTGGAAAATGCAGAAAGTAATTCAGACAGTGAGTTTTTTGACATGTGAAATTAAGTGCTATGAAATCTAAAGGTATAGAATGTTAAAAAGAAAAAAGGAGACTTAAGTATTAAAGTATTCATGATCATCAAAGTTAATCAGGAAATCAGAATGCTATTCACTGACTTCTGAACATCAACCCTTTTTGAATTCTGCAACTTACAATACAGCTGATGACAACTCAATACGTACCCACTCCACCACACAATTATCGCCAGAGTACTTCACCTTTCACCCAAGTTCCAATGGTTCCTCCCTTTCAGCTACCATCCCACAACTCAGTTCTGTAGAAAAACTCTAGTTATGGCCCTTTCCACAACCGTTTCTGTATTTCCTCAAGAGCATTATAAAACCAAGAGGACCTCAATTAAGATAGCACAGTGTACCGGAGAGAAAGTACAGCAGATAGGATGCTTGTCTTACACACAGCGGACCGGGGTTTAATCCCAGGCATCATCTGGTCCCCGAAAACCACCAATAGTAATTGCTGAGTGCAGAGTCAGGAGTAACCCCTGAGCACCGCTGGGTGTGACCAATTTTTATGCCCTCCCCCACCAAATAAAAGCAACAAAGATAACCACATCAATCAGGCAAAGAGCTGTTCTCCAGGTATTGTGACCAGAACAAAAAACACCTCAGAGGGGCCAGAGCAATAGTCCTGCGGGTAGGGTGTTTGCCTTGCACGTGGCTGGCCCATGCCGCCCACGTTCGATCCCGGCATCCCATATGGTCCCTGAGCATCGCCAGGAGTAATTCCTGAGTGCAGAACCAGGAGAAACCCCTGAGCATTGCGGGTGTGACCCCAAAAAGCAAAAAATAAAATAAAACAAAATAAAATAACACCTTATAGGGAATTTGAAAAGCAGGAAGTCAAGGCAGAAGCTAGAAATTCTAAATACACACTTGCTTTAAATTTTCACTCTTTTAGCACCAGAGACAGCACAGTAGGTAGAATCTTTGCTCTGCACACAGCTGATCTGGTTGAATCCCCTGGCACCCCTAAGTTTCCCTGAGCTTATCAGGAGTGATCTGAGAGTACAGTCATAAGTCAGTCTTGAGCACCACCAGGTGTGACCGAAAATCCAAAATAAATAGCTTTATATTCTTTAACCTACCTTTCCAAATAAATATAGCCCTAGTATCAAGGAATTATAACAAATAAACATTAAAAGCTTTCTGAACAGTATCTATAAAACTGTTCATTTAAATATGTATTGCCCTGATAGTTGTGAATACTGCACTGATCTTTACCTAAATTTTATTTCTCTTTTGTTTGGGGGTTATATCACGTGATGCTCAAGGAACACTCAACAAGAACAAGAGAGAAAAGAAAGAAGAGAATAAAATTCTTCCCACTTCCCTTCTAATTTTTCTATCCAGCCTTGACTTTGTCACATATACAAAACCAGTCACCCAAGGTAGATGGTAAAACAATATATTAACTGTTTTAAGATTTCTTTTAAGTTACATATAGATCATATTACTGGAATTCCTGGTCAGTATTTTTAACTCACTACTCCATACTGTTTTCCTTCAGTCAAATCAATCAAAAGCCTAAGCAATTCCAAATCCTCTCTACTTTTGTCTAAACTTTTCCTTTTCCCGAGTTGACACCCTTATCATGCATGACTTATAAAACTGTCTGCATTTTAACAGATCCTCTGCTCCCTTAAATAATTATTTTTTAAAAATTACACCTGAATCACAACTCAATAAATTAGTTCCACTAATCACAGAAAAAAAACAAGCTATTGACATGATACTGTGTAAACACTTCCAAGACTTCATCTCTTTGATCATGTATTTATTTCATCTGAAACACTTTTACTGCTATTCCATTGCCTATAGAAATTCAGTTGACTTTTTATGATTTAACTAGTCTATTTGTAGTAGTCAATCTTCTAATCTGTCTTGCCTGAAATAGAATCTTTTCCACACCTTTTCTCCATTAAACTGGAAAGAACATTAGTGCTGAGCACACTTAAGTCATCTTCACAATTCTCCAGCAGATGTCACAAGACTTGGAAGATAGTCGGTATCATCACATGAAAGAACAAATTTGTGAAAAAAGAAACCCCTGCCTATATTGAATTCTGAAGTTATAGTCCCTTACTGGTATCAACACTAGCCTATTGATTCCAGGGCAGGAAAAATGTCCTGCACTGTCCCAAACTATTTTCTCCTTTGCATTATCCTCCTACCCCTTATTTTAGATATTTCTATCATTCATCACTCCTAGCATACCCAAGTCTTAAGGCAGAGCCAAAATACTCTCTGAAAAGAAATTCACTTTTGCCCAAAGAGATAATATAAATCAAAAGTCATCTAGTATAATTGCCCTGTGACGATGCTGATTTTCTTGGCAGAAAAGTATTAGTCCCCTCACTGGGCACACTAACCTCATTTTTATTTAAGTTGACTTTGCTATCAGCCTAATATGCTTTAGGCAGGGTTTGAGAGTTGATGGTTTTCTACTTTCCTTAACATTAACATAATCTCATGAATTATTTAGTAATGTCCTTTAGTAATTATCATTAGTAATACCTAAAGATATAAATTGCTAGCCAATCACTCATCCTCTAACTGACTTCAAAATCAGTAAGTTCCTTGACATTACTTGTCATAGTCATGTAAGTCTCTTTCTTAGTCAAAATACCACAGACAGAGCTGGAGAGACGCTTCAGTGGCAGATCCTAGGCCTTGCAGGCCTACATTTGATCCGTAACTATAGAATGTCCCTCCCTTACCCTCCACACAGTAAACTGGCAACCACTGAGCACTGCTGACTGCAGAGGTGGGCCTTGTTCTGCTAGGCCCAATCAGCCTAGATTTCAACATCACAGATTTCAACACCAAACACTGCTAGGTGTGTGTTCTCTACATATAAATTTTTTTTCACCATGTATGTCTCCAACTACTTCATTCCAAAGTCTTCCTTTTAAGCAGTGTATTTGTTCAATACCATGTACTCATAAATTCCAGAACAGGCCCACATAAAAATTCAATATATTAAAAATTATCACAAAAAACAGTGAAGAGTTCAAACAACAATTAGGTGTTTAAGAAGTAACCAAATCAGATCGACAAAAACAAAATAACTAGTAATTTTGTGAAATCTATGTTTATATATAAATCTTTAAAACACCATCATATATAGTATTGAAAAGAAACTGACAGCACAAAAACTGAGTATGTCCAAATAAAAGTGAGGGGCCAGGAAACAGTACAGCGGGTTTGCCTTACATATGGCTGACCAGGACCACCGTACCAGATAAGGTACCCTGAGCACTACCAGGAATGATCCCTTAAAGAAAGCCTGGAATAAGCACAGCCGGATTTGCCCCCCAGAAAATCTGGGGCTGTTTTTTGCCAAACAGCAAAAAAAAAAAAAAAAAGAGAGAGAGTATGAATTAAATGCACACAGGTGCTCACCAGACACAAGCTTCATCACTGTAGTCATTTAGCAAAAAAAAAAAAAAAAAAAAAAGAAATCAATATATATTGACCAGAGATCTGAGCAAATGAATTATGCAAATCTAAAAGAAAAACTATACAGATTTTAAAAAAGAGAAATTGTTCACATTAAATAGTACACAAAACCGGTAAGATACTTAAAATGAATGTATCCTCAAATCTTTGCACAGAAATTTCCAGAAGTCTTCTTGTGGAAGACCACGCTTTAATATTGCACCCTCCCTTTCTAGCACGACCAGTGCCCCTATTCTGTCCAACTCATCTTTTTAATCACATCATTACCTCTAGCATTCTATACAATTTATTATTTGGAAATAGCAATCTTCATTATTCATTTATTCTAAGCATAAAGATCAGTAACTGGTAAAAGATTCTTTTCAAAGTATCTATAAAATAAAGATGAAAGTGGTAAGGAATGACTTAGAAAGTGCAACTGGAAAGCTGACATTAGTTGCAGTAAGGGCTTTCTTTTTAACCAAATAAATTCTTTGTATAGCTTTTTGTAACACCATTGTGTGCAGATCCTTAACTGCCTTTGAAAATCTTGAAATTCTTAACATAACTATCATCTACAGTACACATTTATATATTTATACATATGAATTAACATAAGGGTAACAGCAATTGCTACTAATGAAAATAAGGTTAAAGTGTAAAAAACTGGAACCTGTTTCACTGTTCTATTGGGTTTTATTTATTTCTAGGTTTCGGGGACCAAACTCACAGTGCTCAGGGGATAAAATGTGATGCCAGGGAATGAACCTGGGTCAGTCCTGTGCAAATCAAGAGTGATTTCTTCTTCATTTTTAATTCCCACCAGCCTGGTTTTACTTTTTTAACAAGATATTCATATAGTATTTGTTACATTACTTGCAACAGTATGTTATCAGAAAAAATTACACAACCAAAAAGCCAATGTCATACACTATAGTTTTAAGTGCTTACTGTATTTTGAAAAAGAGAATAAAAACAGTCACTATGTAATTCAACATATTAATGAGAAACTAAAAAACTAATCTAGGAAGTATAGAAAGTAAAAAATGAGAAGATCAAAGTCAGAATAGAGGATATCTAGAAATCAAGATTAAAAAGTAAAACAGAACAAAAGAAAGGGGCAAAAGTCCAACAGGCAATTTATAGAAAATGTTACCCAAATCAGTCAAAAAACTTGAAAAGATACAATATTTTTATCCTATCAAGAAAGTGCAAATTAAAGCCAGCAGGAAGGGCATTTGCCTTGCACAAGGCTGACATGGTTTGGATCCCCTTCATCCCATAAGGTCCCCCGGCACCACCTGGAGTAAGTCCTGACTGCACAGCCAGGAAAAACCCCTCAACACTGCCAAGTGTGCAACAAACCAAAAAGAAAAAAAATTAATAAATAATAACTCCACAAAGACTGCTTTATCACCCATTAAATAGCTACAATGAAAAGGATAAACAAAACCATCGTTAGCAAGAATGTGGAATAACTGGAATTCTCACGTATTGCTACTGAGAATGTAAAGAGTTACAAGCACTGTGCAAAGCTACTTAAAATACCGCTCTCGCTTATCATATCAACAATCCTAATCCTAAATATACAACTGACAAATTCATACATATTCCGATCAAAAATAATTACTAGAAATTTCCAAGTAGCACTATTTGTAATAGACACGACCTACAAAACACATGGTCCTGATAAACAGGTCCACACCACATCTCCTTCCTGAGCTCCTGCCCACTGCACGAGTGCGGTCACCTCTAGCTGACATCACGGGGCCTAGCTCAATATGGCAGGCAGAGTCTCTTCCTTCCGCAGGCCCCAGCAGCCTCCACACAGGATCACGGGGTCCACACCACAGCTCCAGAAACAACAGGTTTACTCAACAAATGACACTCTGCTTGCTAATATTCTTCCTGCCACTTGGTGAAGATGGGCAGAGAAGAGAGAGGAATCTCAGCTTAATCCTCAGCACCTTTCAAGGGTTCTGACTACAAAGATCACCCCACAGCAAGAACACGGAAGACCAATGAGAAAACAGGTAGAAACTCAAGAAGCTTGATGAGTGACAACATCAATGAGGGCATAAACAACACCCAAAGTCAGTGACACTATAAAGATGTTCAGGTCAAAAACATGAGAGCACAGGGGCTGGAGCGATAGCCCAGCGGGTATGGCATTTGCCTTGCACGCGCCGGCATGAGCCAGCCAGGGTTCAATCCCGGCATCCCATATGGTCCCCCGAGAACCGCCAGGAGTGATTCCTGAGTGCAGAGCCAGGAGAAACCCCTGAGCACTGCGGGTGTGACCATATATATATATATATATATATATATATATATATATATATATATATATATATATATATATATATATATATATATATATATATATATATATGTATGTATATGTATGTATATATATACATATATATATGTATATATGCACATATATACATATATATGTACATATATACATATATGTATGTATATATGTGTATATATATGTATATATATATATGTACACACATATATACATATATAGGGTCCTTTCGGCAAGCATATTTTATTCATCTCAGGATTATGAGATTGTTTGTCCCCTTCTCTACTTTTATGTATGTATCTTGTAATCACATAAAACATTTTTTTTAAAAAGACGAATTTTTTTTTTCCTGCTTTTTGGCTCTGCACTGAGGAACTACTCCTGGCGGTGCTTGGGGACCATATGGAATGCTGGGGATCGAACCCAGGTCGGCTGTGTGTAAGGCAAACGCCCTACGCTCTGGACTATCATTCCCCCCCAAAAGCTGAATTCTTTAGTCTCATTTTTCATAAAATGTCTTTCCATCCCCAGTTATTATATTCTAAAACTCATACTATGACTTTCCTGAAACAATAAGAAGCAAATGTTATCTCAATCTTCAATTTTATCTGAATCTTTATCATATTTTCATATTTCTATCATTAATAAACTTCTCTGCCAAAATAATCTTCCTTATATTCCTTTAAATCTTAATCACTTGTCACTTGTCTTCCCAATGTTCAAATGAGGTCCATTATTGTTACTGTTTTTGGCATATCAAATACACCACAGGTAGCTTGCCAGGCTCCGCCGTGGCTCTAAGTTCATCCCAGGGGCCCAATGGACCCAGTCTTTTCTAAAATGTGTTTACTCTTATTGTCATCTTGTCCCAGACCATTATGGTAGTGTACCAAGCATCCAGCATAGTTAGTGTCTCATCTAAGTGCTTGATTCATTTACTGGCTCCCTATTTATAGAAGTTTCTGGGACTTGTGACACTTTACATCAAAATCATCTGCCCTCAAAGTTACAGATTAAATAATCATCCTCTATAATAAGCATAACACAAAAGAGTTTTGCTAAAGCTTTTAATAATTATAAGACAACTACATGAATTAGAAGTGGAGTCATCATTAAGAGTTAAAGAAATAAAATAAACTTGGTTTGCCAAAGCTTGAACTAGACAGATGCATCTCCTTTGCCCTAAAACAGCAGTTAGAAATAGCTACATACTATTACTATGTTACTCAAAACATGCTCAGAAAAGAATGTCCACTAAGCATGTAATTAAGTTTAAAAAAACAGAGCTTAAACAGCTGCTCAGCGTACTGAAGACTCACATGCCTTCGCTGTGTGTATTCTAAATTTCTAAGAACACAGCTCAAATTATCAGAAGTCACAGAATACCAACTCCTACACTGAAGAATGCAGTGCACTGTTCAGAAAATATTGTGAGATGTTTAACAATGGATACTTGTTGATGGGCTAGTTTTATTCCAAAATGGATTTCTTCTCCTAAAATAACTGAATTTTCTAATGTTTGGTTTATAAAAGGTATTGAAAAATAAGTAGCTTATATCTGAATAAACTTAAGTAAAAACAAGAAATTCAAACTGTTTAAAAATATCTAAGTATTCCCCCACCCCCGCCAGGTGTGTGCGTGTCCCCTGCGTCTCCGCGGACCCAAACTGCCCCAGGGAAGAGCGGAAACTCCATCAACGGGGAACCAAGGCTAACTGCCTTGGTTTCACTGCGGAACCTCGGGCGCTGCGCTCCTGGGACCGGCTGAAAATCTCCGCCCCCCCCCAGGTGTGTGCGTGATCCCCTGCGTCTCCCGCGGACCCAAACTGCCCCAGGGAAGAGCGGAAACTCCATCAACGGGAACCAAGGCTAACTGCCTTGGTTTCACTCTGGAACCTCGGGCGCTGCGCTCCTGGGACCGGCTGAAAATCTCCCCCCCCCCCCGCCAGGTGTGTGCGTGATCCCTGCGTCTCCAGACCCAAACTGCCCCAGGGAAGAGCGGAAACTCCATCAACGGGAACCAAGGCTAACTGCCTTGGTTTCACCGCGGACCTTGGGCCCTGCGCTTCCGTAATCATCCCAAAACTCAAAACCGCGCCGGGCCCAGCGCGTTAGCCTCTTACTACCTATCTTGCATGAGGTACCACTGAACCTTGGTTCCTACATCCTTGCTACCCACCCAAACTCGCAAACAGACCAGACACCTACTAACTGTACTATCCTGTCATCCAAGACCCCACATTTGCAACCTACAATAGTCAAAATGGTAAGGCAACGCAAAGTTCCATCCAGCTCTGTGAGTGAAGTCACTAGTCCAGATGAGCCAAGCAATACCAATGAGTTATATAACCTCTCTGATAAGGAATTTCGGAAAGAAATGTTAAGGAGTCATAAGGAATTCAAAGAAGCAATGGAATGCAAACTCAATAAAATACAAGAGGACATGATAGAAGAAGTGAGGAAAATGCAAATGGAAATGACATATATTAAAAATGAGGTAAATGAAATGAAAAACACAGTGGAAAGCCAGCATAGCAGAATAATAGCTACTGAAGAAAGAATTAGTGATCTCGAAGACGCGTTCCAAAGATTCTCTACACAACACCAGAAGATAGAAAAAAAGACTCACAATTACCGAGACAGACAACAAGAGATAATCGGGATGAAGCCAGAAGAAACAACATACGGATCATTGGGGTCCCAGAAGGGCAAGAAGAAAACCCTGATGAAGAAGAAACTGTCAAAGCCATCATTGCTGAGAAGTTCCCGGAACTAAAAAACACTTGCCTCAAGATCCAGGAGGCCCGTAGGATACCTGCTAAAAGAAACCCCAACAAGAATACTCCAAGACACATCTTAATTAAAATGACAAAAACTATAGATAGAGATAGAATACTGAAAGCAGCAAGATCAAAGAAGGAAATCACATACAAAGGAACATCTCTAAGATTTACAGCAGACTTCTCTGATGAAACACTCCGAGCAAAGAAAACAATGGTGGGATATTGTGAAAAGGCTGAATGAACTGCAGGCCTCACCAAGAATTCTTTACCCGGCCAGACTCACATTCAGATATGAAGGAAAGATACACAACTTCATGGATAAGCAACAACTCAGGAACTTCATGGACTCAAAACCAACCTTAAAAGAAGGACTGAAGGGTCTACTGTAATCCGACCAAACCCATAAGCACAACAAGCTCAAACAGAAAGATGGCACAAAATCCGATGACAATAATCTCTCTCAATGTCAATGGTCTAAATGCACCAATTAAGAGACACAGAGTAACAAAATGGATTAAAAAAATTGAACCCAACATTCTGCTGTCTACAAGAAACACATCTGAATAATCAGAACAAACACAGACTCAAAGTCAAAGGTTGGAAGACCATTCTCCATGCAAACAATTCCTCCAAAAGGCTGGTGTGGCCATATTAGTATCAGATAATATAGACTTCAGGCTGAAAAAAGGTTAGAAGGGACAACGAAGGCCATTTCTTATTACTTAAGGGGTATGTACACCAGGAAGAAATTACACTACTAAACATATATGCACCCAACGAGGGGCCAGCAAAATACATAAAACAACTGCTAAGAGACCTCAAAGAAGACATTAACAGTAGCACAATAATAGTTGGAGACTTCAACACTGCTCTATCAACGATGGATAGATCAACAAGACTGAAACTCACCAAGGAAATATTGGCCCTGAAGGAAGAAATGGAAGAAAGAGAGCTAGTAGATATATACAGGGCTTTTCATGCCAAAAAAGCTGAATACATTTTTCTCTAGTGCACATGGAACATTCTCCAAGATAGACCACATGCTAAGCCACAAAGCATACCTCAATAAAATTAAAAGATAGAAATTGTGTCAGCTATCTTTTCAGACCATGATGCACTGAAAATGGAAGTTAACCGTACACAGAAACAGGGAGTCAAACCAAACACCTGGAAACTGAACAGCTCACTCCTGAACAACAAATGGGTCATAGAAGAAATCAAACAGGAAATCCAAAGATTTCTGGAAACAAATGAAAATGAAGACACCAACTATAAGAACTTGTGGGACACGGCAAAAGCCGTGTTAAGAGAATTTATAGCTCTGCAAGCATTCATCAGGAAACAAGAAAGGGCCCACATAAATAACCTGACTACACAGCTGAAGACATTAGAGAAAGACCAACAAAAGGAGCCCAACCCAGGCAGAAAAAAAGGAAATAATAAAACTTAGAGAGGAAATCAATGAGTTGGAAACCAAAAAAAACAATCAAAAGATTAATGAAACCAAGAGCTGGTTTTTTGAAAAAATAAACAAGATTGACAAACCATTGGCAAGACTTGTAAGGACAGGGAAAGAGAGAACCCAAATAAACAGAATCAGAAATAAAAGGGTGACATCACAACAGAAACCACAGAAATCAAAAGATCATCAGAGATTACTTTGAGAGCCTGTATGCCGTGAAACATGAGAATCTAGAAGAAATGGATCAATTCCTGAAGTCCTATAACCTCCCACGGCTGAAACAAGAAGACCTCCAATACCTGAATAAGCCTATCACCATTGAGGAAATAGAAACAGTAATTAAAAGACTTCCCAAACACAAAAGCCCAGGTCCAGACGGATTCCCTAGTGAACTCTACCAAACCTTTAAGGAGGACCTACTGCCAGTCCTGTTCAAGCTCTTCCAGGAAATAGAAGAAACAGAAACACTCCCAAACAGCTTCTACGAGGCACATATCACCCTGATACCCAAAGCAGGGAGAGACAACACAAAGAAAGAAAACTACAGACCAATATCCCTGATGAACACGGATGCTAAGATCTTCAACAAAATACTAGCAAACAGAATCCAAAGACTCATCAAGAAGATTATACATCATGACCAAGTAGGATTCATCCCGGGTATGCAAGGATGGTTCAACATTCGCAAGTCAATCAACATAATACATCATATCAATAAGAGAAAAAATAAAAACCATATGATCCTATCAATAGACGCAGAGAAAGCATTTGACAAGATCCAGCACCCGTTCATGATTAAAACCCTCCAGAAAATGGGAATTGAAGGGACTTTCCTCAAGATAGTTACAGCCATCTACCAAAAGCCCACAGCGAGCATCATTCTCAATGGGGGAAAAGTTGAAAGCCTTCCCCCTGAGATCAGGGACAAGACAAGGTTGCCCACTCTCACCTCTTTTATTCAATATAGTACTGGAAGTACTTGCCATAGCAATCAGAGAAGAAAAAGGACATCAAGGGCATCCAGATAGGCAAGGAAGAAGTCAAGCTATCATTATTTGCAGATGACATGATATTATACCTAGAGAACCCTAAACTCTCTACCAAAAAACTCCTAGAAACAATAGACGCATATAGTAGAGTGGCAGGATACAAAATCAACACGCAAAAGTCGGTGGCTTTCCTATATACAAATAACGAAAGAGAAGAAAGGGATATTAAGGAAACAATTCCATTCACAATTGTGCCACAGAAAATCAAATACCTAGGAATCAACTTACCCAAGTGTGTAAAGGACCTGTACAAAGAAAACTACAAGACACTGCTCCAAGAGATAAAAGAGGACACAAGGAAATGGAAACACATTCCCTGCTCATGGATGGGGAGAATCAACATTGTCAAAATGGTAATACTCCCTAGAGCTCTATACAGATTCAATGCAGTCCCTATGAGGATACCCATGACATTCTTCAAAGAAATTGACCAAACAATCCTGAAATTTGTATGGAGCGATAAACCCCCAAGGATAGCTAAAGCAATCCTCGGGAAAAAGAAGATGGGAGGCATCACCTTACCCAACTTCAAACTGTACTACAAGGCAGTAGTAATTAAAACAGCATGGTATTGGAATAAAAACAGACCCGTGGACCTATGGAATAGAATTGAGTATCCTGACACCCAACCTCAAACACATGATCATTTAATCTTTGATAAAGGTGCAACGAGTCTAAAATGGAGTAAGGAAAGCCTCTTCAATAAGTGGTGTTGGGAAAACTGGGCAGCGACATGTAAAAAAATGAATTTGGACCTGTGTCTAACACCATGCACAAAAATCAGATCAAAGTGGATTAAAGATCTCAATATCAGACTTGAATCCATAAAGTACATTGAAGAAAATATAGGAAAAACCCTCCATGACATTGAAGCTAAAGGCATCTTCAAAGATGAAACATCTCTAACAAAGCAACTAGAAGAAAAGATAAATATATGGGACTACATGAAACTAAAAAGCTTCTGCACCTCAAAAGAAACAGTGACTAAGATACAAAAGCAGTCCACAGAATGGGAAAGAATATTCACCCAATACTCATCTGATAAGGGGTTAATATCCAGGATATATCAGGCACTGGTAGAACTTTACAAGAAGAAAACAAACAACCCCATCAAAAAATGGGGAGAAGAAATGAACAGAAACTTCAGCAAGGAAGAAATTCGAATGGCCAAAAAACATATGAAAAAATGCTCATCATCACTAATCATCAGAGAGATGCAAATCAAAACAACAATGAGATACCACTTTACACCACAGAGACTGGCACATATTCAAAAGAACAAGAACAACAAGTGCTGGCGTGGGTGTGGGGAAAAGGGGACACTCATCCATTGTTGGTGGGAATGCCGGCTGGTACAGCCTTTCTGGAAAACAATATGGACATTCCTCCAAAGACTAGAAATTGAACTCCCATTTGACCCAGCCATACCACTCCTGGGAATCTACTCTGGGAAACCAAAAATGCAGCGGAAACACCATCCCTACTTTTATGTTCATAGCAGCATTATTCACAATAGCCAGAATCTGGAAGCAACCCGAGTGCCCGAAAATAGATGACTGGATAAAAAAGCTTTGGTACATCTACACAATGGAATACTATGCAGCTGTTAGGAAAAATGAAGTTATAAAATTTGCCTACAAATGGATGGACATGGAGAAGATTATGTTGAGCGAAATTAGCCAGAAGGAGAGAGACAGTTACAGAATGACTGCATTTATCTGCATAACATAAATATATAGGTACATATTATGATACCAATATCCAAGGTCAAGTGAAACATACATCAGGAGGTCCTGTCAAAGGTGGAAATTATCACAAACGTGTGGGAGTCAGAGGCTAGGTAAGACAGAAAATGGAACAGTGTGCTAACAATTGTGAGGGTACTAATGCCAACCTAGAACTGAGCATTAAATAGAGGCAAAAGGATACACATGACAACCCTTTAATGTATGTTCTGTAATCCATAGTCTGGAGAGGAAGGAAAAAGAAAGATAGAGAAATGGAAAGAAATAAAGAACCTGCCATGGAGGAGGGCTGGGGGGGAGGGAACGGGGACGTTGGTGGTGGGAGATGGGCACTGGTGGCGGGATGGGTGCTGCTACACTGTATGACCAAAACCCAAATATGAACTTTTTAATTGTATATCTTTGTAATTGTAAAAATAAAAAAATTAAAAAAAAATAAG
>JAJIBD010021732.1:0-63335 GCA_021461705.1 Cryptotis parvus
AAAGGAAAACAAGAGAGGAGAGTGAGTATTCGGAGGATGCACCAGCCAAGTAAAGACTTGAATTTCCAAACAGAAAAGATTCAAGATATTTTTAATTGGTAAAAAGGTAAAAGAAGCGCCAGGTGTGTGCGTGATCCCCGCGCCTCCGCTGACCCAAACTGCCCCAGGGAAGAGCGGAAACTCCATCAACGGGAACCAAGGCTAACTGCCTTGGTTTCACTGTGGAACCTTGGGCGCCGCGCCCCTGGGACCGGCTGAAAATCTCCCGCCCCCCGCCAGGTGTGTGCGTGATCCCCTGCGCCTCCGCGGACCCAAACTGCCCCAGGGAAGAGCGGAAACTCCATCAACGGGAACCAAGGCTAACTGCCTTGGTTTCACTGCGGAACCTTGGGCGCCGCGCCCCCTGGGACCGGGCTGAAAATCTCCGCCCCCCGCCAGGTGTGTGTGCGTGATCCCCGCGCCTCCGCTGACCCAAACTGCCCCAGGGAAGAGCGGGAAACTCCATCAACGGGAACCAAGGCTAACTGCCTTGGTTTCACCCGCGGAACCTTGGGCGCCGCGCCCCTGGGACCGGCTGAAAATCTCCCCCCCCCCCCGCCAGGTGTGTGCGTGATCCCCGCGCCTCCGCGGACCCAAACTGCCCCAGGGAAGAGCGGAAACTCCATCAACGGGAACCAAGGCTAACTGCCTTGGTTTCACCGCGGAACCTTGGGCCCCGCGCCCGATAATCATCCCCAAAACTCAAAACCGCTGACGCGCTTAGCGCCCGCGAACCTTTTACTACCTATCTTGCATGAGGTACCACTGAACCCTGGTTCCTACATCCTTGCTACCCACCCAAACTCCGCAAAACAGACCAGACACCTACTAACTGTACTATCCTGTCATCCAAGACCCCACATTTGCAACCTACAATAGTCAAAATGGTAAAGCAACGCAAAGTTCCATCCAGCTCTGTGAGTGAAGTCACTAGTCCAGATGAGCCAAGCAATACCAATGAGTTATATAACCTCTCTGATAAGGAATTTCGGAAAGAAATGTTAAGGAGTCATAAGGAATTCAAAGAAGCAATGGAATGCAAACTCAATAAAATACAAGAGGACATGATAGAAGAAGTGAGGAAAATGCAAATGGAAATGACATATATTAAAAAATGAGGTAAAATGAAATGAAAAACACAGTGGAAAGCCAGCATAGCAGAATAATAGCTACTGAAGAAAGAATTAGTGATCTCGAAGACGCTGCTCCAAAGATTCTCTACACAACACCAGAAGATAGAAAAAAAGACTCACAATTACCGAACAGACAACAAGAGATAATCGGGATGAAGCCAGAAGAAACAACATACGGATCATTGGGGTCCCAGAAGGGCAAGAAGAAAACCCTGATGAAGAAGAAACTGTCAAAGCCATCATTGCTGAGAAGTTCCCGAACTAAAAAACACTTGCCTCAAGATCCAGGAGGCCCGAGAGGATACCCAGCTAAAAGAAACCCCAACAAGAATACTCCAAGACACATCTTAATTAAAAATGACAAAAACTATAGATAGAGATAGAATACTGAAAGCAGCAAGATCAAAGAAGGAAATCACATACAAAGGAACATCTCTAAGATTTACAGCAGACTTCTCTGATGAAACACTCCGAGCAAGAAAACAATGGTGGGATATTGTGAAAAGGCTGAATGAACTGCAGGCCTCACCAAGAATTCTTTACCCGGCCAGACTCACATTCAGATATGAAGGAAAGATACACAACTTCATGGATAAGCAACAACTCAGGAACTTCATGGACTCAAAACCAACCTTAAAAGAAGGACTGAAGGGTCTACTGTAATACGACCAAACCCATAAGCACAACAAGCTCAAACAGAAAGATGGCACAAAATCCGATGACAATAATCTCTCTCAATGTCAATGGTCTAAATGCACCAATTAAGAGACACAGAGTAACAAAATGGATTAAAAAATTGAACCCAACATTCTGCTGTCTACAAGAAACACATCTGAATAATCAGAACAAACACAGACTCAAAGTCAAAGGTTGGAAGACCATTCTCCATGCAAACAATTCCTCCAAAAAGGCTGGTGTGGCCATATTAGTATCAGATAATATAGACTTCAGGCTGAAAAAGGTTAGAAGGGACAACGAAGGCCATTTCTTATTACTTAAGGGGTATGTACACCAGGAAGAAATTACACTACTAAACATATATGCACCCAACGAGGGGCCAGCAAAATACATAAAACAACTGCTAAGAGACCTCAAAGAAGACATTAACAGTAGCACAATAATAGTTGGAGACTTCAACACTGCTCTATCAACGATGGATAGATCAACAAGACTGAAACTCACCAAGGAAATATTGGCCCTGAAGGAAGAAATGGAAGAAAGAGAGCTAGTAGATATATACAGGGCTTTTCATGCCAAAAAAAGCTGAATACACATTTTTCTCTAGTGCACATGGAACATTCTCCAAGATAGACCACATGCTGAGCCACAAAGCATACCTCAATAAAATAAAAAGATAGAAATTGTGTCAGCTATCTTTTCAGACCATGATGCACTGAAAATGGAAGTTAACCGCACACAGAAACAGGGAGTCAAACCAAACACCTGGAAACTGAACAGCCCACTCCTGAACAACAAATGGGTCATAGAAGAAATCAAACAGGAAATCCAAAGATTTCTGGAAACAAATGAAAATGAAGACACCAACTATAAGAACTTGTGGGACACGGCAAAAGCCGTGTTAAGAGGGAAATTTATAGCTCTGCAAGCATTCATCAGGAAACAAGAAAGGGCCCACATAAATAACCTGACTACACAGCTGAAGACATTAGAGAAAGACCAACAAAAGGAGCCCAACCCAGGCAGAAAAAAAGGAAATAATAAAACTTAGAGAGGAAATCAATGAGTTGGAAACCAAAAAAACAATCCAAAAGATTAATGAAACCAAGAGCTGGTTTTTTGAAAAAATAAACAAGATTGACAAACCATTGGCAAGACTTGTAAGGACAGGGAAAGAGAGAACCCAAATAAACAGAATCAGAAATAAAAAGGGTGACATCACAACAGAAACCACAGAAATCCAAAAGATCATCAGAGATTACTTTGAGAGCCTGTATGCCGTGAAACATGAGAATCTAGAAGAAATGGATCAATTCCTGAAGTCCTATAACCTCCCACGGCTGAAACAAGAAGACCTCCAATACCTGAATAAGCCTATCACCATTGAGGAAATAGAAACAGTAATTAAAAGACTTCCCAAACACAAAAGCCCAGGTCCAGACGGATTCCCTAGTGAACTCTACCAAACCTTTAAGGAGGACCTACTGCCAGTCCTGTTCAAGCTCTTCCAGGAAATAGAAGAAACAGAAACACTCCCAAACAGCTTCTACGAGGCACATATCACCCTGATACCCAAAGCAGGGAGAGACAACACAAAGAAAGAAAACTACAGACCAATATCCCTGATGAACACGGATGCTAAGATCTTCAACAAAATACTAGCAAACAGAATCCAAAGACTCATCAAGAAGATTATACATCATGACCAAGTAGGATTCATCCCGGTATGCAAGGATGGTTCAACATTCGCAAGTCAATCAACATAATACATCATATCAATAAGAGAAAAAATAAAAACCATATGATCCTATCAATAGACGCAGAGAAAGCATTTGACAAGATCCAGCACCCGCTCATGATTAAAACCCTCCAGAAAATGGGGAATTGAAGGGACTTTCCTCAAGATAGTTACAGCCATCTACCAAAAGCCCACAGCGAGCATCATTCTCAATGGGGAAAAGTTGAAAGCCTTCCCCCTGAGATCAGGGACAAGACAAGGTTGCCCACTCTCACCTCTTTTATTCAATATAGTACTGGAAGTACTTGCCATAGCAATCAGAGAAGAAAAGGACATCAAGGGCATCCAGATAGGCAAGGAAGAAGTCAAGCTATCATTATTTGCAGATGACATGATATTATACCTAGAGAACCCTAAACTCTCTACCAAAAAACTCCTAGAAACAATAGACGATATAGTAGAGTGGCAGGATACAAAATCAACACGCAAAAGTCGGTGGCTTTCCTATATACAAATAACGAAAGAGAAGAAAGGGATATTAAGGAAACAATTCCATTCACAATTGTGCCACAGAAAATCAAATACCTAGGAATCAACTTACCCAAGTGTGTAAAGGACCTGTACAAAGAAAACTACAAGACACTGCTCCAAGAGATAAAAGAGGACACAAGGAAATGGAAACACATTCCCTGCTCATGGATGGGGGAGAATCAACATTGTCAAAATGGTAATACTCCCTAGAGCTCTATACAGATTCAATGCAGTCCCTATGAGGATACCCATGACATTCTTCAAAGAAATTGACCAAACAATCCTGAAATTTGTATGGAACGATAAACCCCCAAGGATAGCTAAAGCAATCCTCGGGAAAAAGAAGATGGGAGGCATCACCTACCCAACTTCAAACTGTACTACAAGGCAGTAGTAATTAAAACAGCATGGTATTGGAATAAAAACAGACCCGTGGACCTATGGAATAGAATTGAGTATCCTGACACCCAACCTCAAACACATGATCATTTAATCTTTGATAAAGGTGCAACGAGTCTAAAATGGAGTAAGGGAAAGCCTCTTCAATAAGTGGTGTTGGGAAAACTGGGCAGCGACATGTAAAAAAATGAATTTGGACCTGTGTCTAACACCATGCACAAAAATCAGATCAAAGTGGATTAAAGATCTCAATATCAGACTTGAATCCATAAAGTACATTGAAGAAAATATAGGAAAAACCCTCCATGACATTGAAGCTAAAGGCATCTTCAAAGATGAAACATCTCTAACAAAGCAACTAGAAGAAAAGATAAATATATGGGACTACATGAAACTAAAAAGCTTCTGCACCTCAAAAGAAACAGTGACTAAGATACAAAAAGCAGTCCACAGAATGGGAAAGAATATTCACCCAATACTCATCTGATAAGGGGTTAATATCCAGGATATATCAGGCACTGGTAGAACTTTACAAGAAGAAAACAAACAACCCCATCAAAAAATGGGGGAGAAGAAATGAACAGAAACTTCAGCAAGGGAAGAAATTCGAATGGCCAAAAAACATATGAAAAAAATGCTCATCATCACTAATCATCAGAGAGATGCAAATCAAAACAACAATGAGATACCACTTTACACCACAGAGACTGGCACATATTCAAAAGAACAAGAACAACAAGTGCTGGCGTGGGTGTGGGGAAAAGGGGACACTCATCCATTGTTGGTGGGAATGCCGGCTGGTACAGCCTTTCTGGAAAACAATATGGACATTCCTCCAAAGACTAGAAATTGAACTCCCATTTGACCCAGCCATACCACTCCTGGGAATCTACTCTGGGAAACCAAAAATACGCAGCGGAAACACCATCCCTACTTTTATGTTCATAGCAGCATTATTCACAATAGCCAGAATCTGGAAGCAACCCGAAAGTGCCCGAAAATAGATGACTGGATAAAAAGCTTTGGTACATCTACACAATGGAATACTATGCAGCTGTTAGAAAAATGAAGTTATAAAATTTGCCTACAAATGGATGGACATGGAGAAGATTATGTTGGAGCGAAATTAGCCAGAAGGAGAGAGACAGTTACAGAATGACTGCATTTATCTGCATAACATAAATATATAGGTACATATTATGATACCAATATCCAAGGTCAAGTGAAACATACATCAGGAGGTCCTGTCAAAGGTGGAAATTATCACAAACGTGTGGGAGTCAGGAGGCTAGGTAAGACAGAAAATGGAACAGTGTGCTAACAATTGTGAGGGTACTAATGCCAACCTAGAACTGAGCATTAAATAGAGGCAAAAGGATACACATGACAACCCTTTAATGTATGTTCTGTAATCCATAGTCTGGAGAGGAAGGAAAAGAGAAAGATAGAGAAATGGAAAGAAATAAAGAACCTGCCATGGAGGAGGGCTGGGGGAGGGGGAGGGAACCGGGGACGTTGGTGGTGGGAGATGGGCACTGGTGGCGGGATGGGTGCTGCTACACTGTATGACCAAAACCCAAATATGAACTTTTTAATTGTATATCTTTGTAATTGTAAAAATAAAAAAATTAAAAAAAAGGTAAAAGAAGCAGTAGCTCATAAATCAAGTTCAATTAAGTTTTAGAAATGTGAAAACAGGGGCCGGAGTGATAGCCCAGCGGGTAAGGCGTTTACCTTGCATGCGGCTGGCCCATGCCGGCCTGGATTTGATCCCGGCATCCCATATGGTCCCCTGAGCACTGCCAGGAGTAATTCCTGAGTGCAGAGCCAGGAGAAACCCCTGAGCATGTCCGGTGTGACCCAAAAAGCAAAAAAAAAAATGTGAAAAGGAATTTTTACATGCTCAATGATGTATTCGGAATTTTTTTAAATTCTTTCATTTGATAAAATGGTTAAAGTGAAAAAACAAAGATTGGGACATTCATTAACTTTTCTTTTTGTTTTAGGGCCACAACTGGTAGTGCTTAGGGCCTTATACCTGGTGGGCTTGGAAGAACGTATGGGGGTAGCTGGAATTGAACATGGTTCTGCCCGTATGCAAGGCAAGCACCCCTCCCAGTGTGTTAGCACTCTAGCACAAGGTTTTGACATTTAAAAGACTCACTTTTATGGACTATCTCCTCACAAAGCCAATTAAAAATATAGAAAATAGTAATAATGACATTTTCCTATATGCTCATGTCTTTTCTGAGGCAAAGCCTCAGATGCTGTTTTTCAAGGCAAGAAAAGACTGCAGGTAGCAAGTAGTTAAACGTGCCTAACACACTATTCATGTAATAGTCAGAGTAGTGATTGTGTCCTCGAATGAGGAAAGTTGTTGCCCATTTCCACTTGGAGTTGCAAGGCTATACATCTCAGCCTATCACCATCTGCATGCATATTATAGTAAGGAAATGCATTTTCTTAGTTGCTCTCCATCCTCTTCCGCTCAGCAGCAGTTTTCATACATGATTAAAATTCAGATAGGCTTTTCCACATTAACCTTGTGATGTCTGATAGGGAGGACAGAGACAGATACAGCCCTGCTGAAATGTATACACATAATCCATAATGAATAACGGAGTCTCCTCAGTGGCCATGACAGGGCATCACATACGGACTGAGGGCTAGATTGAGGAGGGCTCTTGGTCCCAAAGAGCAAGCAATATTTCACTCTCGGGATAAGTCTGCAATTTAAAACACTACCAAAATCTCTCTCTGTTTGCCCAACTAGGCTTATCATTCTACAACCAGGGAGAAGGACTCAGTCACAGCAGTTATTAATCTCCCTTTCCCACGGGTCCTTGGTTTAGGTTACAGTGAAAATGCTGTCAAAGTGTTGCTCCTCAGCACCCCGTTCTCTGCTCTGGCATGTACAACCTGGCCAGGCATAGTTGTGACCTTCTGTCTTGCAGACAATCCAGCAGAATTGTGAAGGCAGCAAGATGTTTTGGGGCCAATATCAGCACCCCCTATAGGGGTGCTGTGTTAATGACCCACGAGGCTTGCTGTTGGTGTTTCCAGGAGCAGAAAAAAAAGTCAGGTCTGCTATGAAAACCTAATCCTAATGGACATATCTTCATTTTCTGTTTTCTTCAAAGGGTAACATTATTTTCCTGAATTAATCAGGCTGATCCATGTCTGTCCATGCATTAATGCACATTGCTTCTCAGACTTAGATATGCTTAAACTTTGATTATTGGCAATGATATTTTCCTCATGTAGATTTTAAGTCACTTAAATGATTGAAAGATTTTCTATTGCACAATCATGGCTGCTTTTTCACACATTTTAAACACTAACATGGAAATCTTGCTCTCTACTCCTGTGTGTTAAGGCTGAAGTCTTCACTGGATAATTGCTGGGTGAACAAACACCAATAAAACATGGAGCTTTCTAGTTATTTGCTATGTTCACAGTGGATTTTATTATGAATTAAGATAGAAATTAAGTCTGGTTATGTGGCTAGTATTTATAAATTTCAGCTTGTGTTACCCTGTTTTAATATATTCAAGTGAAGGAATAATGAAACCGTGGCATATACACACAACTGTACAGCAATAAGAAAAAAATGTAGTCTTGCAGTTCACTGCAGCTGGAGGGTACTGGAAGGTGTCATGTCCATGTTAAGTGAAATAAGTCAGAGAAAGAAGGACAAATACTGGATGAGATCATTCATCTGTGGCACACGGAGAAAACCAAACAAGAAAATAAACTGTCAAATAATGATAAAACTTTGGCCTTGGATTATTAAACAGGCATTGCCAAAAAGGTGAGCAGGTATAGGGAGTGGAAAATGAAGAAGCAGACTAGGAGCATCTGAGATTATTGATACCTGGAGAATGCCATGGTCCGCTATGCTCAAGGCAAACCCCTTACCTGCATATTATTTCTCTAGTAACAGTATTCTCACACATTAGCTGTGCTAGGGTGAGTGTATTCTTTATTCCTGCTGAACTTTCTTTTGAGGCCATTGCACTTTTATTGCTCGGTATCTACCTACTGTATGTGATGGAAACAGTATTGCAGCATCCTCATAAATGTTTTAGATCTGCATAGAAATACTTGCCAAAGCAAAGTTTGTCTTCACCTGACAATGTTGGCTGGATGGTTTTCATGCACTGCAAAGCAAGGCTGATATGGCTCAGTGTTTATTGGGGTCTACCTGATCATTGAAGTGGTGTTTGGGGGACACCAGGGCAATACCTGGCAGTGTTGGGTGGGGAGGGATGCTGTTATATCATATCAGTACCTTATTCACTCCTGTTTTGAGCTATTTCCCTAGCTCCATATTCTAATTATTTCATCAATTGATACATGCATTAACACTAGGTTAACAAAATCGTTGCCTAGGATTAATAAAAACTGCAAGTGAAACAGTGAAAAAGTGTAACAGTGAAAAAGAATGAGTATATTCACTGCATCAGTTACTTAGACTATTCTTTTGTCTTATGGTCCATAAGTAAAGTTGCTACAGAGATAAATATAAGAGATAATGCTGTATTAGTATAATCCTATAAACTGACTGATTATTTCAATAAGTTAAGCGCACCAAAAATTTTACATCAAGAAATTGTTATGTAGTAATGATAGTCTATATAAGACGACATTGTTTTTAAAAGGTGCAAAATTTTTATGGGTGTTGTGACTGGTGCTGTAACATAGTATGCCTAAAACTCAACTATAAGCAACTTTGCTGTCAAAGTTTTCTAATAAAAAAATTCAACACAATAAAACCCAAGATGTTTTGCCTTCTAATAATGAATAAACCAGTATATTTATGTTTAATGGTTATGAAAATAAAAAATTTAATAAAAAATTTCGGAATATATAAATGAAGTCTTATTTATAATATATATTTGTAATATATAAATTTGTAATATAAATATATCACAAATCCTATAAATTTGTAAAATTTGTACACAAATAATATAAATTTGTAATACACAAATAATATAAATTTGTAATACAC
This sequence comes from Cryptotis parvus, assembly GCA_021461705.1. NCBI lineage: Eukaryota > Metazoa > Chordata > Mammalia > Eulipotyphla > Soricidae > Cryptotis > Cryptotis parvus. The sequence goes on from JAJIBD010021732.1 coordinate 9,530, forward strand.
AAATAATATAAATTTATAATACACAAATAATATAAATTTGTAATATATAAATGAAGTCTTATTTTTTGTCTGGGAAGCAAACATAAAATTGTGAAACTTAGTAACAAGATGAATTTTACACAAAATGGAACCAAGGGAACTTCGTGGTTTTTAAAATGGCATTCTCCAGATGTAGAGAGAGGCAACAGTTGTATTAGCATTATTTTGATCAATTGTTAGAATTCTAATGTTGAAGTTAAGTAAAGATAAACAAAAAATTCAATATTTCAGGACACCTTGAATTGCTGAGAGACAAAAGGCAATAAAAATGAAACAAATTTTATAGGAAGACTAATATATTTGAGAATTTACCACCTGTGAAGACAAGGAAAGATATGATTTTCTGATTTTGTAATAATTTGAATGGATATTGTTAACAGAGTCAAGAATCCAGAATTAGTTATCAAAGAATGTAGAAGATGTTTATATTGTACATATGTGGAACTTAAGGGTTGTTTTGTTATTTTTGGAACACACCAGCTGTGTGGTGGGACTAGGGGCACAATTTCTCTCTGGATGCTCCTGAAGATGCCCAAGAGTCATTGCCAGTGGTGCTTAGGGGACCATTTGGTACCTAGGGGTTGATCCCTGGCCTCCCAAATGCAACGTTTGCAGTTAGCCCATTGCAGTCCAAATGTAGCCCCAGAATTTAAGCTAGGTTCTCTTATTTTTGAAGCATGTCATTTAGATATCAAGAGATAGATTTGTGGAGTTTAGGAAAGCAGTACCTGCCCTGTGGTGTCACAAAGATAGATTTGTGTTGTCTGCATTTAAATTGCTGAAGCAATAGTACTGTGTGCTATTTCCTAAGGAAAAATAACTAGAAAGTTTGGACAAAGTATGTTGTGACAAATATTTAAGAGGAGATGTTTTGTTTAGAATATTTGGATTAATTTCAAGAAGAAATTGATAAGTATTTCTATATCCCAAGGTATGAATGCTTTTTATTCATTAGAATGGGTTATATCATTTGAACAAAGTATTGAATTGCACCTTAGTGTGAAATTAAGTTTTTGGTTTCTGCTGCACAAGGGAGAAAGCTGTTTAGGGTAAAGACAAAGTAAAATTAGGCTGATTTAATTAGCTTCATCTATAGTTCTTTTGTTTTCTTTCTCTTCTCTCACTGTCCTCACCCTCCCTCTCTCTTTCCTGTTTTTCCTTTTGTTTTTGGACCTCTAGCTGTAGTGTTTGGAAGCCTTTCACTCCAGAGGTATTGGATGCATTCTCCTTTTTCTCTAGTTCTACAGGCAACAGTACTCCAAATAGTTCCTAGGCTTCAACACTCGCCTTATCAAAGAAACTTCTGCCATTGATATGATTCTTTTATTCATTGTAGTACAGGACTTCTATTTTTCTCAACATGTTTTAATTAAGTATTATGAGTTCAATGGCATTAGTATTATCATTTTAGGCCTTTACTATTTCTTAAAATGTCCAACTGCACAAAAAAACAGCATCCCTAATTCTATCAGTGCTCCTAGGTCCCGTCCTAGACCCACCCTGATTATGGAAGACTCAGTTATGTAGGTAGAATCCCAGGATTGGCTTTCATTGATCACTGTAATAGAGATAACATCTCTTTTGAATGTTGTTTGATGAGTTCCTTTCTTATTTTCAAAAGTGATAAAATACCATATTAACTACGTTAAGTGTACAGTAAAATTGTATTAACTATAGTGTACATTTGTTGTGCAAACTCTGTAAAACTTTTTTTTTATTTTGTAAAGCTCTGTGTCTATTGAACTGCTCCTTTTCTCCAGTCCTTATACCTGGATGTCTCTTCTTTATATATGCTATTAACCTCTTACCAAGTACATGGTTTGCAAATATTTTATTTTCCATTCTGTGAGTAGATTTTCCTAGTATGTTACTTCTTTTGATGACAGGTTTGGTGTAATATTATTTGCCTATTTTTTTTTTTTGTCCTTTACTCACTTTCAAGGTGATATAGTTAAATACTCACTTTAAGAAGACATTTGAGCATTGACTAAGAAAGTTAGCAGATCACCAGTTTAATTTTTTCAGACCTTGGGACGTATTTTCTCACCATTTGCTACTGTATATCTAATTTTATTTAAATTAGAGTTTACTAATCAGCATAATTTTTTAGAGACCCTTGGGAGGTCATCTTTCTCCTTGACAAGATTTGGGCCATACATATATTCTTTGCTGATTCTACCACAATGACCTCTTCTTATTGCTCTCTGTATAGTGCAATAATAGTCAATGAAGGAAGAACATTTTCCAAAGTCAATGAATTGGGAAAGGAAAATAGTTCAGAAACCACAGAGGAGTTGCATGTTGTTCCTTATTGACTAGGTCTAGAAACAAAGCTGCTGGGTGCAGTTTAAGAAGTTGCTGTTGCAAGCAGGGTTTGTTCAGTTTACTAAATGTATTGACTGTAGGATATAAATAAATCCTTTTCAAACAGATTAAAATGCAGTGCAATTACAAAAAAGAACCATCCATTCTTCTCTCGACTCTCAGGAGAGAGGGAATAACAGCTGATACTGCCACTTGCCTCAAGAGAAAGCATACTGCTTCCCCTTCGTTGCCTCCCTTTTAGAGTGCTACTTCTCATTGCCACTTGATTGATAGAAGAGCAAGGATTACTGTATCCTCTCAGTCTCCATTTTCCTTTAAATTAATTAAGAGTGCTATACATAAAATAATCCCTTTAACCCTGTAAAGATTAAGTCAGGTCCAACAATCTAGTTAGTCTTTGCTGTCTCAACAAGGTGAATCTGAATCATTGGGAAGGGGACTTAATACTGGTCAAGGAAAATGACAACTCTATTGTCAATGTCATATACAGATAATAATTCCATTTTTATAAATCGGCCACTGAAAATATTGATCATGTATCACTTGACTTCCGTTAGACTTATACTGTCTAAAAAGGGACTCTCTTACAGCCAGAGTTTATCATCATTCACAAAGAGCCTGTTATTGCCTCCAGAACTTTTTGTTCTACTTCTCTTGTTGTTTGGGATGCTATAATGGACTTCTGTAGACTGGATGAAACATAAATAGCAGCAATGTGTCTCTTGGAGTTCTAGTGACTGGGAAGTCCAGCATTAAGCTTTCACAGATTAAGTGTTTTGTGAAAATCACTTCCCTGGATCATTGAAAGCTGACTTTTTGCTGTGACACAACCTGTTGGGAGGTGAAAGGGAACTCTCTGGAGTATTATTTATGGGAACACTAATCCATCATAAAGGAAGATCTATTGTTTTCTCACTGATTTATTTCTCTTATCACCTCCTCAAGGACCTACCTCCATAAACCAGCATATTAAGAGTTAGGGTTTAGCACATAACGTGGAAGGCTAAGATAAATTTTGTATAACCCTTGTTATATTGCTGCTTTCATCTTTTCAGTATTGATGGTCAAAATGACAATATCACTGTTTTTAGGTTTTTATTTTCTCTAGGATGGCATTAGTGCTGTCCAGAATGTATTTAGTTATCTCTGTCCAGTGATAATGACCCAGCGAATTTACAGATGTCACTCAAAAATTCCCCAATACAAATAGAATAATGTTTTTTATGAGAAAAACTACTTGGAGATTTGAATATCCTGTAAAAAAGACAAAGAAATTACATTTTTATCTTCCAACATTATAATGTATTGGATTGGCTGTTGTGATACAAGAGAAAATTAATATTTTACCTGAAGGATGAATGTGATCAAGAAAATATGATTTGAGGAAATATTTAGTGCTTGATATCAAATCACTTTTCTGATGATGAAACATTTTATGAAGAGTAAATGAAAGAAAATGAGTGCTACAGTGTAATAGAACATAGACAAATCTACATCGAAACTCTATTAGCAAGATGAAGTGTGGTCCAGGTGTCTTACAGCTGCCAACAGTACAATTTTTCATAGTGTTTGAAATGATTTTTGAATGCTTGTTAAAATGAAAAACAGTCTACAAGAAAGTGTGATTATTAGTATATGGAAATTAACCCCTGGTAGTAATATAGTTCATAGCTCTTGGACTCAGGAACTGACCACTTAATTTATACTTTAACTCTCATTTTAAATTTCAATAAAGGTAACTTTTGACTTTCTATTCTGAATAAATTATGAGCCTTGGGCATTTGCAAATATCTAGGGAAGTCTCATGCATCCTTGCCTTAGATTCTCTGACTGTAAACATCTTATATAATGATAGAAAAGTAAGAAAGCTATAAACTTATATTGGTTAGAGCTTATCAGATTTCATGAAATATATAAGTATGGAGATTATTTTAGAAAAGGTTTTTTTTGTTTTATTTTCTTTTTTTTAAATTTGTCATCAAATCTGTCAGTACTCTAGGCTTTTATCACCCAGTTCTAGGCTTAGGGATCACTCCCTGGCAGTTCTCAGTGTAATTCTAGGAACGAAAACTGCACTGAACAGGTGCAAGGCAGGTACCTTTCCTGCTGTACTATCCAACCCCAGAAAAAAAATTTTTAATCATAGTCTGTTCCTAGTTCTTTTTGGCTGAAAATCAAGCCTTGTATAAAATGTCAAAAAGGTACAAATAGATTCTTATCACTTAAAGAAACTGCATATAATGTGTGTCATAACCTCAAATTGTCTGCCAAGTCAGGCTCTTGTGACTTGGACCAAATTCTGATCTTCTTCAGAATGGATTGCCAGCAGGAGGATTGCCTTGATCTATCCTTAGCAACAGCCTTTTATCCATGAGATTAAGTTTACTTCAATTAAGGGGGATAATATGGGTTATATTCTAGAGTTTCAGATATCTATTGAGAATATTTTGGCTTTCAATTTTCAAAAAGTGTGCTCAAATTATTTTTGCAAGTTGTATGAAGTTATCTATTTTTACATATTTATAATTTGACTTGAGTGTTTGTGATATGACTGAGGCTTTGTGAGACAATGATATGCTTGCTTCACTTGCCCTATTCCTATTAGAATTGGCAGATGCTTTCAGTCTGTCACACTGTAGTAAAGTAATAAATATAGTTGGAAATTAATTGTTCTTTTGACTGTTATAGTGGCACCAGATGCTTCGTTTTTTCTTTCTTATGTGTGCTGCAAACCACTGAAATTTCCCTGGCTTTTGAATTCAAATAGTCTGGGACCAGATACAGAAATGATTTCTTTTGGTGTAACAAGTGAAGGATCTCCTGTATTCTTGTTTCCTGGGTGTGCAAGCAGCTTATATTTACAAATTTTCTAGCTATTTATTGAGTAACTTATTGAAGGGGATTCCTTCTTCACTGCTTCAGTCATTCCAGATCTTCTGCTAAATATGAGACTTTTAAAAAAAATATTTTATCACTTCAGATAAGTCACTTCACTGTTTTAGGATTGTTTTATCATAAAATGATAGATACTGAGTCAAATTTACTTGTGCTCTATAATTTGATGATTAATTTATTAATTACAACTTCTAAGAATAAAGATAAATTCTGAAAATGTTCACTAATTAGAATAATTGTGTATATACACAGTTAAGTATATATAGCAAAGCAACATATGTATGTTGGAAAAATTTCTAAAATACATTCTTAATGTGGAAAGAGAACATTACTTCCGTTATCCTCTAAACCCATTCTGTTATGCATAAGAGAAATACAGATAACATTAACATTTTTGCATTCCTTGTCTAGCAATATGCAAATATGCATATATGCAATTGAAATCTTTACAAAATCAGAATTTGTCTTATACAAGCATTGCCTGCTTTTCTTCAGAAATATATGTATATATATATATATATACACATATATATAAAACCATTGCAGTACTATTTATCATTTGCATTATAACTCTTGTATGATTACAATTTATTGAAGCATTTTTCTATGGTTACAGATTAGGTTGTTTTGAGTTTTTACCTATTATAAGCCACATGATTTATATTTTTTCAAATATACTGTATGAGTCAGTAGTTTTACTGTCACTGTTACAGAGGAGAGAGATTTGAAATATTGCTACTTGAGTAAGTTATTGTTTTTTCCTTTCTCTCTACACCGTATGACTAATTAATTGCTTTTATTTTTCTTCTTAATTATACCTTTGTGCTTATTTTGATTTATATATCCTGGGATTCCTCCCCCTCCTTATCTAATATCACCTGTTGTTCTTTTTTTATATAGAGCAAAATTAAGACATCCCTAAATTCTAAATGGTTGAGTACAATAAAGTGTATTATTTGACTTGCACTTATTTATAAGCAGGCACTAAAAATATTTTGTTTCATGCCATTTCATTGTAACACTGATAAAAGCAATTTATCGTAAGCCAGGGTCATTTTCTGTGTGTTTTCTCCTACTACTGCAGTTTCTTCCCCTATTTCAAAGATGTACTTGCTAGGTTCACTTAGAGTTAAAATTGCTCTAATGGTAGTTAGTGTCTTTGTATGTGTGTAAAGTATGACCTATGGCAAAGGACATCCTGTCCAGTGTTGGTTCTCACCTAGCACTTGAAGGCTGTGAAAACAGGTGCTACCACTTACAACTCTGAACTGGAGTAAGCAGGTTGGAAATTGAATAAATGAATTGATACAAGCTACTGTTTAAGTTAATGTCAATTACTATTTAATGTTAGAAATGATTTTGGCATTTTGAACTTTTGTGATGCTTTGGTAATCGGAAATATGCTGTTTTAATTTAACTCTTGTGTATATCAGTTATCTTATGATAAAATTGATTTAATTATATGTCATTTCACTTTACTATTGCAGTTTAACATGTAGAACTGAATGTGCTTTGGTTTTCTCTGATATTTCTTATCAAAGTTAAAAATGTTAGTAACGGTGGTCAAGAAAAGTTATGGAATAAGTAAATCAAGAAAGGTATACTAGCTGAATAAGTAACAGAATATAATGCCCATGTGATCTATTGCCTAATAAAAATCATTGTAGACTTGAAATTGATAGTAAAAGATGCATGACAATTGAGCCTTTATAGATAGTTTATATTAATATTGCATTGTGCTTAATTTACACCAATTCTCAAATTTTCCAAAAATTTGGGGAGAAAAATACATAAAGAGAGATATAGATATATAGAGTTAGATGAACATCAAATAGGTTATAGAGGATCAAAGAAGAAATCAAAAGATTCCTGGAAACAAATGAGAATGAGTACAAGTGCTAGCAGAACTTATAGGAAACAGCTAAAGCAGAGTTAAGAGGAAAGTTATAGCTCTGCAAGCACTCTTCAGGAAGGAAGAAAGAGTCTACATGAATAATTTGACTTCACAGTTTTAGGTCTTAGAAAATGACCAGCAAAAGGAGCCACAATCAGGCATGAAGGAGATAATAAAACTCAGAGCAGAAATCAATGAGCTGGAATCCAAAGAAACAATAAAAAAGTTCAATGAAACCTTGAGTTTCTTCTTTGAAAAATAAATAAGACTGATAAACCACTAGCCAGACTCACAAAGATAGAGACAACCCTAATAAACTGAATCAGAAATGAAAAGGCTAACATTACTACATGAAATACACAAGCCCAAAAGATTACAGAATTTACCTGGAGAGTTTGTATTCCATAAAAGTAGAGAATTTTGAACAAATGGATAAATTCCTAAGTTCTGATAACCTCCCAACGCTGAACGAAGACTTGATATATTTGAATACGTCTATTACTATCAAGAAAATTGAAATAGTTATCTGAAGTCTTTCCCCAAAAAACTCTGATCCAGATGAATTCACTAGTTTATTCTTCCAAACCTTAAAAGAGGACCATTTACCAATAATTTTCAAGATTTTACAGAAAACTGAAGAAATAGAAACAGTCCCAAACTTAAATCATCCTGATACAAAAAACATGACAAAAACAATAAAATTACAGGCCAATATGCCTTAAGAACAGGTATCTAAAAATCTTTAACAAAATACTTGCAGATATAATACAACAATTCATCAAAGAGATCATACATTGTGACCAAATAGAATTCATCTGAGATTGCAAAGATGACATTTGCAAGTCAATTAACATATGATATATTAATAAAATAAAAAAACATATTTTATTTCAGTAGATGTAGAGAAAGCATTTGACAAGATCCAACATGTGTTCATAATAAAAATACTCCACAAAATGGGACTTGAAGAAACTTTCCTCAGTATAGTCAATACTATCTACTAAATGTGTGTGGGATGGAGACTAGGTAAGATAGAGAAGGGCCCAGCATGACAATAATAGTTGGATATGGTTATGCTGAACTAGAACTGAGTGTTAAAAGTAGGTAAAAGGATATACATGATAAACTTTCAGTATCTATGGCAAACCACAATGCACAAAAGGAGAGGGGGGTTGTCATAAAGGCAGGTTGTGGGGAGGTGGGTGCTAGGGATATTGGTGCTGAGAAATGTGAACTGCTGGAGGGATGGCTTTGGAACACTGTATGACTGAAACCCAATATGAATAGCTTTGTAATGGTTCATCAAATGGTGATTCAATAAAAAATAAGTCTAAGAGTAATTGGAGGAATTACCTGCCTAACAATGTATCCATCAAATTACATTGTTCTAAAATGAACTTGAAATATCATATATACAAATGAAGTGTTATTTGAGGGGATAAAAACAACTGATTTTTAGCTAGAAAGAATCAAAAAAGCTAACTTTATCAATCAGGTGAAATTGGCCATGCATCACTGTATCACTGTCTTCCCGTTTATCTTTGATTTGCTCCAGCGGGCACCAGTAACATCTCCATATGACCTGTCTCATGCAAGTAGAGCCCAAGGGAACCTGCTTGCTTCAGGAACATAAAGAGCCTCAAACCAATCCATCAGGTCATGGGAATGAAGTCTATAATTGTTACTGGTATCTGGCATATCAAATACGACATGGGTAGCTTGTCAGGCTCTGCCGTGTGGGTAGCATACTCTTGTAGTCATCTCAAAATCCAGCATTTATTGATGAACAGCGCAAAACAAGCGGCCGCGAGCCGGGCTGTGATAGGCTGGTCTGTTGGGTGGAGTTCTGACGAGGAGGAAGTCCGGATGTTGAAAATGGAGGCCCTCATGGAGTGGGGGGTTGTCTGGCTTGTTGTAAGGCTCTGCTGGGGTGGTGGGCCAGGGCTAGAACCTTCCATCCCTCCAGGGCACCTCATGAGTGGCTGGGTACAGTGAGAGTCAGTAGCAGCTCTGCCTCATGTCTGTCTCTGGATCAGCATACCTGGGCCGGATTAAAAAAAACTGCAGCAGGGTGGATCTCGATGAGCCGGGCTGTGATAGGCTGGTCTGCTGGGTGGAGTTCTGACCAAGAGGAAGTCTGGATGTGGAAAATGGAGGTCCTCATGGAGTAGGGGGTCATCTGGCTTGTTGTGAGGCTCTGCTGGGGTGGTGGGCCAGGGCTAGAACCTGCCATCCCTCACGGGCACCTCATGAGCGGTTGGGCACAGTGAGAGTCAGTAGCAGCTCTGCCTCATGTCTGTCTCTGGATCAGCATACCTGGGCCGGATTAAAAGAGAGTGCAGCAAGGTGGATCTCAATGAGCCTGGCTGTGATAGGCTGTCTGCTGGGTGGAGTTCTGGGCCGGACTAAAATTGACTGCAGCAGGGTGGATCTCGATGAGCTGGGCTGTGATAGGCTGGTTTGATGGGTGGAGTTCTGACGAGGAGGAAGTCCAGATGTGGAAAATGGAGGTCCTCATGGAGTGGGGGGGTCGTCTGGCTTGTTGTGAGGCTCTGCTGGGCCGGAATTGGCCATGCATAGGAAGTAAAATTTGCTCAGACTTTACCAGATCTAACCCTGAAGTCTGTCCCACTGCAAACCCTTAGCCTCTGGGGACGTGGACCTCTCCAAGGCCTTACTTTATCAATTCAGGTGAAAATTCACAATGCCCCTAACCAAAACAGACTTTCCTAAGTTTGAAAATTCTAAAATTATCCACAGAGTCCCCAGACAAACTCTAACACTAACACTAGGCTTCTATGTGGAAATCTAGGTCTCACCTACAAAAAGCCACCTTAAGGTGAGCTACCCAAGAGACCAATTAGACAAAACAGAAGAATAACGTAAGACTAAACTTCCACTGACAATTAAGAAGAGAGACAAACCTGGCCACTAGGGCTCTATCACAGTCCTGACATTACCTAACCTAGTCCTAACACTAACCCTAAATTTATAAGAACCCCGACATGTCAAATGTCTTGATCTTTAAAGTAAGTGAACATTCCAAATTTTCCAACACATAAATTGCCTTTGGTGATTTTAAATGAGCCATATCCATCAACTACACTTCTATAAATGCTAAACCTAACCCTAGCCCCTATCTACAAATGGGCCCTCACTTATAAACTACATGTTGATGGTGCATCAATTCAGAGAGGAGATGCACGGTCAGACCTGTACCTTGCTTATTCCATTTATATCTCTAAAGAGAGCAAAAAAGGCCCTAACTCCTTCACGGTTGAATCCATAACTCGCCCTGAAATCTGTCCCCCTGTGAGTCTTATGCCTCTGCACATGGAACTCTCAGAGGGTTACTTAATCAATCAGGCTAAAATTCACAATTCCCCTAACCATAACTGGCCTCCTTAAGTATTAATATTGCAAAATTAGTCATGTGGGCTCAGGAGAACCACTAACCCTAACTTAGACCTTCATGTTGCTAACACTAGCTCTAACCTACACAAAGCCTGCCCTTATGGGCAGAAAGCTAAAGGGAAGCAATTTGACCGAACAGAACAATTGCCAAAGATTTTATCTTTCATTGACAATCAGCAGGAGAGACAAACCTGGGCACTGGGCCTCTCAGACTTAACCCTCACCTAGTCCTAACGCTAATGCTAAATTTATATGAACCACAACATGTCAGGGGCCTTGCTCTTTAAAGTAGGCAAACATTTCCAATTTCTCAACATATAAATTGTCTTTGGTGATTTGAATGAGCCAGATTGATAGCCTACCACTCTCACAAACTCTAATCCTGCCCTGGTCGTGATCTCCAAACGAACCCTCACCTATCATAAGCTATGCATTACCAGTGCACCAAATCGACAGTGATGCACGTTCTGACCTGTGTGATGCTTAACTTCCATTTTCATCTCTAAACAGAGCAAAAGGGTGCCCTAGAAACTTCATGGTAAAAAACAGTGATAACCCTGATGTTGGTCCCACTGTGAGCCCTACGCCTTTGTGAACATGAAATTTCTCAGGCCTTATACTATCATTAGGAGAAAATTCACCATGGTCCTCAGTATACCTGACTTGCCTTAATTTGAATATCACAAACTTAAACATGGGCCACCCAAGGACACTCTAATCCTAACCCTAGCCTCCATGTTGTTAACCCTAGCTCTAACCTACACAATGCCTGCCATTATGAGAGGTCCGCTGAAAGGGAGCAATTAGAACAGAACAGTAGATGAAGATTTTATCTTTCACTGACAATCAGGAAGAGAGACAAACCTGGGCACTGGGCCGCTATCACAGGCCTAACCTTTACGCTAACCCTAGGCCTAGCACTAACACTAAATTTATAAGAAACCTGACACCACAAGGACCGTGGTTTTTAAAAGTAGGGAAATATTCCCAATTTCCCAGCACTAAAATTGACTTTGGCAGTTTAAAATGAAATGTATTGGTCACCTACCACTCTCACAAACTCTTATTTTTTCTTTTTTGGGTCACACCCAGCAATGCTCAGGGGTTACTCCTGGCTCTGCACTCAGGAATTACCCCTGGCAGTGCTCGGGGGACCATATTAGGATGCTGGGGGATCGAACCTAGGTCAGCTGCGTGCAAGGCTACCTGCTGGACTATAGCTCTGGCGCCACAAATTCTAACCCTAACCCTAACCCTCTCCAAAAGAACCCTCACCTATCATTCACTATGCATTACCAGTGCACCAAAGGAGAGAGAAGATGCTTGGTCTAATGCTTAATTTCCATTTTCATCTCTAAACAGAGCTTAAATGGAGCCCTAGCTCCTTCATGGTAGAATCCAGACCTAACTTAAATCTATCCCACTGCAAAGCTTACAATTCAGCAGCAGATATGGACCACTATGAGGCCTTACTTTATAAATCATCAACAATTCACAATGGCCTTAACAAAACGTGGCTTCCCTAATTTTGAAAATCACAACATTGATGACGGAGCACCCACAGGAACTCCAGGCATCCATGTTGCTAATCTTAGTCCTAAACTATATGAGACCCAACTTTCAGGTGGGCTGCTCAAAGGAAACAATTAACCTTAATCCTAGGCCTCCATGTTGCTAATCCTAACTATAACCTACACAAAGCCCACAAATATGGGAAGCTGCAAAAGGGATGGATTAGACCTGACAGAAAGTTCTGCCAAAAATTTAATTTCCTTTGTCATTGAGGAAGAGAGAAAAACCTGGTATCACAGGCCTAACCCTTACCCTAACCCTATTCTTATTGTTAATCCTAAATTAATGTAAACCCTGATGTTTCTAGGGCCTAAGTCTTTAAAGTAGGCATACATTCCCAACTTCCCAGCACATAAATAGTTTTTGGCAGTTTGAAATGAGCCATAATGATTACCTACCACTTACTTAAACTCTAACCTTAACCCTAGCCCTTATCTCCAAACAAACCCTCGCCTATCATAAGCTATGCATTACTGGTGCACCAGTCATAGAGGAGATGCAGGAGTCTACTTGTTACATGTTTTCCTTTCATTCTTAACTCTAAATAGAGCAAAAAGTTTGCCCTAGCACTTTTTTCAGTAGAACGCAGCCCTAATATAAAGTTTGATCTACTGTGAGTCTTAAAGTCTGTGGACTTGTACCTCACTGAGGTTTTACTTTTTCAATTAGGCAAAAATTCAGAATGGTCCTAACCATACCTGGCCTTCTCTAAGTTTGAAGGTCCCAAAATTAACCACTGGGCTCCCACAGGAACTCTAATCATAACCCTCGGACTCTGTATTGCTAACCCTAGGTCTGACCTACACAAAACCTAACCTAAGTGTCAGGATACCAACAGTGAGCAGATGTATTGAATAAATGAAGGTCAAAACTTTTCCTTCCATTGACAATCAGGAAGAGATGAAAACCTGGGCACTGTGCCTCCATCTCAGGCATAACCCTCACCCTAACCCTAGTCATAGTGCTAACCCTAAATTTATATGAAACTCGACGTGTCAAGGGCCATGGTCTTAAAAATAGGCTACACATAAATTGCCTTACACAAATCCTATCCCTAATGATAGCCCTGATCTCCAATTGGACCCTTACCTATCTTAAGCTACACATTAGCGGTGTACAAAATAGAGAGTAGATACATGGTCCGACTTTTCCCGTGCTTTACTTCCATTTTATCTCTAAAGAAGAAAATAGGGCATCCTAGCTCCTTCACAGTGGAACCCAGCTATAACCCTGAAGTCTGTCCCTCTGCAACAGTCATATTTCTCCTGGAACATGACTCGGTTTTCTTTTGTTGTTGTTGTTATTGTTGTTGCTTTTTGGGTCACACCTGGCAATGCTCAGGGATTACTCCTGGCTCTGCACTCAGGAATTACTCTTGGCGGTGCTCAGAGGACCATATGGGATGATGGGATCAAACCAGGGTTGGCCAGGTGCAAGGCAAATGCTCTACCTTCTGGACTATTGCTCTGGCCCATGACTCAGATTTTTGATAGAGACATTTTGTAAGACAATTTCAGTCATTACAAAGACATTTGGTAATGACAATGGTTAGTTACTTTTCAGAGAAATTGTATATAATATTGATTGAAATCATTGACAGAGTTGTAGACTGAGAACAAGGAATCAACAAAGAGGCAGATGTTTAGGCAAAAAGCAGTGAAGGGAGTTTATGATTATACCCAACACAGTTACCAAGTTTCAATTTTAATCATGGGCACTTTTTCTTCACTTACCATTTTGACAAATGTATAACATTTACCAAGTCTACCTCCATATATATTGCCTGTGGCTTTCTTAAAAGGAAACAACAGACTGATATTATTGCTTTCTGTCAGAATAGAGAAACATACTGTCTACATAATTTACCTATTCATGCATCACACAAGTGTAAATTATGGCTGCAAAGGAGCTACACATTTCTAACAAATACTTTTGAGTTTTTACATCTTTTTTTGCAATATTCTTGCAAAGGTTCAGCAATGAGAGAATGCTCAAAATACCTTAAAGATAAAACCCTTCTACTAAAGGAGTTTGCATTTTCATTGCAAAGTCCAAACTATTAGAATATTGAATAAGTCCAATTTGACACTCATTACTTTATTTTATTTTATTTTTAATAATCTACCTTTATCTGTTTCTTGTGAAATTTCAACAAAGTTCATTTTATTATATGAAAATCCTTCCAATATTCCTTTTTCTTATATTTTACTTAATAAATTGTTATTATTTTCTCATCAGTCTTTATGTGAGAATTAATATCATCACTATCTTGGTTGATAACCAAGTGAAGGATGTCAACAACTACTATATAATAAAGCATAGCTTTATGTTTTATTAGAGTAAATGGTTTCATAACAATAGAATAACTTGGAATTACTTCCTACTTATAGACATTCAATTTCCATTAATCTATACTAAAACTTCTTTGTTTACTTGTCAATTAAATGTTTATTTAAACTTTATTTAAATAAATATGACATAAATGTGAATTGTTTGGTATTGGTTATCTACTGATCAATACAGAAAGGATTTTACAGATAGTATTTTAGAAATTTGATTTTATTGTTGTGCAAAACTCACTGTCACTTTTGCATGCCAATTTCAAAATATCTACTTAAATATACCGTCTTTTGGACTTAAGGATATTACACGTTTCTTTGGTGAATTTAATTATTTTTAATTTGACATTATTTTCTATGTCAATCACAATTTAAACTTCTCAATTCTGTTCTTTTTTCCACAAGTATTTCTTTTTTTACTTAAATCATAGCATTGATTTAAAACTGTTGAAAAGAGATCACTTGATCACTTGACATCCCATTATTCATTGATTTGCTGGAGCGGGCACCAGTAACATTTCCATTTGACCCTATCTCTTGAAAAAGAGATAGATAACAATATTCACACTTGGTCACATCATTAGAAGCATTCCAATAAGGGCACAAGATTTTTAATAAGAACCATTTAAAAGGAGAAATAATAAAAAGTGTCTTCCATAGAGGCGGACTGAGAGTGGCTGAAAATGGAAGCCAAGAACATTGATGGAAAGAAGTATACACTGGTCAATAAGTGGGTGCTGGAATGTTCTATGACTGTGAACAAGTCAATTGTGAGCCACTTTATATTTCATGGTTATATAATTGAAAAAAATTTGAGGACAAAGACATTTGCCTCTAAGCTTGCCTCATTTATGCCCATAGCCCATCAAATTTGTTCACTGTTTATCTCTGCACTTTGTTTAATTTATACTGTTTAGAACAATCTCAGATTTTTTGTCTGATAAAATTTTCAAGTTCTTCAAACTGTGTACCCTTATATATTTTGAGTATGTTTCATCCTAGCACTTCTAATAAATGACATGTAATGGATGCATAGAGAACACTTGTTTAAGGAATAGTAAAATCATTTTACTAACAGTTAACCTAATATTTTTTGTTATTTTGTCCATAGACATAGGAACTAATGAACCTGACTTGTTTAAATATTTGTATCTTATTGGTCCTTTTGATATCTACTAGTTAGAAACCTTGATTTTTATGCTTTTGTCTTTGTTTTTGGGCCACACCTGGTAGTACTCAGGGCTTACTGCTAACTCTGCACACAGAGATCACTCCTGGAGAGCTTGGGGACCATATGGGATACTGGGGATTGAACCCATATTGGCCACATGCATTGTGAACACCATACCCCTGAACTATCCTGCTCCTAGAAATCTTACTAAGGGCAATTTATTTTAATTGTACATGAACTAAATGGTCAGGAATAAATTATTAACTTTCTGTAACTATGCAAACTTATGTTTGTATATGATGCAAACTTATGTTTGTATGTGTATATGTATTTTTGGAGGGAATCAATCAACATTTTTATTATCTGTCCCATACTTAGTGAGTAAATGTGATTTATTTATAAATTGAAAGAATCTTGTTTTATTTCACCAAAGTTTACTGAGCTCTGCCCTTAAGGTGACACATACTTTACTTTCATAAGTCTGTCCTGCCTAAAACTTGTTTGTACTAAATATAATTGATAAATTTTGAAAATTAAGTCACATTTACTACCTCCAGTCTTCTTACAATACTTACCGCCCCTCTTAGTTTTTTTTAAATATTGATTACAGCAGTTTGTTACTTCATGTAAAAATTTTGTTCACAGATTTAAAATACAATCCTCCCATCAAGAGATTTAGACTTACTTGTAGCATGTAGAAGACCCTTTGCAATCTCTTCTCTCATTTCTTCTTCAATGTTAATGAAACCTGTGTTTGTTCTATTTATTTTAGTCTAAATATACTTTTCTCTGGGAGTAAGGACAAGAGAAAAATAGCTGGGAGTTTTTTTCTTTCCTTTCCTTTTTCTTTCTTTATCTCTCTTTCTTTCCTTTCCTTTTTCTTTCTTTATCTCTCTTTTCTTTCTTTCTTTCTTTCTTCCTTCCTTTCTTTCTTTCTTTCTTTCTTTCTTTCTTTCTTTCTTTTCTTTCTTTCTTTCTTTCTTTCTTTCTTTCTTTCTTTCTTTCTTTCTTTCTTTCTCTCTCTCTCTCTCTCTCTCTCTCCTCCCTCCCTTCCTTCCTTCCTTCCTTCCTTCCTTCCTTCCTTCCTTCCTTCCTTCCTTCCTTCCTTCCTTCCTTTCCTTCCTTCCTTCCTTCCTTCCTTCCTTCCTTCCTTCCTTCCTTCCTTCCTTCCTTCCTTTCCTTCCTTCCTTCCTTCCTTCCTTCCTCCTTCCTTCCTTCCTTCCTTCCTTCCTTTCTTCCTCCCTTCCTTCCTTCCTCCCTCTCCTCCCTCCCTCCCTCCCTCCCTCTCCCTCCCTCTCTCCTCCCTCCCTCCCTCCCTCCTCCCTCCCTCCCTCCCTCCCTCCCTCCCTCCCTCCCTCCTTTCTTTCTTTTCTTTCTTTCTTTCTTTCTTTCTTTCTTTCTTTCTTTCTTTCTTTCTTTCTTTCTTTCTTTCTTTCTTTCTTTCTTTCTTTCTTTCTTTCTTTCTTTTTTCTCTCTGTCATAGCTCAGCAATGCAACTTAAAACAGCAGGTGTACTCCTCTTTTCTAGATAGGATGCTTTCTTTGGATAAGGTTACATTTGTAGATAGCACACTAGGAAGTATATAATGGAAGTGAAAAAAAAGATGAAAGCCAATACTGTTGTGGGGGGGCCGGAGCAATAGCACAGCGGGTAGGGCATTTGCCTTGCACACAGCTGATCTGGGTTCAATCCCTGGCATCCAATAGGGTCCCTTGAGCTCTGCCAGGAGTAATTTCTGAGTGAAGAACCAGGAATAAGCCCTGAGCATTGCTGGGTGTGACCTAAAAAGCAAAAAAACAATACTGTTGTGGGCATATAGGAAAGACCTCCTGAGGTATATAATGGGGTTCTGTTGATGTGTTCTTGACATAGGGCACAGACCTGAGGAAGAGATAAGGGTGACACTATGGAAGGCCTTCAGTCCTTCAGATATACATTCATTGACATGGCTGTCACTGGAAAATCACCAATTATCAATGCCTTCCATACTGTATATAACCTAGGAATCTAGGAACAAACTTGTTCAAGGATTTGACAGACATTGCTTTTAACTAAATTAGTTTCTTATTTTAATTTTTTGGGGGTAGGTAAAGGTGATACATTCTATGCTTTGTAGATGGCATGTTTGTTAATGGTATAATGCTGCATTAGAGGAGAAATATAGTGTTCCATTTTTATTGTTTCTCTGGAGAAAAGGGCTCTGAGGCAAAAAAGATAATATAGTGAATTTTCTTTAATATTGGGAAGGTGGTCAAAGGGAAGGGTCTGAACCAAAAGATTGAGCTTACAGACAATGAGATATGTCCAAAAAGTGTCTGCTTGGGAAATTCAGAAATGTATATGAAAGCCTGTGTTTGCCATCTTATTTTGATTTAGGAAATTTGGCAATCTCAGCCAGGATAATAAAAATAGCAATAAGAAGAACATGAGTCTACACACATTTATTCAAAGACTTCTGTTTTAGAGGTACAGACTTGACATAAATATAATGGTCCACTTTAGAAATAATCTTTTTCATACTGTGCTTCTGATATGGGTACAAAGTAGTTCTACAATAGGTTCTATAGCTATTGAATGCTCGACTATTTAGCTGCATAAGTGGAATGTAGAAAATGTCTTGAATATCCTGAAAGAGTTTGATTGAATGAAGATGAAGACTCGAATTATAAGTTCTTTTCTTTAATTTTCAGATTTTAGATGAACATTTTAGAGTTCTGTGATTCACTCACAGAATGTAGTGACACAGCCTTCTTTATGCTAAACAACTTGTCAAAACAGTGATTTGTTGCAATCATTTGTGGCAGCATAGTTTAGCAGCATTTCTCAACTGATGAGCATATGACCCCACATCAGTCCCAGAATAGTTCAAGGGGTCACTGTCACTGTCTGTCACTGTCTTCCCATTGTTCATCATTTTACTCAAGTAGGCGCCAGTAACATCCCCATTCGTTGGGTGTCGGGGACTCTGCTGGTGTCCCCAATAGTGCAGGGAAGCGAGTTCCCTTCTACCTCCAAAGCCGGTGGGGAATGGATGAACCCAGGAATCTGATGCAGTTTTAAAAGGGCTTTACTATCATAGGATCTGATATATAATCCAAGAGCAGGGAAAACCTCCGGACTATGGGTTCCCAGCTAGGCCCCAGCCACGTGTAGGCCAAGATGGCTGCCCCAATGTGTTGAGGCCCAACAGAGAATTGAGAGGACGGAGAAGCAAAACGCCAAGGGAAACCGAAATGGCAAAAAAAAGGAGCTTCTTTCTTCTTGCAGCTTGTTTTATAGCTAGAAATCTGACCAAACTCCCCAGCCAGCCCATTCTGGGCTGGGCTATCTAGAGAGGAAAACAGGAAAACAGCTCTACAGAAATGTAGCAAGTTCAGGAGGCCTTCTGGCTGTTTACAAGAACCCAGGGCTCATTTAAAGCCTCCATAGCAGAGCTGGGAGGAACTATAAGCTAAATGTAACTTCCCTTGACCGGGAGGGTCTAATGTCCTCAGGCAATGTCTCCCAGCACCTCACCTAATGTCTCGAGCCAAGATCTGCCTGGAAATGCCTTTATAGGGTAGAGAAGGGGTTTCTGAGATGGCATGCCTCTGTACCAAAGACTATATTAATGCCAGTTAAATATTTCTCCAAGCCTTCACAAGAGTCTCCTCTACTTCACGGTAGTTTTGTATTTTAGTTGCCTTTGAGTTATCAGGGAGCCATGCTTGCTTGCTTGGAGGCAAACAGCATTTCTCTCTGGTCTAGTTACTTAGAGATCCAACGTGGCCAGGCAAATATGCTGGTAAGATATAGCTACTCCCAAGATGATTGTGGTAGCATGAGGGAATATACCAGCCAGTACAGAATACATGGTCAGATAAACTACCACATTTAAACTACCCCCTATCTACGAAGTGACCTGCAGAAGGCAATCCAGGGCAGATGCAAAGGCTTTTAGATGTCCTGCAACAGTTGGGAATGAGGTCCATTATTGTTACTGTTTTTGGCACATCTAATACACCATGGATAGCTTGCCAGGCTCTGCCATGGCTCTGGTTTCATCCCAGTTTTTTTTCTGTGTCAGACCATCAACCATATCACAAATGAGGGACCATGGCATGAAACTGGGGACCAAACAGAGGACTGCAGTTACACCAGAAGAAAACAAAGTTAGAAGAGTCCCATAGTCAGAAAAATGTTGAAAAACACTGATTTAGACAAATGAGCCATTTCAAAGAAAGGTTTTCAGTTTTCACCTAGGTGTAGTAACACACTATGATATATAGCTTATTTGACAAACTTTGATCCCTAAGACTTCATAACCATATATAGCTTATTAGTGTTTACTTTGGAATTCATCTTTCCTGTTGTGATATAAGTCCTTATAGAAGTTGGAAATATAGGATAGAGGGTAAGGTACTTGTCTTGCATGCAACTGACCCTAGTTCAATCCCTGGTATCTCAGAGAGTCCCCTGAACATGCCAGGAGTAATCTCTAAGCACATAGCCTGGAGTAAGCCCTAATACTACCGAGTGTGGTCCCAAAACAGAACAAAAACTCCTTAGCAAATTGAATATCATGCATTCCTCTCAGTATATTTCTCTTCAGTGTAAAGCAAATGACTATCTAAGGCGATGACTAAAGAATGTTTTTAAATTACTCTGATGGTGGCTAGATTAATGTCTCTTTTTAAACTTTATTTAAATACCATGATTTACAACGTACAAAGTTTTTCACAATAAACTTGTTAGAAAGATTCATTGTTCAACACCTATTCCATCACCAGTGTGCTCCCACCACCAGAAACCCTCATTTCCCAGCCATCCCCCATTGCCATGCCTGTTCCCTTAGCCGGCACTAATTATATTGACCATTGCAGCCCATATATTGGAATGGTATTGGTGAAGTCATGACTTTTTTTCTGGGTTGTTATGTACAAATCTGGCCAATTTCTGTTCCTGCATTCAATTTCTGAGTTTCTGGAACATAGTGGTATTCTACTAGTCAACCTCAAACCCACTACCACTGCACCTATGGGCAACACTTATTTAAAAAATTTCTCAACCTCTGTTTGAGCCTGTCCTAAGCATACAATGAATAATCTATTCTATATTGCTTGTTGGAGCTAGTTCTCTAAATATGGCTGATGAATATATTCTCAGATGAAAGTAAATGGATATTATTAAATCTCACAATGGATCCAATGTACATTTGAGCCCACTGTATAAGAAATTATTGATATATTCCCACAGACCAGACATTGTGACCACACACTCGTGATTGTATGCTCATACTTAATTCTATGAAAAGTGATAGGATACCTGGCACATCAGTATACCAGTTCATGGCAGCTGGTAGCTGCTCCACTGAGTGTCTGGGCTGGAATCAGTTCCTGGGTGGACCCACTGGGCCTTCTGGAGGAAACAGAAGTGGGCAGGGGGAGGCACCAGCTCCAACTCCACGAACGCCTGTTGCTTTAGCAGCATCATCTCCCATACCTGGGCTTGAGTGGGGCTCTGATGAGGTGCTGAGTTCGAAAATGCCTTGAAAATTCATTTTCATGCATGGAGTTTTTCTGGCTTCTGAGGCTCTCTTGTGACAATGGGCGGGGACCAAACCCGTCTCTCCCATCATGATCAGCTTAGTCTGGGGAGAGCTTGTGCTGCTGTGCTGTGTGTCTGAGTCTCTAGATCATGAACAACAGTGCCTGAAGCCTAGATTAATATTTCAAACACAATTCAACTAAATTGAACTTTAAATTATGTTCTTAAAATAAGTGCCCTGACTTGTCATAAGCAAGGAAACCACCTAACTAGACCAATCAAAAAAAACAAAGAAAAAAAGTAATTGAAAGGAATTATAAACTGGAAAAATCTTTTGCCTATGATTTTATTCATTTTTATGTTGGTTTCATGGTGGAAAATTTCTTGTATAAGGGGTATTTGGAATACAGTTAAGAATAACTTAGCTTGGAAGTCTGTTTACTTGAAGAGCAGGTAAGTCACAAAGGTAGTGTATATAAAAGGAAGAAGACTAATGTTGAAGTAGTTTGCTGAAGGTTTGTTGAATGTATTGAATGAAAGATTATTTTGGAAGGCAAGGAACATAGAGCTATTTGGGAGTTTGCAGTTGATCTTGTTTGATGATACAGCAATTTATATAGTCACTCATTCATTCACTCAGTCATTCTCTCACTTCTCTATTTCCTATTTGGAAACTCTGTGATTTTCATAAACACATTTTTCCTCCAAAGATCTTGAAATGAATTTTATAGGAGCCTGCAGTGGAAAACATTAACACGCTTCAGAATGCGATATATTTGGCACCTGTAATAAATTTCCAGTGTCATTCTCTGAACCTGATAGACCTTGCTAGAATTTTAATAGCTTCTCCACATACCTGGAAATACAACTAACTTGTCTGTAACCGTTAGAAAATAATCATTCTGACATGCTTTATTCACTTACAAGTCATTTGACACATTTTCAGTTACATTTAAATGTGAGCTTCATTTAGTCCCTCATTTCATATAGCAAAGGTTATGTATTCATTACGTAAGTTGTTTCCAGAGATTGAAGGACCCATATCAACAAAATTAGAATGTAATGTGAAGTAGTATAATGTGAAGTATTCTTGTTAAATCTCCTGTGTTCAAAATCTAGTTGCAATTAATTACTAATGACCCTAATGGGATTTTAGGCTAATAGAAATATCAATATTGACTTTTATCACTACTCACCTACATTTATATTCTTCCAACAAAAGTCTTATTTTTTTCTTTTTTGATCATTCGGGACTCTTTTACATTCGAAAACCTACAGTTTGCTGATGGAAGGAAAAAACTAAGTCATATTTTACATATTGCATTTTAAATCTTCAATTTGAAATATTTTGTATTTTCCTTTCCATTTCCATTTGAGACAACACAGAAAGATTTCAATTTTGAAATGTTTAGGCAATTTATTTAAAAGCAGAATGGTTTAGCAATGTTTGAGGCCAACCAGAAATTTAACTTTCTCATTTTTATTGGAAGAAAATTGAGGCTGTAGGGGAAATTCAGAAAGAGGACCAAAGCTCAAGAATTGGCTAGCTTTTTCTCTTAGTGATTAGTTTACCATTGCCAAATCCTAGTCTCGAGAACAAATGCTGATAGTGCTGCCAGTCCTTCATTCATGTTTTGACAGCTGAATTGGATAATGGAAGGCTGAATTCTATGTGGTAGGAAGCACGATTGTGGGGGAATTGTGGCTGGTATTCAAGTTAAATATAGAGTATACAATGTGTATACTCTATACATGTATCATATGCAATATTTTACAATATTTTACAGTATACAATATTGTATACTGTATATGCATAGAGTATACAATATGTATACTGTAGTGATGAAGTCTCTGAACCAGAGACTCTCAGACATGGGGCAGAGCTGCTACTTGCTCTCCCTGTGCCCAGCTGCTCGTGAGGCATCCTGGAGGCATGGCGGGTTCTAGCCCTGGCCTGCCACCTCAGCAGAGCCTCACAACAAGCCAGACCACCCTCCCCTACTCCATGGGGCCCGCCATTTTCCACATCTGGACTTCCCTCTCGTCACAACTCCACCCAGCAGACCAGACTATCACAGCCAGGCTCACACAGCTGCTAGCGGCCAAGCGGTTCATCAATAAATGCTTTATTTAGAGGTGACTACAACAGTATGCCACCTGCACGGCAAGCCTGGCAAGCTGCTCGTGTAGTATTTGATATGCCAAATACCAGTAACATTTATATTAGGTCATTCCCGTGACCTAATATAATTGTTTGAGGCTTTTTATGTTCCTGGAGCAAGCGGATGCCTTTGGGTTCTACTAGCATGAGACAGGACATATGGAGATATTACAGGGGCCCGCTCTAGCAAATAGATGAATAACGGGAAGACAGTGATAGTGATAGTGATAGACATGAATCTTAATCTCACAACAAGCCGGACCACCCCCTCACTCCCACGGGTGCCGCCACCTTACACATTTGGACTTCCCTCTCGTCAGAACTCCACGCAGCAGACCAGCCCATCACAGCCTGGATCATCGACACCCCTCCTGCAGCAGTTTTTTCCTCAATCCGGCCCAGGTATGCTGGTCCAGAGACTCTCATACATGGGGCAGAGCTGTTCCTTGCTTTCCCTGTGCACAGCCGCTCATGAGGCAGTCGGGAGGCATGCCGGGTTCTAGCCCTGGCCCACCACCTTGGCAGAGCCTCACAACAAGCCAGACCACCCCCCCCCTCACTCCACGGGCACCACCATTTTCCACATTTGGACTTCCCTCTCGTCAGAACTCCACCCAGCAGACCAGCCCATCACAGCCCGGATCATCGACACCCACCCTGCAGCAGCTTTTTTCCTCAATCCGGCCCAGGTATGCTGGTCCAGAGACTCTCAGACATGGGGCAGAGCTGTTCCTTGCTTTCCCTGTGCACAGCCGCTCATGAGGCAGTCGGGAGGCATGCCGGGTTCTAGCCCTGGCCCACCACCTCGGCAGAGCCCTCACAACAAGCCAGACCACCCCACCCTCACTCCACGGGCGCCGCCATTTTCCACATTTGGACTTCCCTCTCGTCAGAACTCCACCCAGCCGACCTGCCCATCCCAGCCCGGCTTGCGCTGCCGCTAGCGGCCGGCGGGCTCATCAATAAATGCTTTATTCGGAGGTATTTAAAAGAGTTTGCCTCCGCCGGCAAGCCTGGCAAGCTTCTCGTGTTGTATTTGATATGCCAAATTCCAGTAACAATTATATTAGGTCATTCCCATGACCTAATATAATGGTTTGAGGCTCTTTGTGTTCCTGTAGCAAGCCGATGCCCCTGGCTCTACTGGCATGAGACAGGACATATGGAGATATTACTGGTTCCCGCTCTAGCAAATAGATGATCAACGGGAAGATCGTGATGGTGATCGTGGACTGGTGCCCGCTCTATCAAATAGATGATTAACGGGAAGATAGTGATAGTGATAGTGATGAAGTATACTGTAGTGAACTGTAGTGATGAAAGATTTGATCTGTCTTCTTCTATATATAGTCTATACACTTGATGATCCAGAGACTCACAGATATGGGGCAGAGCTGCTACCAGCTGCTACTGGCTCTCCCTCTGCCCAGCTGCTCACAAGGCATCCGGGAGGGATGTCTGTTTCTAGCCCTGGCCCGCACCCCAGCAGAGCCTCGCAACAAGCCAGACAACCCCCTACCCCATGAGGGCCGCCATTTTCCACATCTGAACCTCCCTCTCGTCAGAACTCCACCCAGCAGAAGAGCCTATTACAGCCCAGTTCTCGTGGCTGCTTGCGGCTGCACGGTTCATCAATAAATGCTGGATTTAGAGGTGACTACAAGAGTATGCCACCCACACGGCAGAACCTGGCAAGCCTCCCATGTCGTGATGGAATGGTTTGGGGCTCTTTATGTTCCTGGAGCAAACAGATGCCCTTGGGTTCTACTAGCATGAGACAGGACATATGGAGATGTTACTGGTGCCCGCCGAAGCAAATCAATGATGAATGGGAAGACAGTGACAGTGACATACAATATGTATACTCTATACATATACAGTATACAATATTTTAGTATACCACTGTGACATATACAGTTACAACAGTGTTCCAGTACCCATCCCTCCACTAGTGCACATTTCCCACCACCAATGTCCCCAGATTCCCTCTCCCTTCCCCATATGCCTCCATGGCAGGCACTTTTCATCTTCAACCTCCCCTGTCTCTTTAACATTTTTAATAGGCATTATTTTATTAAATTGTTTTAAAAATTCCACTTTTATTAAGGTACCGTGGTTTACAAACTTACACTGCAAGTTTCATGCATATAATGTTCCATTACCACATTCACCACTTGAGTGTCCACTCCTTCATTCAATTAATCTTTTAACAAAGATTTCCCTTTATGGGCATAAAAAGAGGATATGACTGGGGATGCTTAGTACATTGGCACCAGTTGGTAACACTGAACTCACACTTGAATGAATGTGGTTTAATTAGCACAAATTGCAGCCCTGGAGTCAACATGTTAATCTTAGCCTATTGCTCTGGAAATATGTCAATCAGAACACATCAGGCTTAGATTGACATGGAAATATTCTCTAGATTGAACGTGTAATAAAAAGTCTCCAGTGTGTCAGGGAAGAGATTCTTTTCGCCCACTTATGTGGCAGGAAGAGAGCTTAGAGGAAAATTTTCATTGTAAAGTGGCACTTAATTAATTACATTTTTACTTGCCTTTACATTTTCTTAAATGCCTTAATATTTCATAATTTCTTTGTCCTTTGAAAGAGCCAAGTGATGTTCAGGCAGTTGTTTTACTCAGAGACAAACAAGAAGTCTCAAACACCAAAGCAGGCTTTCTAAAACTTGTTGATTATATATTATTTCCTTTGAAGACCTAAAAGTTGAAAGATAAAATGTCCTCATACTGAACACAGTAGAAGCACATCATCTATTTAATTCAGATACTGATTTTCATCTTTCACATCTATATAATTCAGCTCCCTACCACCTCACCCTTCCAATCTAACACTTATGGGCATAGAACAGCAGGGAATTGATAAAAATCAAACATATCCATGCAAAATTTAAGCAAAATGAATTATATATCTATGTATTCAATAAAAATCTATGACAGGGTCAAGAGCCATTATAGTGGACAAAGTTTTACCTTGCTCATGGCGTGGGTTTGATCACGTGAGCCATGAGCAGAAATAACGCCTGAGCACAGACCTAAGAGAAAGCCAGAACACATATGGATGTGATTTGAAAATACAAATAAAAATCCCATAAAAACTTTATATAGGAAATTATTCTCTATGTTTCTAATGTTTGGATATATTCCTGAATTTTGAGAAATAATCATTAAAAACTTTTTCCATAAAATAAAATATTAGGGATTGTTAAAATAAAGTTTCTTTTTCAATCTCATAAGAGAATAAAGATAAGTTGAATATTGAGTAGGAAATAGTTTATAAGCATTTATATTTGATAAAAGACATAACCAAAATTCATTTAAAAATCCTAAAACAAAAAGTTCAAAAAAAATGGCCCGCCACCCCAGCAGAGCCTCACAATAAGCCAGGCGACCCCCCCCCACTCCATGAGGGGCCTCCATTTTCCACATCCGACTTCCCCTCGTAAGAACTCCTCCAAGCAGACCAGCATATCACAGCCCGGCTCACGTGGTTCATCAATAAATGCTGGATTTTTAGATGACTACAAGAGTATGCTACTCACACGGCAGAGCCTGGCAAGCTACCCATGTCGTATTTGATATGCCAAATACTAGTAACAATTATAGACCTAATTCCCATGGCATGATGGAATGGTTTGAGGCTCTTTATGTTCCTGGAGAAGGCAGGTGCCCTTGGGCTCTACTTGCATGAGACAGGTCATATGGAGATGTTACTGGTGCCCGCTCGAGCAAATCGATGATAAACGGGAAGACAGTGATACAGTGATACACTGAAAACAAAAAGAAAATAGCAACTATGCATTTAAAAATATTGGATAATAAGCTTCACCAAAGAAGATACACAAATTACAACTAAATGAGTAAAAATGTACTGAGGATTATATGTATAGTAAGTGAAAAATGGAAAAAAAGTTCCACAGATGTTAGAATGGAAGAAAACTTCCTACAGTGTGTCTACCCTAGTTCCCATTTTCTTGGTCTTCATTCCAATAGCTGGAAGTGAGACAGATTTTTAATAGTAAATAATATATAGCCCTCTCTTATTTACTTTTATTAAACAAAATTATCAATAGGAAATGTTTTAATATGTGATGCATGTATTATTTTTCCTTCACTTGTATCACTTGTCTTCCTGTTGTTCATCAATTTGCTCGAGCAGGCATCAGTAAGATCTCCATATGTCCTGTCACATGATAGTGTAGCCTAAGGGCATCTGCTCACACCAGGAACATGAAGAACCTCAAACCCTTCTTTCAGGTCATGGGAATGAGATCTATAATTGTTACTGGGTTTTGGCATATCAAATATGACACGGCTAGCTTGCCAGGCTCTGCTGTGAGGGACACTCTTGTAGTAGCCTCTCATCTTGTGCATTTATTGATGAATGACATTTTCTACAGAGAAAAAATAATTTTAGAAAATATACAAAGTAGATAATAAAATATGCATTTGTTTGTAATATACAGGCATAATTATACTAAAAGGTTTTCACTTTATTTTTTAAATCACAAATGTAGCCCGGGAGATCATTTAAAGAACAAAGAGCATGTGTGTGGCTCTGAGTTCAGTCCCTAGCACCCTGTGGCTCCTCAAGAACCACCAACTCTAGCTCTGGTGACATCAGCTCTGCCAGGAAGAGTAGCACTGTGTTGATGGGCAAAACAGTCCCAGGAGTGAACCCCTAGATGCAAAACGCCACAGAGAGGCCCTATGTGGAAGACAGAAACTCCCAAGTTTTCAACACATCCCTAAAGTGGAGCAGCAATGTCCTACTGAGCATAATGAAAACCATATGGTCAAGGAGATGTATAAATTTTGATATTTAGAAAATATGTCTTTACGATTTGGTGCCTTTTATGCTACTTTCTGTAGTATATGAGAGAGTTGTTCTGTCACTCTGCTTATTCTACGATGGTTGAGCTTGGGCATGTTCAACATCTCTGCAAAGCCTAAATGAGTATGAGGCAACATTAATAAGTGAAACCTTCCCTTTGTACTCTTATTAATCTGCTTGCTTCAAGCCTGTTCCAAAATATATCATTGATCTTACTGCATTTCCATAGCTTTCTTGCTTCCACCAGTTATCTCATTTTTAAAGATTGTGCTGAGTATCTGTCTAGCCTCTCTCTCGAGCTTATGGATGTCAGAGCTGGAAATGACATTTGTTTATTCAATCAACTTTTTTTATATTCTTTTTATGTTAGATGTTGAGACTACAGGGATGAATGAAGCTGATTTCTTACTTGAAAGGCATTTACATTTTGGGTTGCTGCACAGCAGGAAAAATATTTTGTGCAGATGAGTTTAAATGGCTTCTTATAAAAGACAATGTGCAAGTTAACTTGTGAGATATAGTGAGATTTGAAAATTGAAAAAAAATGAAGCCCACTGTGATTATGTATAGTCATTCCATGGTTTGGGATGGGAAAACCTTTGGTGTGCTAAATTCACATTGTATCTTGGAATGATTCCTTAAGACTGTTACCTGAATATCCAATTTCTTCCTTTTATCACTTTTGGGTCACACCCAGCAATGCTCAGGAATTACTCCTCGCTCTGCACTCAGTAATAACTCCAGGGGTGTCAGGGGACCATAAAGGATGCCAAGGATCGAACTCAGGTCAGTTACATGCAAGGCAAATGCCCTACCCACTGTGCTATAGACCCGGCCCCCTGAGTATCAAATTTAAAGAGCTAATTGTAAGAAGTCAGAATTATCCTGAAGGTTCCTAGCACATTACTGAAATGAAATTTTTCTCATGCTCTGTGGAATGCTGATTTTAGAGCATGTTGCTGTGTAAACCCAGCCAGAAGTCCTGGATTTGTGCCATTCTACAGCTAAAAATAGTCATAATGATGATGCTGGCCTTTTTTTATTTCAGCTTTTCTTGCACCTGTTATTGTACATGCACCAGACATGAAGGTGTACTCTAAATTTCAGTGATATTTTGGTAAATTTTTGAAAACCTAGAATGTGGCAGTTCATTGAAGTCAATTATAATAATTACAATTGAGCATTTATGTTTCCTGGGCTCTTGTGAATATTCAGAATCTTAAGTATTTCTTACCGTTTTGAAATCAGGATGTTTTGTAATGTCCACTTGCAAAATACCTTCACCAGATAGGTAACTCAGGTCAGATTTTCGAAAGTATGTTGCATGGGGTTTCTGATTAATCCTTCTATTAATCCCATTAATATTATTAGTATTAATCCTATTAGTCCTAATATCTATTAGTCCCATTATTTAATATTGTGGCCCAAGGTTTCATTTACAAAATGGCATAAACCAGAGAAGTAGCAAAATTTATATTTTTAAAAGTAAAACCATCATATATACTTGCACTAGACAGTCATTCTGATCTGAAATGGGAATTTCTATAGGTAAATTACTATATATTTTTGAAAAAAAACAAAATGTAAAGAGTTGTGAAATATATTTAAAAATTGCTTTTGGGGTGGTGCAGTATTGTTTCTGTTTCACATGCATTGTAGTTTTTGAATACTTATAGGGTAAAATGATCAATTATTATGATAGCACACATCAAATTACAAGTATAATTATAATTATTCTCTTTATACAAACTTAATCATAAAATAGAACATTACATACTCTTTCTATTTAATGGTATTCATTATCACTGTCACTGTATGACTGTGTTCCTGTTCATCGCCGATTTGCTCTAGCGGGCACCAGTAACATCATATGACCTGTCTCATGCAAGTAGAGCCCAAGAGCACCTGCTTGCTCCAGGAACATAAAGAGCCTCAAACCATTCCATCAGGTCATGGGAATGAGGTCTATAATTGTTACTGGTATCTGGCATATCAAATACAACACGGGTAGCTTGCCAGGCTCTGCCGTGCGGGTAGCATACTCTTGTAGTCATCTCAAAATCCAGCATTTATTGATGAACCTAGCGGCCGCAAGCCGTGCGAGCTGGGCTGTGATAGGCTGGTCTGCAGGGTGGAGTTCTGACGAGGGGGAAGTTCGGATGTGGAAAATGGAGGTCCTCATGGAGTGGGGGGGTCGTCTGGTCGCCTTGATTGATTAAGGCGAGCGGGTTTGAATAATGCTGGCCCGGTGCCAATCGCCTTTCAAAGAGCCCCTCTATGATTAATCAGATATAGATATAGATATAGATATAGATATAGATATAGATAGATATAGATATAGATATAGGTATAGGTATAGGTATAGATGATATAGATGATATAGATGATATAGATGATATAGATGATATAGATGATATAGATGATATAGATGATATAGATGTAGATGTAGATGTAGAAAGAGATATAAATAGAGATCGAGATCAAGATCGAGATCGAGATTGAGATCGAGATCGAGATCGAGATCGAGATAGATGTAGAGATAGATGTAGGGTTAGGGGTAGGGATAGGGAGTGAAGAGGGAGAGGGAGAGAGAGATGGAGATGGAGATAAAGATAGACATAGAGATAGAGAGAGATAGAGATAGAGAGAGATAGAGATAGAGATAGATAGAGATAGAGATAGAGATATATAGTAGGTAAGGGAGCCACATATAATTCTACGTGGTTTCATGCAGACACTAATGTATCATTTTTGTTTTGAATTGCTTTATCCCCATCCAGAATATTTGATGATAATCATTTTTGCTACAGTAAACGTAAGCAAGAATAAAATCCAGACTCTTACCCTACTCTGTCACTATCATGAATGTTCCAGAGAGGTCTCATTATCAATCTGCAGACACCCTCGCAACACTCTTGTTGGAGCTCAAGGGGGTGAGGCAAGTCCTCAGTGAAAGTTGGGCAGTTCACAGTTGGTTTCTGTCGAAAATATGGACAAGTTTACACAATTAATAAACTGTAGGGGTTGACTGTTGGCTCTGCAATGCTGACAAAATGTAGACTTGGTCCAAGAGATTTCTGAAATCCTTGCATTAATACCCAAAGTCTGTATGTGTTTGTGTCTTTTCACACACATTGTTATTTCATTTGGGGTTTCAAATGCTTCCTTGGATTCCCACCATCTTCCTCTGTTCTCCCCCGACCCCAACTCCAGCTGCTCCCCCCTTCCTCTTTCTTAACACCACCTCCCCACTCTCCCCACAGCAGCCCCCTTGGTGCTGGAGCAACACCCTCAGATAGAGGATCTTCTCCTATTGTTACTCCCTGTAGGTCAGTCCAAGGGCAGTGCTCAGAACCCAGCTGCTGTATCTGAAAGAGCCACACTTTGAGACTGAGCACGTCTCATGCATGTTAGTGCATGAATCCGAATGCTCATTTCGGTATTCATTATAAAGTTTTCCAAAGGCCTAAGTATAGTTTAACTAATTACACTTAAGACTAAGGTTAAGGCAATTAACACAAATGTGGTCTGGACCGGTCACTAGAAAGGACTAAATTAAGATATTTGGTCCCCAAATGTTAAAACCTCAGACCCAATTGATGTATTATTTTCGCCTGATAACCAGAATATATAATATAGTGACTTTAAAGTTTTAGTTTTGAAGTTTAGTGATACAACAGAGCTTGTATAATGCTATTCAGTGGTTTTCAATGAAAAGGCTTCATTTTAAATAGTTGGAGTCATTTACAGGTATTGAGAGAAATCTTTTTGAAAATATAGATTTTGCACCACTATCAAACCATCACATTGAAAGCAATAATAAATGAGGTAAATACACACCATACTGCATGGTTATTGAGAGAGAAAAAGTTCAGTGAACAAAAAGAGAAGACACAGGCTTTTGTTCCAGATAGAACTAAATTCTGCTGGTCTCTGAGCAAAGAAAAATTTGCATTTTCACAATTTCTAATCAGGATTTGTAGCATTATATTTCTTTTTATAGTTGAATAGGTTCACCCAGGCTCTAGGACTGGAAGGAAATGAGACACAGCTAACAGAATTCAGGCCATGTATGATGCAGGAACCCACAGGGTAGACTCACACTGGGTGATTCTCCCACCTGGTGAGAGTGCTGGAGAGATGAGGCAGTTGATAACAGTCTCAGGTGCAATCGGGTGGCACTTCTGTTAAAGAAGGTAGATTTTCAGAGCGGCACTGAGTGATTACTTTTTCTGTGAAGGGAGAAGCAGGTCAAATAAGTTTGGAGAGAGATCAAGGATTGTTCAGCAACAATCTTGAAAGTTGTGAAACCTGCATCCAGCAGACCAAATCTTCCCTCCCTATTGGAGCCTGTGCCCTGCTCTTCTGTGTAGTGCCTTTTTCAGTGCTGTTCTGTTAGGACTATTTCATTGGTTCACACACAAACAGCACCTCTTTATAAAGTTTTACTTTGTAGTTTTTAAGTAAATATTTATGATTTGATTAGAAATTCTTTATTTGCTCCAGTTGTGATGTTATGATTATTTATGTATTAAAATTTCAAAGTAACTTTTGTAATTATAAAAATGATTCACTCTAGAAAAGTTAAAAGTAAAAAAAATATTTTTTTACTATGGAACAGGCTTCTGTTTCTAACTGATGTACTCTTCAGCATCAAAAAGGTTTGAAAATAAACTTTATCAGTGACCGACTAGAGCAGGCATTTTATGGCAAGAGGCTTAAATAGGTATCACTGTATCACTGTCTTCCCATTCATCATCGATTTGCTTGAGCGCGCACCAGTAACATCTCCATATGACATGTCTCATGCAAGTAGAGCCCCAGGGCACCAATATCCAAGTTCAGGTAAAACGTGGATCAGGAGGTCTTGTCAAAGGTGGAAATTACCACAAACATGTGGGAGCACAGGTTAGGTAAGACAGATAAGGGAACCGTGTGCAAATAATTGTCGATTGTCTATTACCACATAGAACTTAGCATTAAATACAGGCAAAAAATACACATGATAACCTCTAAGTATATGTATTACAATCCACAATATGTAAGAGAAGGAAGAGAGAAAGAGAAAGAGAGAAAAGAGATGGAGAACGTGCCATGGAGGCAGTCTAGGGGAGGGGGATGGAATAGGGGACATTGATGATGGGAAATGAGCACTGGTGGAGAAATGGCTGCTGGAACACTGTATGGCTGAAACCCTAAACATGAACATTTTTGTAATTGTTAAAAAAATAAAATAAATAAATTAAAAAATAAAATTAATAGAGAAAATTTGCCTTTACAAAGGATAAATCAGTGACATATATAATCTAGATCAGGTCATTCTTTATCACTGTCACTGTCTTCCCATTGTTCATCGATTTGCTCGAGTGGGCACTAGTAACATCTCCATTAGTCCTGTCACAAGCAAGTGCAACCCAAGGGCATCTACTTGCTACAGGGACAGGAGGAGCCCGAAACCATTCTTCAGGTTATGGAACTGAGGTCCATAATAGTTACTAGTCTTTGGCATAAAAAAGTAAATAAAACACGGTAGCTTGCCAGGCTTTACCGTGTAGGTGGTATAGTCTCAGTAGAAGGCTCTCAACCCGAGCATTTACTGATGAAACTTAAAGGGGGAAGATCAGGTTTTCTCTTGGATGGAGCACTGAGGAACTATGGAGTCTGGATGTTGAGAATGACTAACTGCCTGATGTGTGGTTTGCTCTGGCTTCTTGCCAGGTTTACTGGTATCAGTTAAAACATGTCTATAACTGTTTACTATGTATAAATGTGAAAGAAATTGGGACAAACCTTATGCAAAATTCAGTATCCTATAAAAATATCCATGGCCGCTTTGGGGCCAAGGGACATGTGGGTCTGGCGTGGGTGGGTCTCTCTCTTCCGGGGCAACTGACATGGAGGAGGAGGAGGAAAGGGCAGGGCCCAAAACTCCACTCCAAGTCCAGCCAGCATGGTCTCTCCCCCGTTCATGAGAGCAAACCCCTGTAGCAATGTTGGACTTGGCCAGGGGATGGCTGAGCCCCTTACCGGGAGGTCAGCTCCATGGGTTGCTTCCACATGGGGCTGGCCAAGCAGCACAGCTGTGGGTCTGAAGTGGATGGGTCTGGATCTCTTCCGGGGTTGCAAATTAGCTGAGTGTGGTGTGGGTGGGTCTCTCTCTTCTGGGGCAACTGGCATGGAGGCGGAGGAAAGGGCAGGGCCCAAAACTCCACTCCCAGTCCGGCCAGCATGGTCTCTCCTCTGTTCATGAGAGCAAACCCTTGGAGCAATGTTGGACTCCGGCCAGGGGATGGCCGAGTCCCTTACCAGGAGGTCAGCTCCATGAGTTGCTTCTTTATAGGCAGGTAATTTTATAGGCATGGTCATTCTTTATAGGCAGGTAAAATATTCAGAGATAGTTGGGTTATTCCTTGCTGTGTTTTACATCTGTATCCACTGAATTCTGGAAGAGAGGCTCAAATTCTAAATCATTATGCATAAGACTGTAATGATACTGTCCATGTATCCAAGAATGTGTTTCCATATATGTGATTATGATAGCATGTATGAACTAAAAAAATATTGGAGGACAGAGACAAACTTGGTGGTACTCATATCTTTCTTTTGGTTCTGTGCTCAGAATCCCTCCCAGAGGTGCTTGGAGTATTGGAGATTCAAACCAGAATCAACTGCATGCATGTCTTTTCCCCTATTCTCTTTCTCAGCCCACATATGTTTAGTTTAGAATATATTTAGCTATCAGTATGGCCCCTTTGCTCCTTTGTCTGATGTCAATGTGATTCAGTGGGAAGGAGTGTTTGGGAGGAAATTAAAACCCATGAATTTGAGACATTGTTACATGCTAACTTGCTAAATGATCCAGGTAGAATTACCATAAAATTTATCGTGCATAATTCGACATTTAAAAGGAATAAGTAGTCATATTATTAATGATGCTAACAGATTAATAGCAATAGGGCATATCTGTCTAAGCAAATTAGGATTTGTGTTCACCCTTCACATAAATGAAGTTATTTGACCTCTCTGAACCTTAGTTTTCTCACTTATAAAAGAATACTTTCATCTCTAATGTTATAATTCTAGAGCTCAATTATAACTTACATCTTGATTTGTAGATTTCACTGAGCCAAAATTCTAATTGAATTTGGGTCTTTGATGATGATTAAGCTTTAAAAAATTAGCTTTATTGAAGTATAATTAACAATTTCAATACATTTTAATAGAAGTATACAGCTATGTATGTTGATATTCTTTAGGACATTTCCCTCATCATATGCATCTCTGTGCTCATTTCTAGTCAATCTCTAAATCTTCTCAAGGTCTGTAACAATTTATTTCTATTATCATTATTCACTGGTTTATTTTGTTTTTCTGTTGATAAATTTCAGATACATATATTACATCTGTATGTGAAATCATTTAATACTTGTTTTATTCTACTAACTTATTTCATTTTGCAGTGTTCCCTTGAACTTCTTTAACTTTCAAATGGCAAATTTTCTTTTTGCATAATTGTATTTTATTGTAATAATACACCACCTAGTTTTAGTCTAAATATTTCTTGATGGCACTTCCACTGTTGTCACATACTATCTATTATAAATATTGTGGCAATAAATATGGTGGATCTAACTTTCAGGTTTGTTAGATTATATACATCAAATTTTAAAAGTCATATTTGTATATTTGGCAGCTATTCTGATTTATAATTTTGTTTTCTGTTGTGGAACTTTTACAATGATTCAGATTCTGAGGAAGTATTCTGTTGATTTTATGTAGAATTATTTTTAGTTATTTTAAGAAGTTTTATGTAACCATTTTTCTCATTTTCACATTTATGCACTTCTTGGTGCTAATTCTACCATCTGTTTTATTTTTGTCTCATTCTGTTGCTTGATATTTCTCTTAGCCATGAGTCATGTGTCTCCTTTTCTTTCCATACGTAATAGTACTTTTTCCTTTTGGTTTTTGGACCATGCCTCATACATCTAAGGATTTAATCTTGGTTATGTGCTCAGAAATCATTCCCTGGTGGTGCTTGGGAAAACATTATATAGTTCTGGGAATGGTTCTAGAGTAAACTGCATGCAAGACAAGTACCTAAACTACAATCAGTCTGCTCTTCCTGAACAACAGTTCTAAGTTGGATCCTTATTAGTTATATTTTCTTGGTTATTGTATCCTTGTACATTGTGTCGAACATTATTTCAGAATTGGTTTATGTTTATCTGAAATAAATTGAATTGTTTGAAGCTTTTATTAGAACTGTTATGATGGGTCAACAGAAACCTTTAATCTAAGGTACTTTAGCCTCGAGGTGAGAACATAAGATGCACAGAATTTATCTAATGCCCTTTTCATTACAAGGTATCTCTACTTTGCTGAGAACAAGAATAAACCTGTGTAAACTTTACCTCCCACATTTTAGTGGTTATTTCCACGACTGTGGGTAGTTTGCAAACACAGAAAGAGTTGAGCATTTTGTGAAAACCTATTTAGAGCTCTCCTGCAGCCCATGCTCTCCAGGGTCACAGATAGCTGTTTCTAAGGATCTTGATTCCTGAAATCTATAGCTCTCTATCTTAAGTTTAATGGTATTCTGGACTTTGTCTGGGCTCTGCTTCCTCATGTTGGGGCCAGCAACCTGATTCCTCATAGAATATAATTTTGCTTTGTCCTTTTTCCCTTCAGGGGTCAATGCCTTTATTGCCTACTGTTCTGCTTTGGAATTTTAAATCCCATCTTTTAAACCATCACAACCAAAAGAAAAAACAAAGAGTGTTCCATGTTTAGTTAGACATATATTTCAAATGCCAGTTACCTTAATTTATGTTTGTCTTTGATTGTAGAATGGAGTCTCTAAATTGCTGTACTCTATATAAAATGCTAAAATGTACAGCATCGGGGTCTTACTTGTTCTTCAGGGACTACCTCATTTTTTTACAGTTACAAAGTGTTCATATTTGGGTTTCAGTAATGCAGTGTTCCAGCACTCATCCCTCCACCAGTGCCCATTTCCCTCCACCAATGTCCCATGATTTCCCCTCTCCACTAGCCTGCGTCTAAGGCAGGCAATTTTCATTTATCTCTCTCTCTCTCCCTCTTACTTCTTTTACACACTGTGGCTTGCAATACATAGTTAGAGGCTATCATGTATATCCCTTTACCTACTTCCAATGCTCATTTCTACACTGGTATTATCGTTTACAATAATTATCAGTACACTGTTCCTTTGTATTGCCTAACCTCTGACTCCAACACATTTGATGCCAACACATTTGTAGTTTGTTCTGTCCAACGACAAGACCTACTGATCCATGTTTTGTCTGGCCTTGGATATTGGATATATGTTTTTTTTTATATCCCACAAATAAATGCAGTTATTCTATATTTGTCCTTTTCCCTCTGGCTAATTTCACTCAGTATGATCCTCTCCATGTCCATCCATTTATAGGCAAGTTTCATAACTTTGTATTTCCTAAGATTACCTAATTTTTAAATTTTCAATAAAATACTAACTCAATGTTCTTCTTGGTACAACTTCCAATAAGTTTGAGCAGCATGATGTTTATCATATTTTCTAAAGTATATCATGAACTTTTAATAAAATAAACCAGAAGATATTTTTTCAGTATAAATTCTTAAGTTTCAATTTACCATTTTTCTCATTCTTTCATACACAAGAAATACCATCTCTCCCCTTTGAAGTGGGAAGAAGCAGGGGTGACATCTGAGTGTATGTTTCTACTATTTTTGGAAAAGGGAGCTTCAACGATGGAGAAATCTATTTCCACTGGCATTATAAAGTGAGTATGGCAACGAAAAGATATACTGTTGAATGAACATCTTCTGATTTCTTTGCTAGAATAAAGCACAGAAGCATCACGAGTGAGATAAGGAAAGTAAAGAGTTCTGCCATGACTAGCAGGAAAATCTATCAAATCATGAAAATCTTTTATTCCTAGATATTATGCCACCCAGCACGGCAAGCCTGGCAAGCTGCTCGTGTAGTATTTGATATGCCAAATACCAGTAACATTTATATTAGGTCATTCCCGTGACCTAATATAATTGTTTGAGGCTCTTTATGTTCCTGGAGCAAGCGGATGCCTTTGGGTTCTATTAGCATGAGACATGACATATGGAGATATTACTGGTGCCTGCTCTAGCAAATAGATGATTAACAGGAAGATAGTAGATAGTAGATTATGTCAGACATT
This sequence comes from Cryptotis parvus, assembly GCA_021461705.1. Classification (NCBI taxonomy): domain Eukaryota; kingdom Metazoa; phylum Chordata; class Mammalia; order Eulipotyphla; family Soricidae; genus Cryptotis; species Cryptotis parvus. The sequence goes on from JAJIBD010021732.1 coordinate 47,941, forward strand.
TTGTCTTTTTGTCACTTAAAAGTTGAAGTAGGTAATGTAAGTTATAGCTCTTTATTATATAATATGCACTTCTGTAGTTCATACTTTATTAGTCAAACAAATTATTTCTTGACAGTTTTCGTTTTTGCCATTTTACTATTTTTCTTATAAATTTACTTATAAATTCCTCTTTTCTGATTTTCTTATTGAGTTGTCAACCTCACTTCAAAATCATTGATATATCATGTCTTGTCCCAGAAATGTTCCATGGGCACATCACTTGGCTCTATTTCTCTTGAATTAAAGTGTGGGTTGCAAATAATCACTTTTACTTGTCTTCCCATTGTTCATAGATTAGCTCCAGCGGGCACCAGTAATATCTCCATATGTCCTTCATGTGCTAATTCAGCCCAAGGGCATCTGCTCACTCCAGGAACATAAAGAGCCTCAAACCATTTGTTCAGGTCATGGGAATGAGGTCTATAATTGTTACTGGTTTTTGGCATATCAAATACGACACGGGTAGCTTTCCAGGCTGTACTGTGCGGGTGGTATACTCTCAGTAGTAGGCTCTCAGTTCATGCAATTACTGATGAAACACGAGGCCGAAATGCGGCAGTAAAGCAGCTGTGCGCAATGGGGAGAGATCAGCTTTTCTCTTGGGTGGAGCTCTGATGAGCCATGGAGTCCGGATGTTGGCAATGGCTTCCCTTATTGTGTGGGGGTTCCTCTGGCTTCTTGCAAAGCTCTATTGGGAAGGCAGATCAGGGGGTAGAACTCACCTTATTGCAAGTAATAATTGATTTTAAAAAGTTGTGTGCATATTTAAAATGAATGTTGTAACATAGCTGATTGCATCTGTACGCATAAAAATTGATTATAAGGAGCTTAAAAGAAGAGTTAGTGGCTGCAAGCTTCTGGCTTGCTTGAAGCTCCAAATTCAATCCTAATTGCCCCCTGCATGCACCACACACAATCCCAATATCTCTCATGTCTAATCCTGGTGCTGCCAGAGTATTTGATTTTTGCAAGTACAAGGTGTGTATAAGCACCATAGATGAAGTGGGTGAACCTGGTAAGCATCGTAGCTTAAAAATGCATACTATTCCCCATGAGCACCCTAAAAGCACTGGTTAACATCAGAGAGACCCCGATAAGCTCTAACCAGATTGTGTGCAAGCATTGTAGCTAATCAGTATGACTCTGAGTGAACACTATTGAAAGTGTGTGATACATAGTGAGCATTACAGCCCAGGGAGAGCCCTGCAGCCCAGAACACGTGCTGGATGTTCGATCATTGCAGTGACTACAGGGGATCTGGGGACATGATTATTGTACAGAGTATTTCCTTGACAAAATTCAATAAAAAGATTACCATTTTGAGTTTTATCTCTAATACTGAAGGGTAAATAAATATTCAATTACTAGGATATTCATGATTCCGTAGGATTTGATGTCAGTCCTTCAGGTTTCTTCTTAATTGCAGTTCATGAAAAAACTCCAACAGGTTAGGTTTGTATTTTCTGATCTCTGAGCCTTTTCTTTTGAAATGTGTTTTCCTTTTTGCATTGGGTAGCACCACCAAAGAAATTTTATTAAAGTCTTCTTAATACCCTTACTATAAGTCAAAATTGCAACTGTTATATCTTTCTACATCCAAGAATAACATTTCTGTAAGTTGCATAAATTATTTTCACTTAAATTATGTAGACTTTCAGTACCATTTAGTGATTTTTGACTTTATCAATTAAAGATTATTTTTCTTTGGAGAAAAGAGGTGCAAAATAATGTCATTGTTGCTTTGTTTAGTTTTAGACCTAAAGTCTGGACTCAAATCTTCACCTTTACCAAAAACTTACTAAAAAGCTTTTACTTTTACACAACTACTTTTTTTTTTCTAAAACTATAACATAGCCCATTTTTATTTTTGAAAGATAAAATTTTGGTAAGTCAAAGGCATTACAAGATACCTATTTTTGCATGTGTTGAATTGGTATATTTGTTGTCTTTGTCAATACAATATTGGTAATTAACAAAGACATACATTCATTTTATATAACAAATATTTGTTGATGAATGGTAACAAATATTTATTGATATACATAAGGATACATAATATCCCAATGCATCTCATCCAAAAATTATTTTCTGTGTTTGTGAATTAATTTGGTAGTCTCTAAGCCTTCATTTCCCAACCTTCCCCTTCACCCCGTCTTAGGTTAAGATGGCAGCATGCATCACCTTTCTAACAACTACAATCTAAAAGTAATTTACATCATGGAACTGGCTAAACTTCATCCATCTTATATAGAAATGGTTTCCTAAAGTCTTTTCTCTGGTCCTTAAGGATCAAGTATGGTACACATGCCGGACTGAGTGTGGACTGTGTGCCATGGAGTCTGCTCTGTCTATAGAATAGGACACATATGGGGGGAAAAACAAGCTCTGGTAGTGAGTTTAAAATAGTGACAGATCAGATGGACTTCCCTGTACACCAGAAATGAGAAAAGTTAAGAAGTACTGCAGAAGGTTGACACCACCAGAAATAGATGGAAGGCAGATATTGGTTGAGATCTACTAACTTCTGACTTTAGTACAGGCAGTTGTGAGTCTAACTTACCAACAGCAATCACAGAGGCAAGAATTCCAGTCACTTAGGGAGCCAAAAGCATTGCCACATCCCTTTGTCTCTCCATAGCACAAATATTATATATTCCTAGAAAGCCATCTTAAAAATGACCAGAGGATATGGACAGAAATTTAAATTAAGCATATTTTTTCCTAAAAAGTCTGAAAAAATACCAAAAGGAGACTATTTGAATATTACAGTAGAGTGAGTTTTTCAGCACAAATATCTTTTGGTTTATGATTTTTCTTTGGTTTTGTTTTCTGGGTATAGACTAAATCGTTAAAAGAAGAGCAAGAGTAGAGCCAAACTTAGGAGCTTTATTTTTTTTCTGCAAAGGATAAGTGATGATTCATGTTATGTGTTTATGCATCAAATTTTCTGTTAAACTTTTGGAATACAACAGAAAAGATATATTATGGTTGTTAACGATAGTTCTCACAAATTTTATAGTTTAGTGGGTGAAGAGGTTAACAAACATATACATATATGTTATTATGTATACATATATACATAAATATATTCAAAAATGCTCAGTTTTGAATGAGGTGTATAATAACTGGTGGTATCAGGGAGAACAGCTCTGAAAGGTAGTTCTATTTTGAATTGTTTCAAAATAGAGTTGATGCTGAGCTGAGGAAGGCAATTGTCCCTAGGAGGGAAGGAAAGGAACCCGACCCTCAGGATCTGGGTGTCGGAGTGAGGGTGCAAGACCCTCAATCTTCTGTTCAAAGTCGAGAAGGATCAGCATGTCTTAAAAGAGGTGTGAGATGTGATTGGACAGGCAGATAGGTGCCAAAAATGGAGCTAGCAGTGGAGGCCAAGGGGGAATCAGATTTCAGTCCAGTTCTCGGGAAAGACATAGGAAAATTTTGTGCAAGTGGATTTGAGTGAAGGGATGGTTAGTATTTTATTTGGTCTATTAAGTTTTTTAGTCCTGCCCCTGCTGAGATGGTCAATATTTTAAGATGATGATGAATTGATTATTGGACTGAAGGAAGGAATGAGTGTCAAATTATAGAGAGGTGTTGTCAGTGGTTTAGGTCAAGGGTGGCAGATGCCTGGACATGGATGATGAAATTTTCTCTCCTTAAAACATTAATTGCTATTTTTACTTTCTTGTCAACTTTGCTCTTACCCTGCAGTTTTGCCCTATAAATGGACGTTATTCTTTACTTTTCACTGAGCTATAATAGCGGTGTGAAGGGAAAGAATTAAAGTGATTTTAAAGAAACTGCCTCTAATTGAATTTTAGTCATCACAGTTCATAGAGGCCTTTGATTATTCAGTCCTGAAGGTTATTTTGCTGGTGTCCTTCTCCTCAGGCATATTCACTTTGCTGACATTTCCAAGGACTTTGCATCATAACTGTTCTTATTCTGGACAAGGCTCTGAAGGTTAGTATTCCTGATGAATTCTAAAAATGACCCATTACTGAAAGGTCAGATATCACCTAAAACAAAGAAACAAATTGTTGCGGTATTTCAAAAGCATTTTCCCACTGACCGTTATGTAAGAGGGAAGCAGATAATATCTGTACAGCAGGATTGCTTTTAGGATTTAAAGGTGATGTAATAATACTAGTTTGAGGAGGAGGGATGTGATGTAGCTGCTTCTGCCACATTCATGAATTGTCACATTTGGTCATCAGAGGATCTGAAGGCACTTTTTCTGTTATATTTTGTGCAGTTGATTTCCATTGTAGAAATGATTTTTGCTATTGCCAGTGTCCAAAAGTGACCCTGGGGAATTATGGCCCCAATTGCAGTGAAAGATTTGTGGGCAGCTCATTCTGCTATCCTTTCCAAAAAAGGATCCACTCCCTATCTACCCACTCAAGACTGGGATTGTGAGGATATACAGCTTATTCTAATTCAATGCTTGGAAGAGTGCCTTCTCCTTTGTGGCAAAGCTACTGATGTATTTGTAATACACAGAAAATGTTGTTTTTATAATACTTTCTGATGTCTGTCTGCTTATTTTGCCTGTAATGCCCTTCCTATGGAGAAGGGAAGAAACCTGCATCACCTCAAGCATTACCTTTTCTCTTCTGACTTTCAACTTCCTGTCTTTGCCACTGAACTCAGTGTTGAGATATTTCTCCTATAGTCTTAGTTTGACTTTTAAATCGCCCAAATAGAATTTTTCATTATTATGCTGCAACTATTTGCTTTGTTTTCCTGCTAAGTAATATGCTCTCCAAAGTTGGTCTATTTTTGGTTCTGCAAAATGGTTGACAACTTATATTGCATTTCAAAATTATTGAATGAGTGAAGAAAATACCATTAGAACTGACCCTCAGTTCCAATGAAAATGCCATGGGAACTTTCATTAATAAATCCCTAGGTAATTTGCTATTGGCCCTTTCTCCTCCCCACATCTTTTTTTCCCCAATCTGCTGTTTTCCTGATATACTGACTTGTACTGCTTAACCATATTGTGCTATTCCTTGAGTATACCAGTCTTATACCTGCCTGAGAGGCAATGGTTTCTCTCTTAAGCATGAATGAGGGTTATCTATCTGAATGTCTTGTCCCTGATATCCTATCAGTTTTTGGGCAAGATGTTCCCTTCGCTATGGTTATTTCCTTCTCTATGGTCAAATCTTTGGACAAGATGTTCCCTTCTCTATGGTTATATTCTCTCACCTCCCAGGCACTACCTGAAGCAGTGATCATTTTACTATTTTCTTTCCTTTCACATTCTCCATAGTACTAATTGCCTTTAAATATGCAACTATGCTTTTGTCGTTGCCTATTCTTACTATTATGTCCGTTGCTCTCCTTGCTAGAGTGTAAACATCCTAAGAGCTAGGATTATAGTTATTTTTCGCTATGGTAACCCCAATGGCATAAAATATTCAAAGCATTGGAGGCACTCAATGAATATTTGTTGAATAGTGAATACATTAATATTCAAATATGCTTCTGAGGGGATTCCCTACTAAGCCATTATATTAATAGTCTGTCAGTTGGTTTGGGCTGATATAATAAAATGCCACGGACTGAGTGACTTATAAACAACAGAAAAGTATTGTTTCTGATGGATGAGAAGTCTAGGATCAAGGTGCTGGTAGATTTTGTGTGCAACAAGGCTCGCTTTCAAGATGTCAGCTTTTTATTGAACCATAACATGGTAGAAGGGGTCCAGGGAGTGCTGTAGGATCTTATTTATAAAGTTATTTAAAATAGTTTCCCTCTAGTCTACCTCCTACCACCGTCACTCTGGGGCATTGGGGCCTCAAGTGAGTTTTGAGAGGACAAATTCAAACTACAGTACAGTTTACATTAGTTCATTTTCTTTCCTAAAAGAAATCTAGGATGGGGGAAAAGAATAAGCATAACACACCTCAATGGAATAAAACATGAGAATGTTTGCATTTATATCTTGTGTTGGAATGGGTAATTCAAGAAAAGTTTCACCTCTGAGACCCATTGAGTATATCCATAGATAACTACAAAATGCTACAATGTAAAAGAACAGAGCAGTTTTTGTTAAGAGCAGAAATTCTAATACCTGTAGAAAAAGTCTATCATCCATTGCATAGTTTATTTTTTATCTAAACTAATTGTAATCATTGCAATTTTCCTTTGAATAGAGCAGAAACAACATTTGTTTTGGTATATTTGGCAGAGACCCAGGATGGTCATTCTCTCTAGCACTAAGATAATATCGCAAAACTTTATTTTCAACTTTATGGACTTACAGAACATACAGATGTTTTATTTGAGAGCATCTGGATTCCAAATAGTAAGAGGCACTTTAGTAACTTGAAAAGAGACATCAATTATTTTTATTCAATTATGCTATTTAACATTAATATGAGATGATTGAATAAAACCTATTGTATAAAAGAAGAGGAAATAAAATATGTTTATCATGCCCAGAAAAATTCACTTATTAATATTCAATTTATGACATAGAACCAAAGAACACATGTGGGGGAAACAATCATTTCAAGAAATGATGTGGGGGAGCTGCATACTCACATGTAATGTGTGGAATACAAAGATACAAATTTGATGAACAGCCTAAACAAAGTAAAAAGATAAACCATGAACACTGATAATAGAATTAAGGTCAGCTGAGGAGACTATGGGGAAGGAATTATCATGCATGGGTTTGGTGATAAATTTCAGACCAATAAAAAAGATGCATCTCTTATATGCATGGATATTACTGTTTGCCATTTAGATATGAATTAAAACTACCTCAGTATATCAGCATTTTTTCTTATTTTTTGAATTCATTTTTATCATTCTTAACCTTTATAAGAATAAAACAAAAATGTAGCATTTAACATTCAGGAGTCTGTCTTTGTAACCTATAGTATTTCAAGCATACAACATAGAAAATCATATTTGAGATGTGAAATTGAGTAGCATTCATATCTAAGAAAAATGGAAGGAAAATATATCAAGGTGTATTTCAATAAGCTGCGCCATGTGATGATCTATGATGTTTTGACTTCCCAAAGAAAATTATATCTTTATCCTACAGCTTTGAGAACTATATTAATGCTGCAGGTTTCAGGTGCCAGTGCAGTACATCTTCCTGGGGTTTAACATTGCTAATATGTCTTATTCAAGACTAAATAACAATATTGCTACATGTTTTCATCGCCATTGCAGAGGCAAAGATTAATATGCTGATATTAAAGAAGAAAGAATTGTATCTTGGACTATTGAAAGTCCTTATTTATTTTTCTATCTTGTTAATAAAAGGAAGTACTTTACTGAAATTTATCTTTTATCCCTCAGGTCATAAACTGATAACACAATGAATTCATAAGGAGGAAGCTGTTTTCTTTGAGACATAGTGCTAAGATTTTGAACAGGAATATCAAATATATTTTCTTTATCTTTCCTTGAATATTGATTGTTGAGAATACATTTGTAAAGAGTATACAAAATTGGTAAGAAAAATAAATCCAGGACTATAATTTTCACCTTCTATGGAGAGTTTAATCAGAGTTTGATAGTTATTACATTCCTGGTAAGGTTTATTCTCACTTTAGACAATGGGTGTTTTGCTATCTCTAATCTCTTTTGCAATACTTCAGTGTTAACAATGTGAAGTAAATGTGCCTTAGTTAGCTTTAATCTCTACCAAAGGTACTGTTAGTTGCTCTACTATAATATTCACACTCCAAGGGTGGTCAACTAGCATCTAATTAGCAAGACCACACTTTAGACGCCCTATTACAAGTGCTTTGGCTTTCTTTATCCCTACCACCAAAGAGTAGCTAATTAGCACATTAGTAATGAGTTTTTATTGGCATAATTAATGGTTTGTTAATTAGCATAATAAATAGTATAAATGAGTGAGGTGAAAGTAGTAAGGCAAATAGATTTGCTAGAATACTTTAGAGGCATCCCTCACCTTGCTAAATTAAGAATATAAAATTCCAGTGATATTTTTTGTCCTTCATCTTTAGAAATGGCATCTGAGGCTACAATTAAATGGTTAAGGGTGCTATCAAAACTTTGCTTGCCTGAAGCCCACTATCAGCTAACTGAATCTGACTCTAGAGTATGCTCCTGTATGGATCCACAAGGAGAAATCTTTTACAATGTATGATTAAAAGATCTGGGGCCAGAGAACTGTTTGGTACCAGTAGGAAAATATATTTGTCTTGCATCCAGCCAACCTGGGTTTGATTATAGGGACCCATGTGGTCCCCTGTGCTCTGCCAGAAGTGATCTCTGAATGCAGAGTAATCCCTGAGCACAGACCCCAAAACCAAAATAAAATGCAAATAAAAAAGTAAAATACTTTTAAAAACTGTCCAAGAATTGAGATGAAATTTATACAAGGTTTAAGATAACTTTATACTTGCTGATTAATAAATATATATTTCATATCTATAGATGTATTTTCCTTTATAATCTGGTTGTGAACATTAAAGAGATAATCTATGTCACCTGTATTTCCATTTGCAAACTTACCTCCTATTCATTTTTAATTCATTTAATAAATACATAAATCTCTGTGTATTACAAATGGTGTTTTTCATTTGCATATTAAAACTGAAAAAATGAAGTCCTTTTTTAGGACTTAATGTTTAGTGGAAAGTGAAAAACAGATAATTATGGATCAGTGCAGAGTGTTGCCTATAGAGCGATTATAGAAGGCAATTTGCCCAATTAAAATGATTAAGAGAGTTACCGGAAAAGTGATATTAAGCTGGTTATAGTGAATGGAATGGATTTGATTTCTTGAGGGAATAGGAATAAAACTCAGTAGAAGATAAACACATGAAACAAGTACTGAAGATGAGAGACCGCATGGAATGGGTGGGGGAAAATTCAGCGATGTGACTATACAGACAGACTGGGATCATGGAACCCTATGTGCTGTCCAAGAAAGTTATTTTATAGACATCGAGGAGCATCTAAAGAGCTTTAAGCCTTATGTTAGAATTACACTGTAATTAGATATTTGATATCTGCGTGAAGAGAGACTCACAATAAGGCACTGGTTTAAGAAACTATTTCATAATATAGGCAAGAAGTTTTAGTAGTAAAACAGGAAGGATTGATTTTGAGATATTTTAAGAGATGGAATTCACGATTTGGGACTAGTGAAGGAATTAAAGATATTGTTAAAGTTATGGAGTAGGGGTAACAGAAACCATGAGATGACCAGGGTTTTCCAGGATGGGGTGTTGTGCAAAATGAGCAGTGGGTAAAAAGAATAATTTTGTCAAGAACCCCGTCATCTAACAAATGACAGAACTGGGTTCTGAATTAGAGTATAAGAGTTAGGCACTTGCCTTACGTGGGATGAGTCCTGCTTACGTATAGTTCTTTCTGAGCTCTGCTGACACCTGATTGTTCATTCTCTTTATAAAACATAAAATTCAAAATTTTATTCTCTATTACTCAAGATGTAATTCTTCTTCAAGCTGTTGTAAGTTGCACAATCTAGCGAAGTGCAATTTTTTCCCAAGAAATTGGAAGCTATCCCTTTGGAATGAAATCATGAAGAAAGATAGCAACTCATCCTGACTATGTGGTGGGAGTCTAGGAACGTAATTGCTGTATTTGCTATTGTCAATTAGAAAATACAGATGGTCTTCTTGCAAAGCTCTTCCAGTGTCTGATACATCCTGATTAGCCCCTTATCAGAGGGGGTATTGGGTGAATATTCTTTCCCATTATGATACCAATATCCAAGGTCAGGCGAATCATGGGATCAGGAGGTCTTGTCAAAAGGTGGAAATTACCTCAAACATGTGGGAGTCAGAGATTAGGTAAGACAGAAAAGGGAACAATGTGCTAATAATTGTCAAAAGTGCTAATACCAACCTAGAACTGAGCATTAAATACAGACAAAAGATGCACATGAAAACCTCTAAATGTATGTATTACAATCCACAATGTGTAAGGAAAGGAAGAGAGAAAGAGAGAGAGAAAGAGTAAAAGAACCTGCCATAGAGGTAGGCTCAGGTAGGGGTGAGGGAATCGGGGACATTGGTGGTGGAAAACGGGCACTGGTGGAGGGATGGGTGCTGGAACACTATACGACCCGAAACCCAAACATGAAAATCTTTGTAATTGTATATTTCACTGTGGTATAATAAAATGTTTTAAAAAATACAGATGGTAAAATAGCATTGAAAAGTTTGCTTCTGAGTGTCCTCCAGGACTTTCGTATCTTTCCACCTCAGCATTTAGAAATCTTACTGACTTTTGTTTCAGTGATGTGGAGTTCAGTCTCTTCCCCTACAGCAGTAGTCTTGATAAAGTTTCCCTTCCTGTTTAATTTAGTCCTCTGAAATTTTTTTCAAAATGAGAAAATGTAGGGAAAAAGACTCAAACAAGCCAGATAAAACAAAATTCTGTATGTGTAGGGAAATAAGTAGAGCAAGAATAGGTGATCTACAGTTTCAGAAACGATTTATGAATTATTCTTTGTCTGTCTTACAATACTATTAGTAATGGTTTCTCAAAGACTGAGAAATGTTAACAGTTTACATAAGAGTTCCTGGGTTATTAAATTGGTTCATGCTAGGCACTCAGAATTAGTGATAAATTTACTGAGTGATTTCAATAATTATTTATTCAGTGGGAGGTAAGAAATTAGAAATATAATGTGCATATTTCTTTATTGAGAATATTGAATAATTTTTTTGGAAAGTAATCAATACTATATAGAGATTAAAGGTTCACCGACCTTTTTTGCCTCTTTTTTTGTGATAAAGCTTGGCCTTGTTTACAGATAAAGAGAAGTGAGAGAAGACAAGAAAGAAGTTGGGTTAAAATTCCGAATGATGAAAGTGGAAGCCAAATCCTGAAGAGTGAAAAAACATAAAGTTTAGAAAGGTTACAAATTTGGTTTTAAGGAGAAAGACCATTTACTAATCTATAAAATAGAATATAAAGCAAGAATGTGCATAGCTGGAACACTGCATGACTGAAACCCTAATATGAACACATTTGTAACTGTATATCTCACGGTGCTATAATAAAAAATTTTAATAAAAGAATGTCAATGGCTGGCGGACCCTTGGGCGCTGCGCTCCCAGGACCAGCTGAAAATCTCCCCCAGGGTGTGTGTGTGACCCCTGCGTCTCCGTGGACCCAAACTGCCCCAGGGAAGAGCGGAAACTCCATCAACGGGAACCAAGGTGAACTGCCTTGGTCTCACGGGGACCCTTGGGCGCTGCTCTCCCAGGAACAGCTGAAAATCTCCCCCCAGATGTGTGCGTGACCCCTGCGTCTCCGCGGACCCAAACTGCCCCAAGGAAGAGCAGAAACTCCATCAACGGGAACCAAGGCGAACTACCTTGGTTTCACCGCCGGACCTTGGGGCGCTGCGCCCGAGACCAGCTGAAAATCTCCCCCAAGACCCCACATTTGCAACCTACAATAGTCATAATGGTAAGGCAACGCGAAAGTTCCATCCAGCTCTGTGAGTGAAGTCACTAGTCCAGATGAGCCAAGCAATACCAATGAGTTGTATAACCTCTCTGATAAGGAATTTCGGAAAGAAATGTTAAGGACTCATAAGGAATTCAAAGAAGCAATGGAATGCAAACTCAAAAAAATACAAGAGGACATGTTAGAAGTGAGGAAAATGCAAATGGAAATGACATATATTAAAAATGAGGTAAATGAAATGAAAAACACAGTGGAAAGCCATCATAGCAGAATAATAGCTACTGAAGAAAGAATTAGTGATCTCGAAGAGGCGGCGTTCCAAAGATTCTCTACACAACACCAGAAGATAGAAAAAGGACTCACAATTACCGAACAGACAAGAGATAATCGGGATGAAGCCAGAAGAAACAACATACGGATCATTGGGGTCCCAGAAGGGCAAGAAGAAAACCCTGATGAAGAAGAAACTGTCAAAGCCATCATTGCTGAGAAGTTCCCGGAACTAAAAAACACTTGCCTCAAGATCCAGGAGGCCCATAGGATACCTGCTAAAAGAAACCCCAACAAGAATACTCCAAGACACATCTTAATTAAAATGACAAAAACTATAGATTGAGATAGAATACTGAAAGCAGCAAGATCAAAGAAGGAAATCACGTATAAAGGAACATCTCTAAGATTTACAGCAGACTTCTCTGATGAAACACTCCAAGCCCGAAAACAATGGTGGGATATTGTGAAAAGGCTAAATGAACTGCAGGCCTCACCAAGAATTCTTTACCCGGCCAGACTCACATTCAGATATGAAGGAAAGATACACAACTTCATGGATAAGCAACAACTCAGGAACTTCATGGACTCAAAACCAACTTTAAAAGAAGGACTGAAAGGTCTACTGTAATACGACCAAACCCATAAGCACAACAAGCAAAAACAGAAAGATGGCACAAAATCCGATGACAATAATCTCTCTCAATGTCAATGGTCTAAATGCACCAATTAAGAGACACAGAGTAACAAAATGGATTAAAAAATTGAACCCAACATTCTGCTGTCTACAAGAAACACATCTGAATAATCAGAACAAACACAGACTCAAAATCAAAGGTTGGAAGACCATTCTCCATGCAAACAACTCCTCCAAAAGGCTGGTGTGGCCATATTAGTTTCAGATAATATAGACTTCCAGGCTGAAAAAGGTTAGAAGGGACAACGAAGGCTATTTCTTATTACTTAAGGGGTATGTACACCAGGAAGAAATTACACTATTAAACATATATGCACCCAACGAGGGGCCAGCAAAATACATAAAACAACTGCTAAGAGACCTCAAAGAAGACATTGACAGTAGCACAATAATAGTTGGAGACTTCAACACTGCTCTATCAACGATGGATAGATCAACAAGACTGAAACTCACCAAGGAAATATTGGCCCTCAAGGAAGAAATGGAAGAAAGAGAGCTAGTAGATATATACAGGGCTCTTCATGCCAAAAAAGATGAATACACATTTTTCTCTAGTGCACATGGAACATTCTCCAAGATAGACCACATGCTGAGCTACAAAGCATACCTCAATAAAATAAAAAAGATAGAAATTGTGTCAGTTATCTTTTCAGACCATGATGCACTGAAAATGGAAGTTAACCATACACAGAAACAGGGAGTCAAACCAAACACCTGGAAACTGAACAGCTCACTCCTGAACAACAAATGGGTCATAGAAGAAATCAAACAGGAAATCCAAAGATTTCTGGAAACAAATGAAAATGAAGACACCAACTATAAGAACTTGTGGGACACGGCAAAATCCGTGTTAAGAGGGAAGTTTATAGCTCTGCAAGCATTCATCAGGAAACAAGAAAAGGCCCACATAAATAACCTGACTACACAGCTGAAGACATTAGAGAAAGATCAACAAAAGGAGCCCAACCGAGGCAGAAAAAAGGAAATAATAAAACTTAGAGAGGAAATCAATGAGTTGGAAACCAAAAAAACAATTCAAAAGATTAATGAAAGCAAGAGCTGGTTTTTTTTGAAAAAAATAAACAAGATTGACAAACCATTGGCAAGACTTGTAAGGACAGGGAAAGAGAGAACCCAAATAAACAGAATCAGAAATAAAAAAGGGTGACATCACAACAGAAACCACAGAAATCAAAAGATCATCAGAGATTACTTTGAGAGCCTGTATGCCGTGAAACATGAGAATCTAGAAGAAATGGATCAATTCCTGAAGTCCTATAACCTCGCACGGCTGAAACAAGAAGACCTCCAATACCTGAATAAGCCTATCACCATCGAGGAAATAGAAACAGTAATTAAAAGTCTTCCCAAACACAAAAGCCCAGGTCCAGACGGATTCCTAGTGAATTCTACCAAACCTTTAAGGAGGACCTACTGCCTGTCCTGTTCAAGCTCTTCCAGGAAATAGAAGAAACAGAAACACTCCCAAACACCTTTTTCGAGGCACATATCACCCTGATACCCAAAGCAGGGAGAGACAACACAAAGAAAAGAAAACTACAGACCAATATCCCTGATGAACACGGATGCTAAGATCGTCAACAAAATACTAGCCAACAGAATCCAAAGACTCATCAAGAAGATTATACATCATGACCAAGTAGGATTCATCCCGGGTATGCAAGGATGGTTGAACATTCACAAGTCAATCAACATAATACATCATATAAAGAAGAGAGAAAAAAATAAAAACCATATGATCCTATCAATAGACGCAGAGAAAGCATTTGACAAGATCCAGCACCCGTTCATGATTAAAACCCTCCAGAAAATGGGAATTGAAGGGACTTTCCTCAAGAAGGTTACAGCCATCTACCAAAAGCCCACAGCAAGCATCATTCTCAGTGGGGAAAGTTGAAAGCCTTCCCCCCTGAGATCAGGGACAAGACAAGGTTGCCCACTCTCCCCTCTTTTATTCAATATAGTACTGGAAGTACTTGCCATAGCAATCAGAGAAGAAAAAGGACATCAAGGGCATCCAGATAGGCAAGGAAGAAGTCAAGCTATCATTATTTGCAGATGACATGATATTATACCTAGAGAACCCTAAACTCTCTACCAAAAAACTCCTAGAAACAATAGAAACATATAGTAGAGTGGCAGGATACAAAATCAACACGCAAAAGTCGGTGGCTTTTCTATATACAAATAACGAAAAGAGAAGAAAGGCATATTAAGGAAACAAGTCCATCCACAATTGTGCCACAGAAAATCAAATACCTAGGAATCAACTTACCCAAGTGTGTAAAGGACCTGTACAAAGAAAACTACAAGACACTGCTCCAAGATATAAAAGAGTACACAAGGAAATGGAAACATATTCCCTGCTCATGGATGGGGAGAATCAACATTGTCAAAATGGTAATACTCCCTAGAGCTCTGTACAGATTCAATGCAATCCCTATAAGGATACCCATGACATTCTTCAAAGAAATTGACCAAACAATCCTGAAATTTGTATGGAACGATAAACCCCAAGGATAGCTAAAGCAATCCTCGGGGGAAAAGAAGATGGGAGGCATCACCTTACCCAACTTCAAACTGTACTACAAGGCAGTAGTAATTAAAACAGCATGGTATTGGAATAAAAACAGACCCGTGGACCTATGGAATAGAATTGAGTATCCTGAAACCCAACCTCAAACACATGATCATTTAATCTTTGATAAAGGTGCAACGAGTCTAAAATGGAGTAAGGAAAGCCTCTTCAATAAGTGGTGTTGGGAAAACTGGGCAGCGACATGTAAAAGAATGAATTTGGACCCGTGTCTAACACCATGCACAAAAAATCAGATCAAAGTGGATTAAAGATCTCAATATCAGACTTG
This sequence comes from Cryptotis parvus, assembly GCA_021461705.1. NCBI lineage: Eukaryota > Metazoa > Chordata > Mammalia > Eulipotyphla > Soricidae > Cryptotis > Cryptotis parvus. The sequence goes on from JAJIBD010021732.1 coordinate 63,286, forward strand.
AATCCATAAAGTACATTGAAGAAAATATAGGAAAAACCCTCCATGACATT